>JAXRVH010000018.1:0-360254 GCA_034640345.1 Drechslera avenae
GGGGGGGACTGACTGCATGTCCTAACTGATTGAACTGTCCATCTGACTGCGCCTGCATAAATGTACACGTGGGATAATATGCGTCTTCTCCCAGGACCAGGATGCTGGCTCAAGTACCATGTTGCGGCTTGGACGAATTAGGTGCGCTGACATGGGCAAGCCAAGTCCGCGCTGAAATGAGAAAAGAATCAGGCGACTTTGGCTTCTTTGCTGGGTTATGTGGGAAAATTAGCGGTCATATTGTGGAGCATGGGAGGCTAGCATCTTTGTAAAGCAAGAAGCTTGAAATTGAAATAAAAGAAATTGTACAGATGAAGGACTTGTAGCTGATCGCTAAACGCTATTCCAAATCTGTGCCCAACTACCTTATTTCCCTGCTCTTGATGATGTGTCGTGCTCCCTTGCATCGTCGTCTACATCATCATCCCACTCGTCGCTCCGCACACCACTCTGCTCAGCCACTAATGTAGGAACAGGCGGCGGCGCATCGTCGTCACTTTCATCCTCAAACGCTGCAGGGTCCGCCAACGGCTGGCTCTCTGGGTCCACGTTTCCTCCCGACGGACTTGTCCTCTTAGGCGCTCCTTCTACATCATCATCGGCAGACACGGAGATGCCTCTCCGCCCCCAGTTGTTCTTGGGCTGTACAGCATCGTTGCGCTGTCCACCAGTTTCTTCGTCGTAGTCGTAGTCCATGCTCTTCCTTCCAACAAAGCGTCCCACGATCCAGCCCCTGCCCAAGTCATCCGAATCCACAACGCCGCCATGACGGAGCTTAACGCGCTGGCGGGTCCAGTAAACCCAGGCGAAGTCAATCATAAGGGCTGTTTGAATGGAGCCCCAAACCCAAGACGTAGGGTCGCGATAGTGATCCTCATTGGCACCGCGAACAATCCAATTGAGAACGTACAGAAAGCGATATGTACCGAGTGTAACAAGGTAGAACGAGTCGATGACAGTAGGCACGGTGGTTTGACGGAGGAGCAGGAGTTGCGGGATAACGCAGACGGATTCGAGGATTTCGGAAAAGACCCATAGAATCTGAGCGAATTAGTCACGCACCTTGATAGGGTAGTAGGGCACAGGAGACCAACCTTGAGAAAAGTATTATGACCAATGACGGTCTTGTTGAAGATGAGGTACCAGAAGGGAGCAATGACCACGCTGCCTAGTAGACAGTACATGCCAAACTTCCACGCCTTTTCCCTTTCGCGAGTGCGCGCATAGACGCTGGTCATCAGGAAGATGATGTAGAGCGACGAGAGCGTATAGAAGATCTTTCATCGGTTAGCCTTGACTCTTGCCGGGTATGCGCCAACTGTCTGCACCTTCAAGGAGAAATTCCATGTATGCCAAACATCCTTGGTGGCCGACGACGTAAAGATGTCGAGATATCGTGTTCCGAACACGAGGGCATAAAGGACCTGAGTGATGAGCGAGACGCCTGTATACGTCAGCTATGCTCCATGCTCGTCCGCGAACAACGTAAGCGCACCCTCAGCACTGCTGTTGGCGTGTATAGCCCATATCAAAATAAGCTTCGACGACGTGTGCGACACGTCGCCGAGGATGTGGAAGAGGTTGAATTTCATCGTGGGTACAAAGACGGCTACACGGTTACAAGGCAGCCGCCTGTCGTTGGCGTCCTGGCGAGCAAAGCAAATGGATGGACCGGACACGCTGTGCCAGTACGACTGTCGGCTAACGAGCGCGAATCCCTGTCCAGATGTGCTAGACAGCAATTTCCGAGTTAAATTGGAGATGGAGAGGGAAGAGATGGATATGCGAGTGTGGTTCGATGGTGATAGTTGGTGTCGTCCCCGGCGGGTTGACGCAAGCACAACGCTACGTCGCTACCTGGAACATGCTTGGCAAAGCCCTCCGCCCAGGGTCCAGCCCTTAGCCTGCCGAATCTAGCTTAGCAGCGAGAGCGTGTCCTGGAAATGGGTACGTAAGGCTGACTACTGCACGTCTACCCCAGGCATTTCATCGCCTAACCTCAGTAGTCGCATGGGAAATTGGCAATGGAAATTCCGAAACACAGAAGCTTAGAAAAGCAGCAGAGAAGTAGCAACAAGGTCGTGTGGTTCCATGGCTCGGCTGTGGCTTCGTCCAAGAATCATGCATTGCAATTCGCGTGTTCTAGAGTCGCAATCTACGACACCAAGCTGCCCGACGGCTTTCTTCTCATGTCAGATCCTCATATGCCCTCCATGGTGCATGCTTGCGCTTGCTTTGGTGCGCGCATCTACAGTAGAAAATCGAATGACTTTTTTTACAAATACTTGGAGATCAAATGTGGCGGGTTGGACGCTAAACGCCGGTTCGGCGCGCTCATTCTCAGGCGTCCATGATCTGTCGGTAACTTCCCACAGGCTTCTTCATCGACATGCTACACAGGGCCTCTGTTCGGAGATTTTGGGTCCTGGGTTGCAAATTCCATGCGTGTCATGGTTGGTGGAAAATTAAATCGGGCAGATGCTCAACATGCCGATACTCGACACTCGCCCCAGTTTTGTTGGTGATGTAATATTTTCAAGGCCGACGAGTCTTCTGGATGAGTTGCGTGTTCTAGAATTCGAGCGTGTTCAGATAGTGGCGTGGAATTGGACACTTGATGGGTTGTTGTTTGCTGTTGTTGTGTGTCACACATGGTAATATACAGCCGTGAATTGCGCAGCTAGGGCGCTTGGAGTGTAGGTATTTTTGATTTTTGCCGCCTCGTCGAAGTGGCATATTCAAATTCGAGTGCGACTATGGCGCAGTCACTGAGCCACGCTATCTGCCTGGCCCAATTTACCCCGACTCTAATTTCGACACTGTACATGTGCCGCTGTGGTTCAGTCAAGAGCTCGGGGCTGCGGAACACTGCCGCTACAACAAGCCGGCGAGGGTTATGTGCCGCAAATATGGTATATGCCAGAATGAGGGCAGCATGTACGTGCCTCTTGGTAACCGCAATCATCCATGTGATGAGCGAACAATGGGGACATGGCGGCAAAGCAGCGGAAAGCTCGGGAATGGAGCACAGCACAAACGACATATTTTAGCCGTCGGACAACGCACAGCCCAGATTTACTAGTAGAGGACATCTGGCGAGAGGTCACTGTCGGCGGTTCTCTTCGGGGCAAAGCTTCATGGTGTGGGGCGATTATCGACACGGCGAGCATGCGCACTGGCAGGCAAGGTGGTCGCGGCAGTGGTGGTGGTGGCAGTGATCTTCGCACATGTCATGGGTCAGAGGTGGTCAAGAGGTGCCATGCGAAGGAGGTGAGTTGGAAGGGTGTGGGAAGCATGACGAATGCGGCAATTTAGCAACCTTTAGCCAGCCGAAGTACATATTAGCGGCCAATAATATATGCCCCAAGCAAGCAATTAAGCGCCTTTGCGTCCTTCGTCGCCAGCTTACGCTCCATATGCGGGGCATTTTACTGACTTTGCTGTCAACATACGGCACAGTCGTCCAGCGCACCGAATGGCAAGACAAGACACGGGCTGGCGAAATTTGCTCGTGCTGCGCGATGGAGTGCCACCCTTGTGGACGGGATCCTATGGCGCCGTCTGCATAGACAGCTTCGTCGATATCACGCTGCAGCGAAAAGAGATTATCCTCTGCGACCACTACTTGGAGCCTCCACGGCATCAGTACCTACATACCGACGTCAGGGCCGCCAGCACGACGCCCACCTCATTGCACACATTTACCACGACAACTGCTCCACCAAGAATGCTGCGGATATGCCCTAGCCGTGTAGCGGATCCCGATAGCAAGGCTGCGCCAACGCCTCCCACGGCCGTGATCATCGCCGTTGCATGACGGCCAGCAGCGACCCAGCACACCGTCCCGGGCCAGCAAATGGGCCGGACACAACCGTCGACAGGCGATGCATGCCTGGCCAATTCGCGGCTCAGGCGAAATCCAGAGCAACAGGCCCTGCTGCCGCCAGCCCGCGAAGAGACTCGAGAGACCAGGGCGAAAGCTCGGGGCGCTAACGTGCAGGCCTGACAGTCAGTGCGCATCAGGATCCCTCCCAAGCCCACCGGGGGTGGCACGATACAGAGTTGACGCACTAGAAGTAACCTGCGCTCGAGGCCGCTATACCGGAGCCATCTTGATAAATATGACTGAGGCGTTCCCCTAGCCCTAGTCATCCACCTCCAGCTTGACCATCATCACCGTGCGCCCCATCCATCTTCTTTCCTGCTACCGCCCGTCTCTATTGCTTGCCTTGCTACATTAGCGACCAGAGCTATAGAGGCGCAGCAGCAAACGCCCTTCTTATACACCCGGCAGAAGCAGGTTGTCATGTCCATCATACTCGAGCCTTCTATCCCTCCTCCGCATCTTCTCCAAGACAGGACAGTCGTCTACCCGACGGCCTACCACACTCACCACTACCCCGCCTCGGCGTCCTCACCTGCCCCCATGTCTCCCCAGTCACTCCACTCATACATGTCCCACCTATCGGAAAGTCCTCTTCCCTCCCAAGAGCTTACCAGCCTGCCCACGTCTGGGTGGTATGGCCCCTCTCTTTCGGCCCCAGAGTGCCATAGCGAGGTTTGTACTTCACCCTTGTTGCGAGATCGGCTGCTCATATGCACTTGTCTAGACTAGCTACGCCCCATATGGCCACTATATGCCTTCACAGACATCGGCACTCAACCTGTCGTCGCCTACATCTGCATTTTCTTACTCTGCAAAGCCTCCAGTCTCTACTAATCACGTCGATCCATCAGCCGCCATATCCCCAGGTACCGTCTACTCCCGAGACTCAGCAGTACCGGAGTCTACCCGCCCATCAGAAGAGCCTCAGTCTACCGACGCAAGAAGTGCCTTGCAACACGCTACCTCTCACTTGGCAAGGCAGTCCCATCTGATGGATCGGCCTCACAGCAGCTCAGGTTCGATGCATACAGGAACAGTCGACGTCTCTTGGACGATGAATCCACTAGGCATCCACTCCAACCAAGAATCCTACTATCCAGCATTCCCGACCATGACTCATAGCCCCCGTTTGAGCGAGCCGTCCATAGATGTACCTTCCAACCAAATGGCCTCACCACAACCTCGACGCATGTATACACCCATCGCACCAATGCTCCTCGGAACACCCTGGTCGCATGGAACCAAACGGTTCCGGGAAGAGGAGGAAGAGCCAGTCGCCGAAGAACCCAAAAGAAGAAAACGATCCGACTCGCAAATGTCAATGCAGTTTGAGCTCAGTGAAGAAGACAGGCTACTACTGCAACTCAAAGAAGAGGAATCCATGCCATGGAAGGACATCGCTGCACGCTTTCAGACAGACCTCAACAAGAACTATCAAATACCCGCACTACAGATGCGCCTCAAGCGCCTACGAGAACGGATGCGGGTCTGGAGTGACCTGGATATCAAGGCATTGCGCGCCGCACACGAGTACTGGGCACAGCACAAGTTCGAGATCATTTCTGCAAAGGTATTATCCCTCCTTGTCACGACAAAACACTGCTGACAGGATATAGATGGCCGAATTCGGTGCCCAAGAGAAATGGACCGCGCGACAATGCTCGCGCAAGTGGCAAGAACTGGACCCTACAGCCGTACCCTATCCGCACTTTGAATCACACGTCCAGCACGGATTTGCTCCCTACGCGATGAGTCCCGTCGAACCATCTCCTAGCAACTCCTTGTTCTACCACCTACATGCCTAGAGTCTTGTCTACTGGACACCGGGCAATGATTTGGGATGAATGCCCTGTTTTACATTTCTTTTCTCTCTTTCTTTCTTCGTCTTCATCTAGGGATAGTCACACAGGGACACTGTCTAAACGCGCTCAGCACGCGATGCGGCGCGGACTTGGCGTTAAAACGGGCGGCTTGCATAGAAATGAGGCGGCACAGTAACTAGCAGCAGCAGAGCAGCGCGCAAGCGCCTCGTGTATGCTCACATTCACATTCCTACTTCCTACTTCACTCGATACCCTTGCTTTAGCCGAACGCTTCAAATCTACACCGTTTTTCTTACTTTCCCTCTCCCCGGGCCTGTTGGGCGGCAGCCCCTTTGTCAGATTGTGCGCAACCACCAAACCCTTGCCGGAAGTCTGACTTTCAAAGGCGTTGGCTTCTACCGTTAGTAAAATGCACTACCACATATCACAAGTTAGATAGTTTGCGCACACATATGAAAGCAACCCCCTTCCCCTTCTTCTCTCATCTTTCCGGTTTTCGGTTCATAGTCTGCTTTCTGCCCATTTGCCCTAGAGTGCCCTAAAGTTCTGCCGCCTTGTGGGGCCTTGGGTTGTGGTCCTTCTTCTCCGGGGCATGCTCCTCCGTTACCCACACACGACTGGTTCGACTGCGCCGCAATCTGCAGCTACTACCGTGCACAGTCGCGCCGCAATCACGACTTGTATCGATTATTCGCAGCGGTTTCAGAGGTTTAAACACCAACATCTGTGACAGGTTCGGCTCCAGATTGGTGTAGTCCAACCCGGAGGGTTGGGGCCAGAATTGTTGCTTTCACCCGCGCGGCTCGCGTGTCTTGACGGCGGTGCAGGCGTGGGTGTGGTGCCGTACCTATTAGAGAAAGTTTGGAGATGAGTGCGGTGCCGCAATCGGACCTATTCTATCCGGTGGTGCGCACCTCCCAAGGAGGCCTGCTTTGGGGGTCGATACTGTCACAAGGCACATGGCCGCCCTACCATACGGCGCAGTATGACGTGCTCCGGCGATAGGAAGCCGAGGCACATGTCGTCGCCTCCCTCCTACCAAAGCTTGTATCTGGGGCACATACATGCCGCTGAGTCTTACTGTTACGGCTTTCGTCATCTCTACGTCCGCACATCGTTGGGTGGTAGCGTTGCGCGAGGTTCGTAACCTGCTGCGCTACCCTTACCTTTCTCATCATCATTATACGCTTGTGAATGAAAAACGGCTCCTATGTGTGATCGACGCTAGCATCTTCACTTACAATCAATGGTGACTGGCTAGCATAGTCAGCCCTGCGCGTAAGCTAGATGGTACCGTCCATACTGCCCAAAGAGCCCATCCAGCAGGTTGTACTCTAGCGTCTGAGACCCATAAGCCGAACGTATGTTAGCATGTCTCAGATACGCACACCGTATCTGCTGCCATCGTGATGCCCCCTGCATCTCCAGTACCTGACTCTTGTAGTTTCATATTCTTAGTAGAGGCCCTTGGGTCGAGACCTCTCGGCAGATGTACAAAGCACTGACAGGCCACTTAGACCGTAGTAGGCAATGCTGAGGTACAGAGCTCAGGCGGCAGTTTGGGTAGTACATCAAGAACCTGCTTGAGCCATCCGTACATAACGCTCCTTGTGTCACCGAGAGAGACATAGAAAGAGAAAGCGTGTACAGAGCCGTCTTTCAGGAGACTTGGAGTGTTTTGCTGACAAGGTTCAGGGGAGGTCAAAATAATTGACAGTCCAAGATCTGCCAGTATCATGCTTTGTCGGAGCAAAAAATCGGAAGATGAACAATATTGGAACTGCCACATCGTGTGAAGATCTACAGAGTACCTTCGGCATGTACTTGCCGTCCAATTAGAACTGCCAAAATAAAAGCCCCACAATCTTAAACCCCCTCCCCTTGGATTAGGAGCATCTCTATCAACGGAACGGGTGGCGCCGAAACGCAGTCAGAGACCTTCTCCTACTGTCTGGTCGGGCTATTTTTGTGCCATCTGTTGTACCGAGAATTCTCGTATGTGGTGATTGTACGACGTGGTGATTTTACTATGCTCCAAAGCGTAAGCACCGCCCTTGGCAGGCGAAGCTTTTTGCACAAGCCGTGGAGATGGTCGCGTTAGTTTCCTAGGACGTGTCGAGACGAATGGGGATACGGTCTGACGTGTGTTATGGCACCACTTGCTGCCCCGTTCTTTATACATGACAAGAAGTTGCATGCGCACCAAGTGGTAACCTGGAAATTGCGCTCTGTGGCTCTTGAATCAATCTACCGGCTTTGACATCGTATTGACCATACAATGTACAAACTCAATGTCGCAATCATCAGCTCAGCCGCTCGCTCGTGAAAAAACATAGACGTCTTATTGACGGTCATTTTCGATTCGTTGGAAAATTACCCGTGGCTTGTTTCGAAGGGGGGAGGGGAGGGGGGGAAGGGCCGGGTCACAAGCCCTTGTATCATGTAAGCTGACATCCGCTCTCCAAAGTCGTCGCGCACCGCATCAACAACCTATTCGCTGCCCTACGTGTGCCGCTCACTGGCCATCCATGTTTCCCGCGGCCCGATCAGCCCTACAGTCGGGTTCAAAGGCACTGGTAGCAAACCGTTCTTCGCCTAAAACTTCCAATGGTAGATAAGTAAGCCAGAGCACAAAACTCCTAGAAACCTTAATCTTAATAGGCTGCTTATTCCTCGAAGAGAAGGCGTTGATGATAGGGTGGGACCAGTAATGAGCATCGAGGACATGTATGGTCTGAAACCCCCACATTGCTGGCGGTTTGGCCGCTTCCAGTGGACGATGATGGCTGCTTGTTGACCGCCTACAGTAGCATGCCACGTTCGCCTTTCACAGGCAAGCCTCCAATAGCGATAGGAATGAGTGACGTTGGCTGCTGAGTGGTGCTGTCGTAGTAGGTTGCCTTGTTAGATCCTCCGGAATCTCCTCCGCATTGCCGACTGTAGCACAGAATGACGCATCATCGAGCGTGATAGAGGCTGGCGTCGAAGGATGAAACGGCTCTGGGACCGGGTTGAACAGGCCATAGTGTAGGAGGTGACTCTGACTGTTCGCTTCCGTTATCCCGTACGAGGAGTTATTCCACCAGCTGCGCTCTCTAGACGAGCGTTTACCGAATCTGCAACAGTGACCGCGAACGCACTCGTGATTCAGGACGGGATCTTGTTGAACTGCGACGCGTTCAGCCAAGGACTGAACTAGGCCTCATAAAGTCGCCCTGCACGTGCACGTCAGCATCGTTCCGCTCATAGCTGACCGATGACAGCGCAGACTTGCCGGACCAGTTACTTGTGCGCTGACGGTTCGACAAGCCTTGTAGGTACGGCGAATACGGATATTCTTCTCCTCGATAATGCAATCGCACTCTGTCTTTGCACAAAATGTCGCCGGCTAATGTTGTACAATTAGTGCCTTCCTCCGCTAAGTATAGCATCGTATCCCTCCCTCGCGATGTGCCTAGGGTGCCGAACCATGCGCCAGTGCACCGGTGAGGATCTGGCTACGGCCGGCATCTACTTACAGAAAGCACCCACTCTTTATGCGACCCAACGGACTAGAAGGAGGAGGTCAAGTCGTTTCAGGATCCGAGAACACGCATCTGCGACGGGCTTCTTGATTATCCATAGTGTCCTGGCGCGTAATTGCGTGCATTGGCCCCACCTGCGTTCTTCGCCAGCTTCTTCTCCAGATCTTCTTCGGCCCTTCTAGCGCTTACTTACGGGGTCCATCAACACGGACACCGTACACTTGAAGTCTGTGATGGCTGAAGCCACGGTTGTATGCATTAATCCTTGGGGCATGATGCTTGTTGTACCAAGCTCATTAAATTTTGAGCGTAAGAGATGAGACTGAGCGGAGTGACTCGTTAGTTGGGGGCTTAGGGCAGGGGGAAAGGTGCTGAGCAGGGCGAAATTTTACCCGGTTATCCTGTCCTGGATTGAGTGCTTTGCTGCACTGCACGACCCGAGCGGGCGGAATACAAAGCGCGGTAAAAGTACACTAATACTGCCGTTTCGGGACTTTTTGTGTGTTAAGTGGGTAATGTAAGCAGAGTATTGTTTGTTAAGTCAGAAAACTTCTAAAGTACATAACCAGGGTGGGAGAAGCTTCAGGGTACGATGAGGAGCGGATACCAAGTGACCAAGTCGATGGTTTCGGTGTTCTGTGGTTTCTCCACCTCTACCGCTTGCTTAGTCATCAGCAATTATCTCCGATCCATATCTCCAATCTTTCCACTAGCTTCTTCGTTTGTGTGTCTGTTCTGCGTTGTACCTTGAGCGCTCACTAAAAGTTGCCCAAGTATCTTCGCTTCATCAATTGCGTTGTTACTGTAATGCGTACTGCTCTCACGAGATTGTCTCAGCTCCGCACTCAGCTTCCCCGCTCTCACGCCCCGCGCTTCTTCCATACGGCATCAGCTGCCATGGCAGGTCTTACCATCAATTCGCAGTATTCCATGCCTTCAGGCTATAAAATTCCCGTTATTGGCTATGGCGTCTACCAAACACCAGCAGATGTTGCTGCAGATGTAGTTCAGCATGCGCTCAAGGTCGGCTATCGACACGTTGATTCCGCAGTCGCATACAGGAATGAGCAACCTTCCGCCGAGGGTATGAAGAAATCTGGGATCGCTCGGGAAGAGCTGTTCTTTACCACGAAGATCCCGCCCAAGGACATGAGCTACGATACTGCAAAAGCGCACATCGAAAACACGCTCAAGATCACTGGTTTTGACTACGTCGATCTCTACCTGCTGCATAGTCCCTACGGCGGCAAGGAGAATCGAATCGGCGCATGGAGAGCTCTAGTTGAGGGTGTGCAGGCGGGTAAGATCCGTTCTATAGGCGTGTCTAACTACGGCGTGCATCATCTGGAAGAACTCGAGGCGTGGATCAAGGAGACTGAAGGGAAGGGAGGAAAAGGCAAAGGAGGTGTGATTAGCATTAACCAGGTCGAGCTTCACCCGTGGCTTGCGCGACCGGACATTGTGACCTGGTGCAAAGAGAGAGATGTGCTGTGCGAGGCATATTGCCCGATAGTGCGCGCGACCAAGAATGACGATCCGCTGCTGAAGTCACTCGCACAGAAATATAACAAAACTCCTTCCCAGATCTTGCTAAGGTGGAGCTTGCAGATGGTACGTATATGTAACGTTTAGAGGACTGTACTTGCACTGACGATACTATAGGGCTTCGTCCCTCTTCCCAAATCGGTCACCAAGTCTAGAATCGAGGAGAACGCCCAGCTATACGACTTTGAGCTTACAGCTGAGGATATGAAGACTCTTGATACCGGAAAGTACGAGCCATGCGCATGGGACCCCACAGTCAGTCGCGATTGATCTAGCCAGTGTGTGTATCTACCGATGAGTCTCAACCTCAACCTTGATTTAATGTTCCAGCCAAGGTTCCCAATGACCAAGATATGAATCTGCATTTATTTCGTCCAGTTCAGTCATACTTTCGCTATGTTTGCTCATTTGACAGTTCGAACTAGGTTCCGTATGCGTCCAATAATCCTCACCTTCCTCAACTATACACCAGGCTTCGTCATTGTCGATATCATCAGACCTACAGGACACCTTTGTCCGTATTCCGCCCAGCCACTTTTTTCGGAGTGACGGGCCCATCCACGGCCTTGTGAAGTCACCAACCCGGAACGTGACTTCTTGGAGTGCTCTTCCCTGCTTTTTCTTCTTCATGTACGTGAACAACTCCACTGCACTGTTGCCACTGAGAAGCGGCTTCTAGAACAGGTCTCGCCCCTCGCGTTTGCCAGATTGTAAGTTCATCACCTGTTGTCGCTCATCGTTATCTCTATACCACTCGCGGCAATCTGATTGGATTTTCATCCACAGATCTGCCGACTCCAATGTGGGCATAGACGCAATCATCTCTAAGGTTTTTAGAGGCCAGGTACCGTTGCGTGGGATGTTGACACTGAGATGTTGGAGATTGTACGTGATCTTTGGTATCGAGTCGAGATGGCCAGTAGCTTCAGAAAAGTCGATTTTGAAACCTGATTCTGGGCAGCGATTGTTGTTAGCGTTCAAGAAAACTGGGAGGCCTGATTACGTCGAAGATTTATTCCATTGTTGGACCCATGAGAGCTCCTTCAAGGTATTGTTGGACAGCGCCAGTATCAAGTCAAGGTCTGTCGTCTCGAGCCTCCGTAACGAATGTGACTTTTCCAGACGGTACTTTGTAGCATCCTGAACAGGGCTTTGGATTGCTGATTCTTTGATATTGGACCAATTTGTGTCCAACCAAAGGTCTACGTTACTCTTTTCGCGCTGTGCTTTTGGCAAAAGTCGCCACTTGAGCCACGCTATCCAATCTTTGTCATGATACCAGTTCAGTCTTTCTTTGACACATTCATATACCCTGTCAAACATCCATACACATCCCAGTCTTCTCCTTCTCCTTGTCCTTCATCGTTCAAACCATACCCTTCTAGTCTTAGAACTGTGAGATCGAGATATTTGTTCTCAGCCGCAGGATTGAGGGAAGGATCCACCTAGATAGCCAAGCGCTGCATCCTGTTCCTGTGATTCGTAGGTCCAGTGTGGCCATATTAGGACATGTGAGGAAGGCGGCATGAACAGATTCCATGGTGGTGAATTGAGGGTTTGGGGAGCATGACTTCCGCGTGTCGCTATAAGGGTCTTGCGTAATGACTGTTTGTATATCAAAGGACATGAACCTTTGAGTGCCCATGAACTTGCAAGGACGACTGAAGAGAGAAGAGAGAAAATCAACGTCAAGACCATGGACAGCCGCATAGTGGTACGTGCGTGCAATGTTCGAAGTGTTTCAGCTCCTGTATAGTTATGTTTTTCTATCTATGAATTGTAAAGCAAGCCGCCGTATATATTGAGTCAAAGTTCATAGCACGTTGTCTTCTTCGCGTTCGTAATCTGTTGCCTATGCATTTGGGACAATCCCAGCCCGTTAGCTGCACAACACATTATTCTTTCTGACATCTGTTTTTTTTGCAGTGTTTGGTAATACGTGCCAAATCCAGTTGCCTGAACGTCAATGGAAAAAAAATTCACATGCCGCAATCGTGCCGAGGTTGTCCGCCCGTGCTGCACGGAGGAGGATTTTCGTGGGTCTGACGTTTGCAAAGCGCGTGCAATTTGGCTACGTCATGCTGACCTACCAACCGCCCATATCAAAGACAAAATAGCTCCTTATAGTTGACTCGTCTGCATCTCTTGAACAATGTACTGATTGTTTCTTAAACATCACTTGCTCAATTACAGCCCAGTTCTTCAAACACGCCTTGAACCAAACCACTATGGCTGCGAAGAAAGTACTCATTGCCCTCTCGGACGCCAGCTCTTTCCCCCTATACAACACAGGTAGTGATGGCAAGACCGTCTCGCAAGACTCGGGTTATTTCCTCATGGAACTCGCCAAGCCCCTCCAGAAGATCCTTGACGCCGGCTACGAAGTCACCTTTGCATCGCCGGAAGGGAAGGAACCTACACCAGACCCGCTCAGCGTCTCCCTCGCGGCATTTGCTGGCAACTACTACGAAAAGCAGCGCGAACTAGACTTGATTGAGCGTATGAAGAAGGAGAACGGGTTTTCGAAGCCGAAGAAGTTCTCCGAGATTAGCGATGACGAATTGAAGAGTTATAGCGGCATCTTCATTCCTGGTGGCCACGCCCCTTTGTCGGATCTTGGTGACAACCCAGAACTCGGTCGTATACTCACACACTTTCACTCTGCTCAAAAGCCTACCGCAGCGCTCTGCCATGGACCTTGGGCCTTTCTCTCTACCAAGTACAACCCGAACAAGCCCGAATTTGCGTACAAAGGCTACAAGATGACAAGTTGGTCTGATGCCGAGGAGAAGTTTATGGAGACGATGCTGAGAGGAGAGATTGACAAGGTGGAATCTACATTGCGAGAAGAAGGTGCCGACATGCAAGAAGGAATTTCGAAGAGTATGGGAAGTATTACAGTCGATAGGGAGCTCATTACAGGTGACAACCCAATGGCAGCGAATGCTATTGGGGACAAGTTTGTGGAGATGATGGCTGCCAAGTAAGAGACGGATATGGCCCAGAATAAGGGTTATTACTGGACAGCATAAATACACGGGATTCTGGCGAACCATGTAATTGTGGCACGATCAAGTTTGCTTCATTTCTGTGCAAATGGCTTTTTTTCTGGCTGGTGCGGTCGATGGAAGGCGGGAGTAGAAATGTGCAAATCGACCCTTGCTTACTCAGACTGATGGATCGCTGTACAGTGCTACATCGCAACATCTCTGCTGTCGCAGATTCGCAAACAAATACTGAGACATGTGTTGCATGTGTCGAACTTTGGTAGTGATATTATGGTTGTGTTGACCAGGTTGAGATGTTGAGATCCAGTTGAAGCCAAGGCTTACTTTTCGACACGTGATGATGCAGACTTATCTTATCGGAAGCTTAAGCGACTTTTCTCTATCCACTCTCAACGTCATTCATCATACGATGACAACGGACAACGGCGCCGTTCACAGGGCACCGCTGGTACCACAAAAAATGCTGCTTTACGACTGTGCGATAGCACCATTACTCACTAGTGACTCCGCATACCAACGCTAATTGTCCCGGATAACGTCAACGTGCCAATGCCACGCCTCAGGACTTGGCATCTCAATCACCGCCTTCCCCAAGCGCGTTGGTGAAAAGTCAATACCAGTATAGGGCCACACAAGATGCAACAGCGGCAATGCGGGCATTTGATACTAGGCAAGACCAGCCAGCCCTACCTACTTAACTCCGGTGCGGCCCGGCATTTCTTCAGCACCTGAGGAAAAAGCATAGATAGCATGACGCAGAGCCAGCCAAAAGTTCATCATCACCCAGCCCACAAAGGCCACAAAAAGCCTCGCACCCTTTGTTAAGACTAACAATTTTGTACTTGGATATGCCTACGTCGGGATATAGACTAGGTGTTGATGTTGGTGGGTAAGTATTTTCGCTTCAGATTTCCCGTAATTTCCAGTGGGGGAGGACACCGAGTACTAGCCAGAGCGAACATGCGTGGCTTCGACGGCTCCATTATCCCCACCCATCCAGATGCTACCTCATATTGATGGAAGATTCGAGATCATGGGCTGCGACTGACAGGAGACTAGGACCTTTACCGATGGTGCGGCCCTTTTTGCAAAAAGTGTCCTCGTCTTTTGACCGCGTTTAGTATGCGTAATCACGCCGAACGGTGAGGCTGTACGTACAAAGGTACCGACGAATACGGAAGACCAGTCCATCGGCGTACACAATGGTGTCCAGCAAGTGCGGGGGATACTAAAAGAGAAGTACAACTGGGAAGGCAAGTTTGAGTACATACATCACGGCACAACTACTGGCACCAATGCGGTGCTTGAAGGAAAGGGCGCCAAGTGCGGCCTTGTGGTTACAAAGGGGCACAAAGACATGCTTTCGGTACGGCGAAGTCAAATACCAGGTGGACTCGGTGGGTTTATTCGCTAGTGAAGACTCTCCGCAAATGTCCATTACTAACTTCCATGACTAGGTGCGTGGATGAACTACAAACAGCCTGAGCCTCTCGTACCTTTGGAACGTACGGTCGAGGTCAGCGAGCGCATCAAGATTGATGGCAGTGTCTTCTACGAGCTGGACGAGGACCGGTTCAGGATAGATCTGCAAGATCTCAAGAGCCAAAAGCCCCAAGCAATTGCCGTGTCGCTGATAAATTCCTTTTCCAACAGTGTGCACGAACAGCGGATTAAATCCATCTTAAGCGACGAGTTCGGACCGGATGTTGAAATTGTTACGTCAACAGACGTTTTACCGGAAATACAGGAGTATGAGCGGACAGTCACAACAGCTGCAAATGCCATGGTCAAGCCGGTGGTGAAGAGATACATGCAAAACCTACAGAAAAAGCTTGCGAATGACACGGATATAGTACGTATTCTCAAATCTGACGGGGATTTAACGTCGGTCCAGCTTGCTGGAGAGACGCCAGTACGCATCCTCATGAGTGGACCGGCTGGTGGCGTCAAAGCCGTTTCACATCTGGTCGCGAAGAACACGCCTTACAAAAATCTCATCACTTTAGACATGGGCGGCACAAGTACCGACTGCGCCTTGCTTCCTGGAAGTGATGCCGTTATTCGTCGCGAAACCTCGGTCGGCCACTTATCGGTGCGCGCGCCATCGGTTGACGTTACGACTACAGGGGCTGGGGGCGGCTCCATTGCATTCTACAACGATTTCACGAAGAGCTTGCGAGTAGGGCCCGAGTCTAGTGGTGCTACCCCAGGACCCGCAGCTTATGGTAAAGGCGGCAAGCAGGCTACAGTCACAGACGCGAACTTGGTCCTAGGTCGCCTTCCATCCCAACTGCTGGGCGGCACGTTCAAACTTGACGTTGCGGCATCAAATGCAGCAGTCGAATCAATTGCAAAGCAGATAGGTGTCGACACCACATCAGCAGCAGAAGGTATCATCGATTTGGTAAATGAGGCCATGCACGGAGCCCTCCGTCTGGTATCGGTGGAACAAGGCTATGATCCACGAGAGTTTGCACTTGTAGCTCTCGGAGGAGCTGGTCCCCTCCATGGAAATGCCCTCGGCAAGCTTCTCGGGTCTTGGCCCGTCATTATCCCTCCTTCTCCTGGTGTGCTTTGCGCACAGGGTGACGCTATCACGAAGATGTCCCACGAAGAAGGCTGCACATACATTCGAGTTTTCTCGGAGATCTCTGGGCAAGAAATTCAGCAGACACTACACGCTCTCAAAGCCAGTGGTGAAGCCACTATGAAAGTATCCCTTGCGAACGAGCATGCTGCGCTAAAATTTCAATATCAGGCCGACATGCGTTACAAAGGCCAGGCAATGACTTTTACCGTCGACCTAGGTTCGAATGAGCTTCAAGATCCACAAAATGTCATTGGTATCTTGCGTAGTAGGTTCAATGAAGTTCATCATCATCGATTTGGTTTCTCTAACCCAGATGCTGAAATTGAGACTATGCGCTTACGCGCCAAAGTCGTCGATGCTTCTGAAGAGGTAACGTTTAAGCCACTCGAGGCAGCCGATACTACCGAACCTTGGCAAGGTGCCTTGGTCATGAAGCAAGAGATCATGCACGATGGCAAAAAAGTGGAAGCTACGTTTTGGGATCGCACCAAGCTCGGCGGGGCTGGAAAGATTATACAAGGTCCAGCCGTGATCTCAGAGATGGATTCCAATACTTTGATCCTTCCCGGTTACTATGGTGAAACCGACTCCATGGGCAATATACTCATTTGGCCATCCGAGAAGAGGGCAGACAAAAAGACAGTGCATACTAGAGAGTCAGCTCAGGCACTAGTCAAAGAGCAGCCTCTCATTGCCACACTTGTTGCTTCTGCTCTATCATCTATTCGGAGAGAAATGGATAGCTGTATGCTAACGACGGCGATGAGTCCAGCCATCAGGGACCAGCAAGATGAGTTCAATGTCATCACCAACACACGCGGTCAGATGCTTGTCGGTCAATTTGGGTCTTTTATTACCCAGTTCCTGAACGGCTGGGATGGTACCGTTGAAGAAGGTGATGGTGAGTTGATCATGCTGCAGTTTCTTATATAATATTTTACTAATGTAACTTTACCAGTCTTCGTCACGAATGATGTCTTCCAGATAGACGGCGCGGTATCGCATCTGAATGACGTCATAGTACTACTCCCAATTTACTTTGAGCACAAGCTGATAGGATGGGCTGCCAACTTCGGTCATTTGACTGATATACAAGGCAAAGTGCCAGGCTCTATGAGCATAAACGCCTCAACAATTTACGAAGATGGGCTCCAGATCCCAATCGTCAAGTTGTACGCAAAGAACGTGTATAACGAAAGTTTGGCGACAGTGCTATTCCGCAACTCCCGTATGCCAGATTGGTTCCGAAGCGACCTGATGGCGCTCGTCGCTGCGTGCCGAACTGCTGCTATACGTGTTACCGAGCTTTGCGAACGCTATAGCCCAGAGGTATACGAAGCAGCCACAGACTCCTTGCTCGAACAGAACAAAATCGCCATTAGCACCGTCATCAACGAAAAGATTGGCGATGAAGTTGCAAGTTTCACCGATTTTGTCGACGATGACGGTCAGGGGGTAGGTCCATATGCCATATCTTGCTCAATGTGGAAGGAAAATGGCAAACTCATATTCGACTGGGATGGTACTTCACCACAGTCTAACACTTCTATGAACTTCTACCTCTCGATCACCATGTTCAAAATGTTCATCGGCTATCACCTACTCGCCGTATACGACCCTCATGCTATCGTCAACGATGGCTTTCACGACCTTCTCGAAATCAAGATTCCGACAGGTACCATCCTCCGCCCTGTACGTCCCGCGGCAGTCAGTTGCAGAACCCATCTCTTGGGTCGTGTGATGGACATCTTGCAAGCATTATTTGGCCAGAAAAACCCTGATTATCGTTGTGCAGCAGGTTTCTCCGACTCTCCTCATCTCTTTTACTCTGGCTTCAAGCCAGATGGGGAATTCTATTTGCTCTACCAAATCGGGTTTGGTGGCGTCCCCGCTCGCCCAATTGGTGATGGACCAGATTGCCATTGTTTGTTCCCTGCTATCAAATCTATTCCCACTGAGAATATCGAGTTGTACTATCCTGTCATAATCGAGGCTAACGAGGCACTGCCCGATTCCGGAGGTGCTGGCTTCTATCGCGGTGGCAATGCGCAAAGGACGTTGTATCGGTGGCTGTGCGAGGGCGACGTTAGTATCCACGATGACCGATGGATGCTCAAGCCCTGGGGTGTTAATGGTGGTAAACCTGGCAGCAGATCAAAGAAAGTCCTTTATCGGAACAACAGTTATGGTACGACAACAGAGAAGGACAACGTGGAGCTTTGCCAATCAAAGCAAGACTATATCCATGTCTATCCCGGTAGGTACTATCTTATGATTATGCGAAACACAATAGCTGATGATATGCAGGCGACGTACTGGAGTGGATAACGTGGGGTGGCGGTGGCCTTGGCGATCCCCTCACACGCCCTGCTGAACGTGTAGCTCAAGAGGTACACCGCCGACTCGTCACCATCGCGGGAGCCAAGAAGAATTACGGGGTTGTAATACAACCAAACAGCTTCGACGTTGATGAGCTCGCCACTGTAGACCTCCGGAACAAGCTGCGTGAAGAACGTGCGAAAGAAGGGTACAGCACATACAACACGATCGATCGAGGTGGTACAATCACCGAGTTGATGAAAAAATGTGAGACGGAGACTGGGTTGAAGCCTCCAGTGCCGCAGTGGGAAAAATCCCCGTATGGTCCTCATGCAGGATTGAAGTATGTGAAGAGTTGGTTCGAAAAGATGAGGGCTGAGGGTATGAGTGCATGGGATAAGGCGTAGTGTTTTAGGAGAAGGAGGAGGGACTTGCAGCGACGATGAGATGTACAGTTGGTGGACATTAGGAAAAATTGATGAGATCAGAACGCGGAATTTGAGTCAAATGTGTATGGAAAGATGAATTACCTGGCTAGGCTTTGGAACCCAAAAAAGATAGAAGAGCTAAAGGGTATCGTTTTTCGCAAAGTCAACTTACCGCACTATCCAAGACATGGCTCAGACATCGAGTCCCGCAACTTCCAGTGATGAGCAATGCATGATAACGAAGGCGAATGTGTCGAGTGAGACAACCCGAGGATGAAGGGATCATGATCAGTGCACCGTTTGACTATTAGTTGTATAGATACTTCCCTTGCTAATAAAACTTTTTCAAACAAGAAAAAGAAGAAGAAACTGTTTCATATTCGAAAGATCTAAACATCAACTACATTTCTTTCACCTTCTTCTATCCCAAAAGAAACGAAAAGAAAGGATTATCATAACGGCACACATGCGAATGAAAGCATCGTTTAGGCACAACCCACAAGCTGTACCACTAACACGAGACTCATCTCGACCAGGAACATCTCGCCTGCCTCTCACCACGATCAACATAAATACTCGCACCGACGGCTACAACATCGGTAGCAATGTCTGGGAAGTCCCGGGCCTGACATGGAACAAAGTAGGAGTCAAGCAAGCCACTGCTTTTCCCGCAGCAAAGAAAACTACTGAGATACTAGCGTGCTGGCTCCGCAATAAGCTGGGGGTGCGGAATATCACTGTCAAGTATACATCTCCCCCCCCCAACCCATCACACAGACATACATTCATATATACCTCTCTTCCTTTGTCATGCTTTTGGCAGCTAACATGGATAACCTTTATATGTAGAAACCCACCCCATGACTTTACGATTTGCCGGGTACGCGCAGGAGGCGAGCGGAAAGAAGGTAGTGTAGCAACAACAACAGGGCGGCGCTACGAGAAAGACGCAATGCATGTGACTGTGCGGGCAAGGAAGTCGTATCACATTTACTTCGAGGATTTGGGAGATGAGGGGCTGCGTATTGATAGTGTGACGTGGTTGGAAAACGGAGTTTGTAGATATCTTGTGTGAGTAGGGTAGGTAGGTAGTCGTAGACATAATTCAGATCTTTGATTTTGACAAGTATCGTGTCACGTCATATTTACAATTTTCTTGCACTTCCGATGCTGCAATAGCTCAGGATATATATATATATATAGGTATTAATCTATTTCAACAAACACAAACGGTAGCCTCGAGTATGTACCAAAGATGTGATACCGATGGAGCAGGGGTGTCTGTCTCAAAGCGCTCCAAGCCCCATCTTCTGAAGTACGCCCACCAGATCAACCTCGGCGATTTTGTCCCAACCCCTCTCGGGGCCCCAAGCGACGCGCTTCTGGTTTAGCTTTGTCTCTTCTATCAAGCCCTTTAGCAAGGGACTCGACTTGGACACACTAGGGTAAGCGTCAAATTCAACATCATTGACCGATGGCACCTGCGCAAGCAAGCCTCTCAGCAAGCCCACGCAATACTCGGTGTAAAAGTTGTTCCCGACGCGCCAGCCTTCGAACACTTCGTTCGAGGCGGGGTCAATCTCTACGAACACCTTTAACCGGTAAACCTTTTTCACGGCTGCCAGGCCCAATCTGCTATCCACTACCCAGCATTTGGGCGGCTTTGTAAAACCTGGGCCTAACCGAAGCTCTAGCCTTGTGAGGTGTGCGCGGTATTTCCGAGGCAGCCATGCAAGGAGTGGGTGCTTTCGATTGATGTAGCGTCCGTGAATCGGAAAGACGCGGAAAGTGTTGCGACCGTAAAAGACGCGCGAAGCTTCATCGTGTGTACGGCGGTTCACGAGGAACAGGCGGAGCGCCGGGGCGACAACGAGAAAGTTTGTCGGGTCGAGATCGATCGTCTTCGGGAACACGAGGAGCTCTTCGTATACGCGGAGTCGCAATTCAACGGGCAGATCGAAGAAGCGGAAAGATGGGCGCTTGACCTCTTCCTCGCTATCGCTTTCTGCGTCGACTTCCACGGTTGGCTTTGTAGCAGTGGGCTTTGCCGCAGCCTGCTCGTCCACCAGCCGCATCTTACTCATGCGATTGACCAGATGGTCAACCGCCTTTGTTTTACGGGCCATTTTACCAGCGCCGTCCAAAGCGATCACGTCTGTCGCTCTGGCCGCCTTTATGCATCCATCGTGTCACTCGAGCGTATACGTATCGGTATCGTTTCGCGGCGAAAGGGCAATGTAGCAAATGTGACAAAATGTCTTATTAGGATGTCTCGGAGCTACGGGACCGACAGCCCATTCGATAAGGGCAGGCAGTTCTTGGGAGCAAAGAGGTTCGATCTCCCCAGCTTATGTCAACTTCAATCTTATCGAGGCGGAAAGAGTGAGGTCAAATTACGTGGGTGCAACTTTCTATAAAGAAGAAAAAGAGAGCCTGGCCGGCCGTGGCGAGGGTTTTGTTCAGAGGCGGAGAAGCCGAGGCTTGGCCGAGGCTAGCCTAGTTGGGTCTACGCCCCCCATCGTCATTCTTTGGAAGCCACCAGAAAACACAACCACCATCAAAACCATGACATATTCCATTGATACTCTTTCTACAAAGAGACACGAGTGGTGTGCATATCGATACAACGCTTAGTCATCCATACTGTCCCCCCTTTTGCAAGCAAGAGCCACTGCTACTGCGTCTATTCCAACCCAAGATGAGCTTAGGATTGAGCATTCATGCTATCCTTTCTCCGAATAGACGTGTACTTGCAGAGCTCTCGGCTTTATGCCGGGCGTAACGAAGCAAACGAGAAACCAAAAAACCAGTCAAACAGGAACTCCATCGTGCTGCTATCCTGTGTCACCGGCAGTTCCCCCTCTTTTTCAAGATTCTTCTCAAAGCGCTCCTTCTCCATTTCACACTGACACTCGGACACCTTTATCCCCTTCTTCCGCATACGCCTACAGATGCTCATTCCACAGTGTACGCTACAATGTATTGGCTCTAAGCCTGGATCCTTAAGGGCACCAGAAAGATCCACAAATACGGGAAACGCGTCGGTGTCGATGTCCTGATTCATGCCGTCGAAGAAGGGAGAGGGCGGAGCAACAGGAAGAAGGAGCCGTGTGGTTGTTATAGTGATGTGTAGGCGGGGCTTAGACTTTCGTGTGGGCGCGGTGGTAATGGTGGCGGATTCGAAGTCGGCGATTGTGAACTTCATCACTTGGTTGAGTGCTTGGTCAAGTACTAAGATGAGATCAAAAGGGTGTGCCTAGGGAAATTATGGCAGATAAAATACTGTCCGAAAAAAGCATGCACTTTATTCACTCGGAGCAGCATATCCAACATTGTCTGAAAGTGTTTATTAAAAAAAACCTACTTGTACAAGGCAACAGTGCCAACGCCACAATCACCCACTACTCCGGATCATCATGGCTCGAGTCTCTTGAGTCACTAAACTCATCATCATACCAATCACTGACCACACTCTCCACAGACCAGTCACTTCCCTCAAACTCTGCATCTTCAATCTCCACTCCCTTGCCCACCCTATCCCACCAAACCAATACCGCCATGACCCTTTCAATGAGTTCATCTACCCTATTCATCACAGCATCCACCCCTTCCTTCACCGCATCCTTTAACTGACGTTTCAGCAGATAGCCCATTCCCGCTTCCAGCTTCAAACTCCTTGTCAACTCGTCGTCATCCTTGCCGAGATCGTTCCATAGACACCACTCGGAAGCCCACCACAGCACTTTCAGGTGCATGAAATCTTGCATCTCCTTCTCCAGTTCCGCAATGGACATGTGTCGGGAGTTTTCCGGAAGATGGGCCAGCGTGAACGTAAAGAAATCAAAGATTTCGTCTATGAGGTTGTCGGCGGCACGCGCCGCATGGTGGTATCGAGATGCCTTGTACAGCGTGCTGTATGTGTAGTGTGGATGGCGGTGGAGATGGGAGCGAAAGTCTAGCAGATGCTGGTTGCGTAAATTCTCAACAACGGCCGTAGCGGAACTCAACTCCACCGTCATTGTGGCTTCCTTGTTGACACGTAGATAGGATCTCTTAGTAGCGGCAAGGTTTTTCCGACTAAGGCTGTGGATTTGAGCTAGGTTGATGCTAATTGCTGCATGTGCTACGGAGCTTTTCCCACAATCGTGCGTGCATGGCTTTGGCTCGATGTTCCTTTTCTTTTCCAATTTACGAAGATACCGACACACGTTGTGCTTACAGTGGAGAGTGCAATGGTCGGCATTGTGTGTGCCTTTGTCTTCGTCGTCAAAGTCGAATTCGGAAAACGGCTCTATTTGTTCTGGGGGTGGACGGTGGGAAAATGGGGAGGGCGATGGACTTCTCGTGTTCGACATGTTCTTGCCAGTCCTGGACGAGAGAACCTCATTTCCTTTGTGTGACTTTTTATCTGGCAACATGTCTGGCTCTGTTCCCAATAAGCTGATGAAGTATTTCAAAATGTTAAACAGGCAATAAAATAGTGCGGAAAACCCGATGAAGACAAGTGGGTTCATGACATAAGCTTGAAGTTTCTCGGATGAGACTGTTGTGAGGGGCAATAACGTTGTCTGAGGATAGAAATTTAATAATCCCCTGAAGTTGACGAATACATTTATTGCAACAGTTTCAATTTTTTGGGGAATATTCAAGTATCTTTGGTTGGATGAGTTGGTACCCAGCTTGGTAGCGAAAGGAGGTGTGGGTCTCCCGAACTAATGAGAATTCAACCATGTCACAGTATGGTACTGCAAAGACGACTATTGGAGATGTATTCTTTGGAATACAAACTTCAACCTAGATTCATGAATAAAATAGACGGTAACAATGAGCCGAGCTTAGTTAGCTTCATCAATCTATGGGTTAGAAAAGGTATTACCAGCAAATGAAAGCTTAGAGTCGCAATTCACTTGGTAGGCCATGTGCATCCGATTCTTCTTATCAGGTAAACAGACTGGACTTTCCATAGGCATATATATCCCTCATCGGATGAGGTAAATACAGCTCATGGCACTGACGGAAGAAGTGAGAAAGCTGTTTAGGATGAATAACCTACTATGGAGCTATATACCAACCTTTGGTAAAATGACTATATTACTTTAAATGCTGAGCGATGAAATCAGAGGCGTGTTAAAGACCCCATCTTGGTTCCCGTCTCTTCCTCTCTTTGCAAGAACTGATGCCATGCCGCAGACTATTGCTAGCTGAAATAGGACTTTTCTTATCACATGACTGGCTTGATACCCATACATCTTGCTAAATAGCAGACGAAAATTCATGTTCAGCTCGGTAGCTTCATCATAAAGAACTTATCATAGCCTTCTTGCCAATCTTTGCCTTTTGACCCATGTGCCTCTTGTCTCTTTGAGTTTCTTCGGAGTCGTCTTTGGAAGGCGTGACGTGTATTCCGCAAAGAGCGTCCGTATAGCATCGCTTGTATGTCTAGACCGCGATGGAAAGCGTGTATGAAACATCAGACGACGAAATGAGTAACCCCGAGACTTTTTTTATGCATCATGTCTGCAGAAGTTGCACATTAAACACGATGATAATGGCGTTTGTATTGAATTGCACGTTCTCTCTAGCAATAAGACTAAAGGAATCATTGCACCATGAATCGCGTACAAAAACCCACAGCAACTCAACGCGTTCAAGTACTAGGGATAAAAAAATAGCAGTATTCGGCACCATCTTCGAAGAACTAAGCTGGTTGGATGCAAATTCAGCATGGATAACAGTGCTAACGATAGCTAATCATCTAGGCCTAGAATGCGACGCCGCAAATTCGCCCTAAGGTGTAGCTTTTCAACAATGTGTACATTGGATAACCCTGGTAGCAGCACATAATCAGGCTGTAAAAGCCCGCCTTCCAGAACTCGCGTATGGAATTGGCCTCTAGTCCGGGTCTTCACATTCGTCATTATGGCGAGCTGATCGCATGAAGATGATAGTCTGCTATCGTTTGAGGACAATTGATCCAAGAATGACGTTGGCTTATCAAGGAATCCCATCACTGTCTTCAGTGTAGTCTGCATGATCATCATTTCGCCGTCCTTTTGTGACACACCGAAGTCTTGAGTGGGCGTCCAGACTCCATCCAGACTATTCCAATTATCCGGTAGTGCCTTGATCCATAGATTTTGCCTATTTTTCAATGACTGGATTTCAATCGAGTTTGATGAGACGATGACACCTCCGAACTGTCTGTTGCCTGGACGTTCATATCTCTCTTTGCTTATCTCCACGACCTGTCTTATGCGCCGCAAATAGACATGGAAATTCTCCAAAATTCCGCAATACGTAGAAAACTTGTCGAAAGGACCATCTTCTTCTGCTTCGATCAACCGGCGGAGTTCTAGTTCGCGGACATGGTAGTATCTATTGTCCAAAGCGAAAACTTGGGGAAACTTTAGGTTCTTGCGATGCATAGGCTCTCTTTCAGGGAAATTGTTGTACGCGAAGGAGCTGTCGAAGCGTAGGCCATCAATTTGCATTTCGATTATTGGTCCGATTAAGCCGTCTAGAAGCTTTGATTCTGTGTTTTTCCAGTCCCATTCGAGACACCGAGCAGCTAACAGGGGAGTGCAAATGCAGGGTGAATCTGTATAATGCTTCATAACTCTCAAAGATAGAGTTATGTCGGAACATCTGTAGTCGACATCTATCCCATGATCGCCGCGGCATATCGAGAGCAAAGAGAAAATACGATCTCGGGGGATTTGGCATCTCTTATCCTGAAAATGTGCTAGCAGCATGACCAGGCTAACACCTTGATAGAGCGCTTTGTTGTTGGTAATTGCCGGGGATATGGAACTCGAGTTACAAGCCGTGAAAAGCCTAAATTGACCGATTGGATTTGTAGTCCAAGAAGCATGGAACTGGTCGAGGGTCGAATAGAGGGTATCGAGATTGAAACGAATCCGTTTCAACCACACAATCACATGGCGGGCTAGTAGTATTTCCTGGACAATCCATGCACGACTCCAGTATTCATCGTTACTAATTTGCTCGAAAAAGGCCACGCCAACAACATGGGGGTTATTTTCTTGCGGGTCTGTGGGGATATGTGGTGCATGTAACGTCCGTGGAGCATATGTCGGATCAGTTATATTGCCAAGCCAAACCTCTACTCTCAATGCGCGCGAGTATATATCGCCCATCTGTGCAACCTGATGGTTTCTCTCAACCATATTCTTCTGATCAATACATAAAGCATCAATCCAATAAGGTAGCGGTATCGTTCGTTGTTCACGTACCATGTCGAGGAAATCAAACAAGTTCTTCCGGACTAAGAAGATCTTGTCGTTGATCAAAACCTCCTGGCTCGGCATCGGAGAACCCCATCGATAGGATAGGCAAGCGTAATTCGAGTCAACCGTACCGTGAGTGACTTTGCAGCGTATAAGGCCTTCCGGAGATAGGCCATGGTGTATAGTAACTAGACGAATGGAAGGCTGATTGTGATCGAGTGGTTGATGCTGAAAGGCTTCAGTGCCTAATGACTCTTCAAGCTCCATTCGAAGTCCTGAACGAGGTGGTAAGAGCGAGGTGTTCGAGTTTTATGGACAATGATGATCTTATGGAGATATTTGTTATGTGGTAGCGAGCAACAGAAGTGCCTGATGTTGTTGTGCCAGGCTGACTGCAGCGGGGTTAAAAAGGCGAAATAACACGTGATGCTGTAAGGTGCAGGTTACATCGAATGAACAACGTGTTAGCGATTAATAGGTGGGAGGCGTCGCCCCTGATCTACCGCCCTCGCCTCAACATTCGGACCCCACCTTACACACTGAATGAGAGTTAGATTCACAAGTATCACGTTCGGCACATAGATTTCCACTATAATATCTATAGTACACCGAATTATGTACACAAAGCTTCCGCCCTGCAAAGACATCAGCCTCCCTTTGACCTCTAACCCCAGACCAATTTCTTTAGAGAATACTCGAACTGTTCCAGGTACCCAGTAGTCTTCTTCGCGTCCACCAAACTAATAATATCCTGCTCCTTGACCTCTAATACTCTATCTTCATCGACGCCGGCCTTTCTCGCCTTGTTGGCTACGCGTACAATCTCGTCGCAAACCGACTTGACAACTTCGTTCTCGTTCTCTGGCGTTTCACCGGGAGATGAAGGGACGCTACTTCGCGGTGGTAATGCCTTGAATGCTAGGAAGCGGCCTGCAGCGTCCTTCTGTTCATTCTGATCCTTCTTCGCGGGCTCCCCGCTTGGTTCCTCATGGATAGAGCTTGAATCTAGCGCTCGTGTGTTTCGTCTTACAAGCTCGCCTTTAGTGCTGGCTCGGTACTGTATGATGAAACCAATGTTCTTGTCGGTATCAATGTATCGCTGTGCTAGAGTCGAGGTGATGTATGTCCCACGCATAAGGCCTTGCACATTCTCGAGTGGGATGCGCTCGAACTCGCGCACCTTCTCAGTACCCCAGTCTAGACGGCAGAAATACAAAGCCTTCTCGGTAAGTAGAAGAACGGCTTCTTCAAACGTGGCAGTCTTGACTTGGTTTGTTGCTGTCGGTACACTCAGGGTCCAACCTTGGACCAAGTCTTCGTCATGATCCTCAATCACAATACCAGCTGATCGCTCGATAGCTTGTTGTCGCACCTTGCGCACATCGATAAAGTAATCGGAGCTTTTCATGTCGGCTTCGAATTCCGCAAAGATAGTATCAGTTGCACGGCCGAGAAGGTAATCAATCAGAGCTTGCGCAAAGTAGTCGTTGACAATGTTGTTGTAATATCTCGTCAGGGTAAGTCCAAAGTCGGTAAGAGCCCCGGTGATTTGGCGTTTTCGAGTACGCGTAAAGTCGCCTTTGAGTGCTGCGGTGCCTGCATATTGCCGAGAAATGGCATCACCATTGTCAGCCCAGAGCGTGTTGAACCACGAAGTGCTGGGGTCGTTCTGAAGATCGATGTTGTAGTTGCCGATTGACAGCTGTGCCTCAAGAGCCGTTCTAGCGCACGCAGACTGAACTACGTTGGTTCTGTCCAAGCAGTCCATGCAATTCGTTCGTAGAATACCGGATTGTTGTTGGTGTATTTGATCGTTGGAAATCTCTACCCAAGCGGAAGATTTCATGAATGGCTCAATAGAATCCATTAACTTGGAGACGTTTTCAAAGCGCATTCCACGGCAGACGTTATGAAAATCGAACCACTCGAACCCAAGCTGCTTGCCCTTACCGTCGATGCCCCCATTCTTATTGAGAGATTTTGCATGCTGCTCATAAAGCTCCCCAATTTTCGCTTCCGTACCATGCTTATCGATCAGCGAATCACAGTAGATGTCTCCGTAACGCGACGATAAATCGTAGAAATGTCGCTTGAAAGCTTGAGCATTAGTTTCAAAGGAACCCCAGGTTGTGACTTGAGGCTTGAGGCTGTACGGTGATTGAGAGAAGAACAGCGGTATAGAGCCTCTAATCTGCGTAAAAGAGAAGATCTTGTCCCGTGTTGTATCGAAAATCGGGGTAGATAGAATCTGCTCCGTTTCAACAGTATTTGCAGTGCAGCCTTCGTCATCCGTTCCACGACGCAGATAGCGAAGTCCGGCGCGTTTGGTAGACCGCCGCGAAATTAGTGTCAGTACAAAGTCTTTGCCACTTGCAAGTGAAGCCTCTGCAACAGGCTCTTCTGTACTTCCTGCTAGGTTAGACTGTGGACTTTTTTCCCGCTTCTCATGCCAAGACTGCAGCTGTATGTCATCTGGAGTCGCATGAGGATCCACGACCAGGCTGCTTGAATTGTCATCTGAGGTTTTGATGGTGAAGGACCGCTGTCCCACAAAACCTTGGATGATAGGAAGAACAAAACTATGCTGTCCAGCTTCAATAAAAGGCGAAACGATGTGCTGGTTCCAGAAGAACTAGCAAGAGGTCAGTAGCTGTGTAGTGTAAGGGTGAGACATGAACTAACCAAGGGATCAAATTGCTTGAAAAGTGCCACACTAGGAGTTGACTGTTGCTGGCCAATTCCATGTGAGATATCATAGTCGTACGAAAAGAAGAAGTTGCCAGAAGAAAAGTACATTTTGGTGGTTTGTAAGATCTTGGGCAGCAATGCCACGGTCGCTGTGTCTTTCTCGCCGCTCAGCGCTTTTGGTATTGCCTCAGGGCTGACTGGTCCCGGTACATTCTCATCATCAGTCGGTATTGTATCTGGCTTGGACTCGCCCGTGGGCTGTTCTTCCGCTTTTGGCATCGAGGCAGCGTTCTTGGCAGCCAGATTCTCTTCTGAGCTGAAGCCTTGAAGACGCCTATTGTCCGCGCTCCATCCTTTGCGCGAGAACCACTTGTCCGCAAACCTGCCATAGACGCCTTTGCGCTGCATGACATCTTCTGCGATGCTTGTTCTGGGGTGTGGACTGCCCGTCCGCCCGATTACGGGACTCTTGACCTCGTTGCGTTCAGGCGACGATTCCTCCACTATTGAGTCTGACACACTAGGCGCGTCATCGTCGCTTTCACTAGCCGTGTCGTCATCATCTAGCCCTGGCACCTTATTGCGACGCCTCAAGTGATCCCGGGTGGCCGAGATTGCCTTGTCTGCGTCGGCCTGGGAGGAGAGTGGGATGAGGGCAACGTCGGTGATTTTGTATATGGGCCTTCCGCGTATTTGAGCGACCTGTTCGCGATCGGATATCGAGATCAGGAAGTAAGAGGTCGCGACCTTGAGGAGCCCTGATCATAGGGTCAGCGATTGTCGAGTGCCGCAATGCGCCAACGGCTACGTCGCATACCGATGATGCCATGCGCTTCAACAGATGTTGGCGCAGTATTCTCATCGCGCCTATCCTTTAGTAGCGGTCCAACTTGGCCTTTGTAGTCGACCTTGATGGCCTGCTGCGTCGCCGGCGCATGATTGCGGGGTGGATACGGCTGCAGGATGAGGCCATCGACGGCTGCAAATATGAGCAGCTTTCGAACAATGGATGGCATCTCTTCGGCAGCACTATGCGCACCAAGGGGCAATTGGCTCGTAGGCTACCGACATGAGGGTGACGGTAGTTGCACGTAAAGACGTTTGACGGGCAGAGCGGAACATGACGTCGCCTAGGCGTCTTGCGCCACTAACGCATTTTACCCCACGCTCCTTCACCACTATCTTTCATTGCTCTTGTCATGCTGGATCAGAACAACTACCAACAATGCTGCCTGTGGGTACAAGGAATGCTATCGCCATGATTCAGTTAAAGAAACGTTTGAATAGTCTTCCGAGAAGAAATTGCAAGGCCGAATCACAACTCCGCTTCGGGGTCAGCGGAGTTAGCTGAGTAAGTCCGGGCATGGCCGTAAGTGACCTGAGAATCGGCCTTTGTGGGCAGCGAATTTCCCCATCTGCTTACGACTATCACATTTTTCCTTGTTGTATTCACTAGTAGCTTGGTTCCGTTGGACGCCTGGGGGGAGGAACCCGACTAGATCGAAGCCGTTGACGAGGTATATATATACGCCCTACAGGTCAACTAGACGACTCTGTAGTGACTTTGCCCCGCGAAATATCTCTTTTCTAAAATAAAAATAACAGTGATATACTTCGAGTACGTGAGACAAAAATGGCCTCTGGATCCGAGAAAGAGATTATACTGGTAACAGGTAACAACCCTGGGACTACGGAGATTTCTGGCCCTAACAACTCAATAGGTGGCACCAATGGCATCGGCCTAGATACGGTGATATACATCGCCTCAGCTTCACCAAACTACCACGTCATCATCGGCGCACGCAACCTCTCCAAGGGCGAAAAGGTACTCAAAGAGATACACGCCAAGCCCAGTATCCAAGGCACCATTTCCCTCGTCCAAATCGACGCCACCGATGACTCTTCCATCGAAGCCGCAGCCAAAACGGTCGAACAGGAATTCAACCGTCTCGATGTTCTCATCAACAACGCCGGTATATGTCCCGAAGAAGAGCAAGGCCAATGGCCCAGCCGCGAAACCCTCCGCACTACTTTCGAAACCAACGTCTTCGGCCCAACAATTGTAACGCAACTCTTCGTCCCACTCCTCAAGCGTGCTCCCAACCCGCGCATCATCAATGTGTCTTCAACCCTCGGCAGCATCAGCCTTATCGCCGATCACAATAGCGCTTTCTCCGGTGTCAAGTACCCCGGTTATCGCATGAGCAAGACTGCGCTGAACATGCTGACGGCTTATCAGTACTACCAGCTCAAGCCTGAGGGCTTCAAAGTCTGGACCTACTGTCCTGGATTCGTAGTCACGGATTTGGGCAATGATAGGGAGGCGAGGAAAGAAAATGGCGTTGAGAGTTCAGAGACGAGTGCGAAGGGTTTGCTGCAGATTGTGCAGGGAGAGAGAGATGCTGATGTTGGTGGGTTTGTTGGAAGGTATGGACAGAAGTATGAGTGGTGAGGGTCACTTGGATCGGCCTTGACATGTAGTATAAAGAGCAACATGTTTTTTAGAAGCTGATACGTGCGCACAACTATTTCGTGATGGGATCAATTCCTTCGGATGCATGGGTCTGATAGTGATTCAACTTGAAGACCTGGCTCTCGATACTAGATGTAGAACGCAATGGTTTCCCGCTGCAAATGGTGATGCTCTAGAATGAGGCCGGTGTAGATTTTTCTTCAGTTTGCTGGACGAAAGACTCATATGCGTGAAGACCTCAAGCACTACAGTTTCGCATTCATCTTCCCTCTTCCCTTTACAGCATCGTCAATCGCAGACATGGCCTGCACCAATTTTTCCTCTTGCAGCTTCGGCGCCACAACTTGCACACAAAGCGGTGTCCCCAGGTAAACCGAGCGATCAAACTTGGTCCACAACTCGCGATTCGCCTTATCCCAGCTCCCTAACGGTTTCTTGTCCTCCATCTCCCCCTGCATATCCCTCTTCTCGAACCTCCTCACCGGCACAACACCAGCAGGATAATCCATCAACACGAACGAACTCGTGTAGCTGACGCCGTTGAAGCGGTCAATCGGTGGTACGGGATGCGGTGCGACTGGGCATACGAACGCATCAATCTCGCCATGCTCATCTTTCCAGATCTTGAGAAAGTCTTTACGTAATTCATCGCGCTTGCCGTGGAGTTGCTGGACTTGCTTCAGATCCATGTGCTTCCTGCGCTTGAGGCGCGTGGAGAGCCATGGGGAAAGCGGCTCGTTGAAAGATTCTAGGAGGTCAAACATTGCATTTCCGCCTTCGACGCCGAAGAGAGCGTTGGCAAGTGACTGGCATTGGGAGAAGAGCGAGGTGATATCCATTTCGACGACCTGGATGTCGGAGTTTTGCAGTTTGGATTTTACTTCGTCTAGAAGACGGAGGATGGGCGGATGGGGGTCGATGACCCCGTCTCGTCTGACAATACCGATTCTTAGTTTCTTTTGAAGGGATGGAGAGTATTTCCATGGTAAGGGTACAACGTCCACGTCCATGTTCCATGGTTCTTGTGCCGAGACTGTGCTGAAGAAGAGTTCCAGATCACGCATATTATGAGCGAGCGGCCCCGCACTGGCAGGGATCCCGATCTTCGATAACCCAGGTAGGGCGCCACCTTCTTGGCCAGCGTAAGGTATACGTTCCCAACTTGGTTTGATACCAAACGTCCCATCGCACATGGCCGGAATCCTGATGCTACCGCCAATATCCGTGCCTACTCCTAGTACAGATCCGCGCATCGCAAGCAGAGCCCCTTCTCCACCAGAGCTTCCACCTGCAGTAACGGCGGTGTTGAGTGGGTTGATAGTGCGACCGAAGACGTTGTTGTGGCTATCCAAGGCCATGAGTGTTTGCGGGATGTTAGTTTTGCAATACAAAACTGCTCCGGCGCGAAGCAGGCAATCGACCAAGACGGAGTTTTCCTGCGCGGGCTTGAAACACAGAGCTGCGAGCCCGATGGATGAATCGTAGCCACGAACCTTGAAGGTGTCTTTGAGGGAGATGGGGACGCCGTGAAGAGGCCCGAGGGGTGGGTTTCCAGACGCCAAGTGAGCATCAAGCTCTGAGGCTCGCTTTAGCGCGTCCTCAAAGAAGATTTCTGTGAGACAGTTGGTGAGTTGGTGGGCGATTGCTGCTCTCTGGCAGCAGGTTAGGTGCCTGATTGCGTGTTTCGTATCCGATCTGGCAGTGGGCTTACCTTGCAGAAGGCTCTGGTGACGTCCACACACTTGAGTTTCTTCTCCCTAATTGCCTGGGCTAGAGCAACGGCGTCGTAGTCTTCAGTTGTATCCAATTCTTCTTTGGTCAACAATCCACACTGGCGTGGTGTTCCCATGTAGCTCTTGACATGAGACCCTGGTAAAGTCTTCAACCTCCAGTCTGCAGGTATGCGTCCATACTGCTCGTCTTTCTTCCGCTGCGATACGTCCTGCCACTTGGCGTCTAGAGACTGACCATGTCCCGACATTGCGGTATTTGCCGTTGGCGATTGATATACCGTGAGGTTGACCGTCGGTGTCAGCGATACAGCTCCATTTAGCGGTAACGCCGGGAGATTGTGACGTTTGATTCATGATGTTGGGGTAGCGGCCGAGGTTGGCCAAATGCGGAATAGCGTGATGAGAAGACGTACCAACAACCCTTCTCTGCAGCCCTTTTGGGTTTGTTCCAGCCGGTCATCACACGAAGCTGCATGGTAGCGCCAGGCCGAGCCCACAGCATAGCTTCGACTTTGCTACTTGCATCCTGTCGCTGAAGCGGTCTTGTCCTCTTGAGCACAGCTTGGAGCATATTACTGTTGTTAGTCGTTGGCGTACAATCTTGTTGAACAGCCGACCCGAAGATGGCCCGGCAGGACGCCTCCATACGCTAGGAGTGAAGCGTCCCGGTGCCTGGGTTTGAGCTGCATGAGATGAAGAGCACGAAGAGCACAAAACGCACAACAGCTCAGCATGGAACGACAGAAGGGCGATGGCGAGCAAGCCTTCATCCGGCAGCAAAACATGTCACCGCCCTCTGACATAACACGAATGCATGGGAGTCGCGGTCGCGTACTGACCTACCCCTGCCACCGCCGCCCATCTGGTTCGCGGCAGCCAATGGCGGCTCGCCTCCTGCCCCAGAATAATTTTGGGCCCTGAGTCCTGCTTCTGGCACCACGAAGCACGCCGTGCCCCCATTACTAGCCCTCTGCCCAGAGGCATCACGGCCGCTCTCGTCCTCCTCCTCTCCTTTATTCTTTTGCATTTGCATTTGCATCCGTTCATCATATTCATACCCAATTGAATACCGCCTTTGTTCGCCATGGCTGCCACAAACGTCACGTTTATCCCGGGCCAGCACCCTTACTACCCCATTGAGAGGGAGATTGTGGGCTACCTGGCTAACAAATGGGGCACCCTGGATCTCCTGCTCATATTCGCTGCGGGCTGCGTCGCCATCTTTGGCGTCACGTATGTCATGGTCAAGCGTCTGCGACCCAATGCCAGCACCGGCGACCTGTCCACAATAATGTGGTTTGTGCTGTGCGGCTGCATCCACTCGTTCTTTGAGGGCTACTTTGCCTACAACTTCAGGAACATGGGTGGCCTCAACGATTTGTTCGGCCAGCTGTGGAAGGAGTATGCGCTGAGCGACTCGCGCTACCTCACCCAGGACGCCTTCGTGCTCTGCATGGAGACGGTCACTGCTGTACGTATACGCCATGCTCGTCAGAGTCCATCGTTGCAGCATCTAAACGCTAACACACGCCCTCGCAGGTCTTCTGGGGCCCTGGTTCATTCCTCACAGCCTACCTCATCTCCATCGACCACCCGCTGCGCTACTCTGCCCAACTCATCGTCTCGCTCGGCCAATTCTACGGCGACGTCCTATACTACGCCACATCGCTCTTCGACCACTACATTCTCAACTTGTCATACTCGCGTCCTGAGCAGTTCTACTACTGGGGCTACTTTGTCCTCATGAACGCGTTCTGGATCGTGATCCCGGGATACCTCATGTACCAGAGCGTCATGGCTACCTGGAGCGCGTTTGCCGCTGTCAACGATGCGGCAAAGCTCGTTGAGAAGATTGGCAAGAAGCGGAACTAGGGGCTGCCCCACGTATCTGTGGGAGAATGGCGGGTGAATATTTTGAGGGGGGGGAGGGAACTTGAAGCTTCGTTCTGAAAACGACGGGTTCAAGGAAATCAGCTACCTTTTCGCGATATTTGCACGCAAGATGAAGGCATGTGTCGCTATTATGCGCTAGTATTTGAATGTGTTCACCGGACGTTATGCATGCCTATATAGATGTCGATACCCTAGACTTGAACGCTTACCTCGATTGAGGCGCGCTTGATTGATAGGCTTCCAAGGTTTGGTTGTGCGAATAGAACGAATTAGACTCTGTAACAGTAACATGGACATTGGTCATCGCTGTTACCTACCCAAGTTGAAGCTCGCCGATCATAAGCTCGATCCTTGCAACTCATCATGTACTAACTCCAGAGAACCCGCAAATCCAGCCGAGAAAGGGAAAATAAGCTGCGTTGGTGCGCATCGACCATGTCAACCGTGAGATGGAATCTTTCGTTTTTTCGAATCCTACCATCCGTGCACAGTCTGATGTGACCCGGAAACTAGGCAAAGGATGACCCAATCTCTTTTGTATTGCACTCTCCTCGATCTTTTTGTCATGCCCCCCCCCCAAACATTGTCAACTCACATCCTAAATTTCCAGCGGTATGAAGGTACACAGCACTCTGACAGCCTATCTGGCTGCCCTCAGCTTTACGTCAGCCCTCCCACAGACAACGAAGCATGGGGCCAAGCCACTCTCCCTGCAAATGGCCCAATCCATCATGTCCCGCAACCAAGGCGTCTTAGCCAACATGAGCGATGTTTCCGCCCTTCTCCAAGCTGGCTTCACTCAAAAGGCCTTCAACGCAGTCATTCTCCAGTACCCCGAATCCAAGTCCCTAATCAATGCTTACATTGCTAAGAGCATTGATTCCGTGGTCCCGGTCGTCTCCAATGCAACACGCGACGTCAGCCTCCCACTAGATCGGCTAAGCAATGGGAACGAGTTACTGCGCATCTACGCCGAATCGGAAAAAGCAAGTTACCAACAAGCGCTAGGTGCGCTGAGGAAGAGCGTGGATCTGCAGCCCAGAAACGCGCAACATGGGCTGTGGTACTATGTCTATCCGTATTGGAGTTATCTGGACGGCATGTACAGTTTTGCTCCCTTTATGACCGCGTACGCCAAAACTTGCGACACCCCGGCTTTGGCAATTGATGATGTGGTGCTGCAAATGGATCTCCTCTGGCAGCACTGCTATGATAACAAAACTGGCCTTCTAGTCCACGGCTATGACGCCAGTCACAAGGCCGTTTGGGTAACTAGCACGGTCACAGGCGCGAGCCCGCACGTTTGGGGCAGAAGTCTGGGATGGTATTGCATGGCACTCATCGACACGTTCGAGCTACTCCCAGCCACCGCTCATACCGCTCGCGCATACATGGCCGGACGCTTCCGGGAGCTAATGGACGCGGTTGGACGTGCTGCGGATGGCGAGACGGGTGCGTGGTGGCAGGTTATGGATCAGCCGGGACGGAAGGGGAATTACATTGAGAGTAGTGCAGGGAGCATGTTTGTGTACTCGATGCTCAAGGGTCTTCGTCTAGGCGTCTTATCTCCGCAGGCGACATTCACCTCTACTGGCTCCTCGGGGGTCAGCCAGGGGGGATTCAGAGACACTGCGACGAGAGCGTATGAGTACATTGCCAAGACTTTTGTTGTGGACAATGGTACTGCGTTGGGGTGGAATGGGACTGTGGGTGTGTGCAGCTTGAACTCGACTGCAACGTATGAGGTGAGTGCTTTTATTCCTTGAGAGCCTGGTATCCGGATTCACGATTGCTAACATGATAAAACAGTACTATGTTGGACGGCCACTGGTTTACAATAGCATACTGGGGTCGGCGGCGTTTGTGTTGGCGAGCTTGGAGCATGAGAGGTTGAGCTAGTGTTGAGAATGGAGAACCAGCTGTTGAGAACAAGCAAGTGCGGTGTTGAAAGACGTAATCGCATACGAACAGAGGTGTGGACAGAGTCGTGGATCCACGTAGTGGTGTACGTAGGCGTGCGAGTTCCCGAACCATACGAGGTAAGGCGGCAGTTGGCCTGGGCTGCAAGACAACACCGTCTCAGCCACCGCGTCAACAACGGGACTCGGAGACTCGACGCCGCTAAGGCTAGAGAGGCTCCCGGCGGAGGTTTGGCGATCGGGAACAAGCACGATCGCCTGATCTCATTTGCATTATTATTGTGGCAGGGAACGTGCATGCAGACCTGTTCAACCCGGTTTTGGGCGGCTGGACCAGCACACCTAGTGGGCCGTCAAACATCACACCGTCCACGTTGCCAGCACTGCTACTCCGCCCACCATTCGACCCTTATGGGGTGACAGCCTTCACCACACAACTCACCTATACACTCGCTGCCCATAATCCCGTAGTCCCGTGACCCCGAGTCCCTCACTGACGCCTCGCAAGGAGAGGCACAGCGTGGGGAGAGAGAGAAAGAGAGAGAGAGACTCTTTTCGGCGTAACTCTGGAAACGGCCGCCAGCCAGATTCGTGCAAAACACCAAAACACCAGCGCTGCCACTGTCTGTCAATCGCTAGCCGCCCCCCTTTCGTCCCCGCGACGCCCGTTGCAGCGCCAATGAGTGTGAGACTCGATGCCCGCATCCCCCCGGCCCAGTGACCCTGAAAGCTCGGCTGAGCAGAAAAGAAATGGCACGCCAGGCAAGAATATGGGCGCGACAGACAAACAGACAGGCATGGACGGCAAGGACTTTGCCAAGGCAATTGGCATCAACAAGCCCGCCAATGTGCGCGACAAGATAAAGCGATGGCAGCAGGATGTCGACCCGGACGCGGCCGGCGCAGACAAGGCGGGCGCATCCTCGCCCAAGACGACGGCGCCCTCGACACCCTCGACGCCCACGCCCGCGCCCAAGGCCAAGGCCATCGACGACAAGCCCAACTGGACGCCTTCACACGAGCGGGGGAAGTCGGTCGGCGCCAGTCCAGAGCGGCCCAACAGTGCGAAGAAGACGCCGGCTCCCCATAACGAACTCGACGAAGACCTGCTTTCGGCAACGGCGCCCAAGAAGCGCGTCATCAGCGACTCGCACTGGCGCAAGCAGTCGCCGACCAAGGAAGCCGGCCGCCCCCAGCCAAAGACGATACCGAATGCTTGGGTGCGCCCGTCCCGCATCATACCCAAGAAGCCCGCGAGCCCGGAGCTCAAGCCCGTCGTACACACCGCTCCACAGCAAAATCCGCTTCTGCCGTTTGCCGAGTATGTCGGGAGGAGCACCGGGCAAAAGAGACCCCCGCCAAAGCAGCGCCGACCCTCGAAACCCTCGAGCTCAGGGAGCGACCAACGACCGACAAGCAGCGGCGCAGGGAGCGGAAAGGAAGCCAAGGCCAGCGATACAGCAGGCAAGCCAAAGTCGCCGCAGCCAGACAAGGAGAAGACGGAGATTGTACGGATGCGGCCCAGCAGACGGCGTGCGCGGACATCACCACGCGGGTCACTATCGGCAGAAGACCTCGCACGATACCCCCAAAGGCCCGGACGAGTGTCGGATGCGGCGCTGAGCGAGGGCCCCAACAATGTCGGCACAGTCGAGTACGCTGAGAGCGGGGTCACATCCGCACTTGAGAGCCGAATAACGTCACCGCGAGACGATGAGCTGCGAGAAAGACGACGAAGACGCCGGCCGAGAAGCCAAGGCGACCGCACTGCCGACGAAGCTCTCAGACAGCCCCCGAAAATCTCACGAAGAAAGAGCCGTAGGTCCTATCCCCGGACCGAAGAGGAAGCAGCTGCGCCATTGATTGTGCCAGCTGCGCCAGAAACACCCCCAACGAAGCAGTCGGGAAGCCGCTTAGAAGCCTGGCTCAGCAGCACCCCAGACCCGTTGGATGAACACAAGCCCCGTCGTAGACGGAGTAGACGGAGGTCGAAGGAATCCCTATCGAGCGTAGACCTACCGTCCAAAGCTGCACAATCCGAAGTCACTGTGTCCACCGATGTGACACAAGAAGAGCCTGTCAAAAAATCGCCATCGCATCGCAGGCGAAAGTCCAAGGACTCCGTCTCGTCGCTCGATCTTCCTGCCGAGGCCGACAGGTCAGAGATCTCTACATCCACAAGAACAACCAAAGATGAATCCGCCAAGGAGTCAAGCCGCCGCCGGAAGTCGAAAGACTCTGTATCTTCTCCCGAGCAGCCATCCAAATCAGATGTCAGCGCATCTACAGAGACCACACGGAATGAACAGGTCACGAAATCGCGCAGCAGCAGTAGTAGTGGTAGCAGGCGCCGACGGCGCCGACGGTCCAGTCGCGAGATGACGATAGAGACCCAGGACCTGGAAGAAGCCCCATCGACCATCATGTCGGACACTACAACAGAGACGACTACGCAGGACCAGGAAAGCGAAGTATCAGTCACTCCAACCCCATCACTGAAGCGCCGTGGTGCAAGGCGCAGTCAATATTCACCCACCAAGGGCCGATCCATGTCCTCGCCTCTTCGCGAGTCCACGTCTATAGACGACATGCCCAAGGACGATGTGCTGGACCTAGAGACAGCGTCGAGGAAACCATCTTCCTCCGCCGATACAGCTTCCATTGACCTTATGCCACTGCCATTGCGACCGCGTCAAATACTAGGTCCACGTATGTACCCTACCAGTGGCAAGCGCCTCTCCACCATTGTTTCTGCCGATTCGTACGGAACGAGGAGAAAGTCGTCGCGGCGCTCCAAGGCTGCAGGCTCAGATACCGTGACGGATATTTCAGAGGATACTATTTCTGTCTCGCGAGCACCTCCATCAGAAGTTGGCTCCTACTTCAACCCGGAAACCTCGACAATTATCAGTCGCCAAAGTACCAGACGAAGAAAGCTCGCCCGTCATGCGGATCTTATTTCCGTACTTTCCATGCCCAAAGCGGGAGGCTCGAAGAGCATCGTCTCTGCTCGCAGCATCCGTACCAACAGGAGTCGCCTGGCAACTGCCACAATCGAAGACATCATGCAAGAGCTCTCTTCCGACGAGGCCAAGTATATGCGAGAGCTTCGTACACTCGTTGACGGCGTCATTCCCGTCCTCCTCAGCTGCGTTCTCTCAAAGTCCGAGTCCGCCATCGCTGCCGGGCTATTCTCTCGTTCATCAAAGGCCGACCCGAGTGAGGTTACCAAGCCCATTGTCGATATGGGCGTTTGCCTAGAGCAGCTCAAGAACCTCCACAAGCGCGTCCCTAGAGAAGACTCCGATGAACTTGTCTCCTGGGCTCAAAGTGCGCAGCGTGTATACTCTGATTACATCTCCGTGTGGCGTCTCGGCTTCCAAGATGTCGTAATTAGCCTTGCTCCCGCAGACGACGATCCCTTCAAGCCTGCAAAGGTTGTAAATGGACCAGAAGATGGTGCGCCCTGGGACGAAGGCATGCCCCGAAATGCTGAAGGATACGTGGTTAATAGCGAAGGTGAACGCGTTGATGTCGCCTATATGCTCAAGCGCCCGCTAGTGCGGTTGAAGTATCTATCCAAGACATTGAAGGTATGTCGAGTTTACACATTTGATCATATTCCGAGAGAGTACTAATCCTTGGCCTAGGGCATCAACCACATCAAACCGTCCGAGCACGTAGAGAAGACGTCGAGCATCTTCCAAGATCTAGTAATCGCTGCACGCAAGCGGTCGAACGACGAGCAGGCCCGCCTCGAAGATGAGGCAGCGGCCAACGTTGATCCCACTCGCGCGCGCGATCCTCGCAGTCTCGCCCCTCTTGCAGGCGTCCGAGTTGATCCATCGCGATGTGTACGGGCCAGAGATCATTTCGATCTACATTTATATCATTCCACTGGTCAAGAGATGAGTTGCCGCGTTGAGATTTTACTCCGTGATAACGCACCAGGTACCGGACCCGGAGGCGACCTTTTGTTCTGCGAAGTCGATCCTACAGGTCGATGGTTACTCCTCCCGCCTGTTCAATTGAGTCACGCATCAGCTCGCAATGGTGATCTCAAGGGTGAAATCATTGTTATGATCCGTGGAAATCAAGCGGACGGTTCCGAATGGAGCGAACTCATGTCGCTGATATCTGATGACGAACAAGCCGGATTTGAATGGGTGCAAATGCTTGGTCTTAATCCCATCCCTCCGCAGATCGCCGAAGTAAAGAAGAATCCCTACGCACCTGCTAGTGTAGAACGGCCTTCAAGCAGTCACGGATCTTCTTCTCAACTCTCAGGCGTAACGGAGTCGACGCTCCCCCAGAAGAGCAGGACACCAAGCCCCCATGAAATCGAGATTCCCATTGGCGAACAACATACTGAAGTTTCGAAAGTATGGCACTACGACACCTCCGACAAGCGCAACAACTCGCGCACCGTGTCACCTGTTACAACGCCAAGCCGTGATAGTTCCTTCATGAGCGAGAAATACGACGGCAAGGAGCCGCATACACCCATTGAATCTATGTATACAGCGGAACAACTCCAGAACGATCCCGATCGAACACCACGCGGCTTTGATGAGGCAGTGAGGGTGGCTAATAGCGGTTCTCCTTCAAGTCTCAAACGAACAAGAGCAAAGAGACTGTCAAGAAACCCTACCTCGTCGCCAACATCGGCACGGGCCTCCCGACAGATTACGCTCGACGACCCGGCGGAATCTGAGAATGTCAAGCGCGTAGTTGAGAGCGCCAAGCCACGCAGGAAGTCTACTAAGCGACGACCACAGTCACTTCCAGCTTCGGCAGTTTCGCAGCCGAGCAAGGGCTTCAGTGTCTGGATGCCAGCTTCCGAAGTCGATGATGACTCTGATGAATCCGAAGACGACAATCGCACCATTACAGATTCAGAGATTTCACCACCAGGCTCACCACCCTCTCCTCAGCGACCACAAGCTCATAGGCGTGTTTCTTCTGTGCCTTCCCTAGAGTTGCCCAGTATCCCCAGGCAAAGAAAGTCAAGCGGGCCATCAACGCCCACGCGCGGTTCAGACGTAGACGCCACGTATGCACATGAGAAGTCAAGCTCCGCGCCTTCAAAGCTGCAGAAGAAAAATCGCGATATTGTCCTTGATGACATCGAGGAGCCCCGAGTAGAGCGTGAAGGACCACCACCAACCCCGCCACATCGATCACCCAGTCCAGCAACGCCTGTGACACTGAAGGGTAGTAAGACACCCATCCTTACTCCGCTACTACCTGGATTCAAGGGGAAACGACGCTCATCATCACCCTTGAAGCACGAGTATGAGCCATCGACCTGCACAGAAGAGTCGAGCGAAAGCGAAAGCGAGAGCGAAGAAGACACACACTCTGAAGGCGAGCAAGACGAGGAGTCCGAAGAAAGCCTCACTTCAGAATCATCGGAAGACGAATTGGATGACGACGTGCCCATGCCGCTGATGCCAATCGGATATATTGGACCTCGTGGATACAGCTCACGTCCGTATACCACAGAAAGGGAATTGAGTCGCCCGAAAACAGCAGAAAAGGTAGAAGCGGAGCCCAAGGACTTCCCGAAGGCTTCTCCTCCCGGATCTATTTACACTCTTCCCAATGGCACAATCACACCATCGCAATCCGCGTCAAACACACCCTACCGAGCTGTTCCCCAAAACTCTGCCAAAGCCTCCAGAACCATCGCATCTCTCTTTGCTTGGTCTGATGCTGGCCGATGGGACAGCTTGCACCCAGACGAATGTAGCATCGTCATTACGCCAGGTAAGATCGAAGTCTTTGAGATTTCAATCAACCACTCAAAGCCCTTCCTGGCCGATGGCGATGAGATTATCACACCTGAGGGAGGTGCTCCCCTTCTTGCGGTTGAGCTGACCCCTCTGGTACCGTTGCGAAAGTCAACAGCCATTGATATTTCCATTCGATCACCACCCACTGGAGAATCGCGTATCAAAGCCGGCAATAACATCATGTTGAGAAGTCGCAACGCAACCGAATGTTCGCAACTGTACGCCATGATCAACCAGTCACGTATCAACAACCCCACGTACATAGCGCTTCAGAATGCGCGCGGGCCTTACGGGCAATCAAGCTGGGCCGAGGCGATGGACCAGCGCAATGCAGCCAGGGCAAGTGCCGAATCGTCATCCGGATGGCTTGGAGGTACATTGGGTAGGAGAAGCAGCTACCGCAAGTCAAGCACACGCGCTGCCTCCATCTCCGCAGCCACCGAGTCCTCTGTAGGAACTATGAACTCCGCCCTTCGCTCAGCCCTAGGCCGCTTCTCATTCGGCAAGAGCGGCATCTTCAGCATCCGCAACTCAACACTAGGATCGCGTAGCTCTGGGTCCTTCGACAGCGGTTCCCGTCCTGGCTCAGGCGCGACAACACCCACAGGCGATGTAACACGCGCACCCGGAGCCCCCGCCGGCATCACCAACACAAAGTGCAGGCTGTACGAGCGGGAATCACTTAAGAAATGGCGTGACATGGGCGGAGCAAGGCTAACGATTATGCTGCCCTCTCCCAACCCAAGCATGCCATCATCGCCGACAAACTCACGTCAACGCGCGCCCGGTACAAGAGATCATAAGCAAGAACGACGCATCCTCCTCACCGGCAAGAAAATGGGCGAGGTCCTGCTCGACGTTACGCTTTCAGAAACGTGCTTTGAGCGCGTGGCTCGCAGCGGTATCGCAGTCAGTGTGTGGGAAGACCATGTTGATGAGGATGGCCAGGTTGGTGGCGTTGGGAAAACGGGTGGTGTGCTGGGGGCGAGAGCCAGGGTGTTTATGATTCAGATGAAGAGTGAGCGGGAGTGCGCGTATTGCTTCAGCTTGCTGGGGAAACTGAGGTACTAACTGGACTTCCTTCATAAACGAAGTACAGTGTATGTGTGTGTGGTAGTGAGAGGACGATGTGGAGGCTGGGCCACCATTGCTATCGTGGAATAAGTATATGCATGATACCTCATCGTTGTTAGTTATGTCTGCTTTTTTTCTTCTTTTCTGTTCTTACATTCACAAGCGAGGCGTTGGCTATATATACGGAAGCGGTTTGTTTGTGTGTATGCGTGTGTGGTATCCATTTCTTTTTCTCGTCATCGGGGGGGTTTGTTTTATGCGAATACCCACCTGGGAGCAGTTTTTCGATGGTTTTTTCTTCTATTTCTCCAGTCAATCTTTGTTTCGTTGGAAAGGAAAGCAACAAGATTTTTTTTTACTTCACTCTTCGGTAAGGTCGATCAAAGTTTGTAATCGAAATCTTTTTTTACTTTTACTTTCACTTGACTCGGCTTCCTTGTGTGGGCCGCTTCTCTTTTTGTTTCTTGGTTGGCAATAATACACGACGACGACTTTGATACCAGATAGACATGCGCGCACAAAGGGATCGAAAGGTAGTGGTGGGCCTTTGTAATGAGTTGGTAGTGGTGGGGGTGGTATATCTACAGAGAGAGAGAGAGAGATGTTAAACTTGCAATATGTGTGTATATAAGTCGTTTTAATAACCTTTTTTTTTCTTCTCTCATTATGCTCCTCCTAGTCTAAAGTGAGCTTGCAGTGTGGTTTTTTATGTTATGTCGAAGTTTTTGCTCGGTGAGAGGATCTGGTAGTTTTTTTTGTCCTGCTGAGAGTATGCCACTTGTATGTGTCTGCTGCTACTACTACTACTACTACTACTACTACTACTACTACTACTACCAGGCCCTTTGAGCCTAGCAACGCTCTCATGCTTGAGTAGCAATTGTATGAAAAATCCGACTTTTGCTTTGTTATCTGCAGAGAATCAAGCGGATGTCGGGATAGAGAAGCGACGCAGGTGATGTGTTGGGCAAGATGGAATCATGGCTATCTCCTGCTTTCTATTCCACTAAATTTCAGCTGATACCCACTGCTTTCCTGGTTATTCAAAAAGATTGTCGGCGAGCAGAATCTCACATTTGGGTAGCGCATGCACACGTTGATGAAGCTTTTGTGCTTCTTCAAGTCGCGATGTGATGCTTTCATGAAGGGCGTGGGCAATGAGGAGATTATTGCTAATCCGAAGTTGAAGCTGAGACAATCGGTCGAGAATCGCCTGCTGAATGATAAACGCGCCATTGAGAAGGCTACGGCTCGAGAGAAGCTTGGTATAATCACCAGAAACAAGCCCAAAGGCAAGAGCCTAGCTACCGTTGATGATGACGACAACGACGAGGAGACGGGAGGGGAGGAGGGAAATGCTCGAACTGGCGGTAGCGACGATGGCTTACTGGGACCAGCGAAAGCTTCGTTACGCTCTCCTACCCCTGAGAACTGTTTCGCTCTATCGGATGATGAAGACTACGACGCTTTTCGCCGATCCCTCCTTTCGTACGATACCAATACACCATCCGCATCTTCTCGTAAATCGACGGCGGACTGGGACAAGAGCGACGATGATGAAACTTAGCGCTGGATGTTCCTTCATGAGTGCTATCAGACGACGACTGGGACCTGTGCGAGATTGACGACATCTACAACCCCGCCTGTGCAGTGCCACCGCCTCTGGTTTCAAGTACGAGATGTTTTTGGGGCTCAGGAGCTTATTACAAAGCGTCTTCGCAACAGTACCAGGCAAGTTTGAATCTCCTAGAAACTTTACATGGTATGTGCGTTGTCTCCTCAGAGAGCCAAGGTTGTGCGATAGATGACCGTTTGATATCATGAAGGATACGGACTTCATTCATGGCCAACGAAATTTACTGCACAAAGCGTGCACGCTACGTGTACATGGAGTTTGAATTGGAAGAGAGCCTAGATCAAGCAGGACTTTGTCAATACACTAGTTCGTTAAAAGGGCTTACGCGATTATCTTGTAGTGTACTGCAGTGAAGTAACAACGTAGCATACAACAACAAACCTCCAGCGCCTGCCAACAAGCCGCCAAATCAGTGGATCCAACGCCTTCAAAGCTTCGCCGACATTAGTATAAAAGGTCCGCACAGAATACCACCATGCATACCAGAAACCCAACTACATCATCATCATCATAGTCATCTACCAACCCAAACCCAACTTCGTACCAGAAACCCCATCTTTTACCGACTAAACCCACCACTTTACCGGGAAAAAGAAGAAAAGAGGGATTTCTCAACATTACCCCGAAAACACACAACAACCCGACTTGTTCGAAATCATCAGTATGCCTGGCCTTGTACCCGTAAACACAATAACATACACGTGGCACTGCTGCGGATACGGCTGTGGCCAAACCATCCGAGCCAGCCATCCCAGCTGCGACAAACGCGATGTTTTCGTTGGGATGATAGCGTGTGCATTCTGCAAGCATACCCTGTGTGACAGGTGTATGTTTCTCAGCATGGAGAAGGTGTAAGAAACACACACACACATAGAGAGAGAGAGAGAGAGAGAGAGAGAAAGGGATAGGGGGGAAAGCAAACGATAAGTATCTGAAAAACTTGAATTGGCATGCGCCCTTGTCAATATATCATTTAGTTGGAGAAGAGCCGCCCAATTTTTTCTTTCTTTCTTTCTTTCCTTCCTTCTTTCTTTTCTCAATCCTTCTTCGTGTATACTTTGATATATCTGACATGCTCATTCCCTCTCTCGTCTTCATACCTCTCACTGACAATCCTGTAACCCCCAAACTTGGGCCAGATCTTCGTCCAGCAGGCCCAGTACACGACACCGAGTAGAAGCACACCCACACCTACAACAGGAAACACATAGTAGGGATACCCATCAGCGTTCCAATCGCCGTCGGGGGGGATAAAGGGGACCAGTGCCAGGAAGATGTTTGCGGCGAGATAAAGCACTGCAATAGGAAGGTATGTGTGCCACGGTGACTCCCAACGTTCGCGCTTAGAGTAGTGCAAGTATATAAGACCTGCGGTTACGAAAGCGTTGATCCATGCGCCGGGGTATGTGTACAAATCCGTGATGAAGTTGTATGCAGGGCCGGCAGGAGGAGCAACAAGTACGATGACGGTGATTAGCCAGTGGAGAAAGAGCGCGGTCGCAGGCGCGTTAAACGGCTTGTTCGATGCCCAGAAACGACTCCAGGGAATCAGGCCCTCCTTGGCGAACTCCTGGTTCAGGCGCGCATGGGCGAAGCTGACAGCGAGGACGTTGCCGAGGTTGCTGAGAGCTACAAAGGCGGGGAGACTGCGTGCGCCTGCGCTATTGCCAAAGACGTTGCGGAAAAAGAGGCCGGCAACAATGACTTCGGATTTTGCGAGGTCCGACTTTGGGATTGCGGCGAAGTAGGCGACGTTTGCGAGAACGTAGAGGATTGTGGTGCCGCCGACGGCTAGAGGGGCGGACCAGGAGAGGGTTTTACGCGGGTTGCGAATCTCACCTAGGACGTAGTTTGCCTGCACATGTGTTAGTTGAACCATTCCAGTCTGTTTGCTTGATGGTTTCTCACATTTTCCCATCCCTTGTATGAGTAGATGATACGCAGTAGAGCTTGGCAGTAGGCATATGCACCGCCTCCGCCGTAGCCATCGCCAATTTCCAGCTTGAACGCATTGTCAAAATTGTTTGGCGGTTCAATCTTCAAATGACCGGCCAAGGCAGCGAAGCCAGAAAATATAATGAAGAGGAGGATGAACACCTTGAACACTCCGAGCACGTTGAAGAGACGGATTCCCCACTTTGGAAAGGTAGAGTGCAGACCGACGCAGAATGTTACGCATGCGACGGCAATACCACGCGCTGCCCAGCCGTCGGGCGCTTCTGAGCCGGACGCGAACAATACGTAGCGTCCGAATGCAAGTGAATTTCCCGACGAGAAGCCCAGCAGAAGCATCTGTGATGCGAGAACACACGTCGCAACATACTTTGGATGACGATACACACGCTCCAAGTAGTTCTTCTCGCCACCAGAACGCGGAATCGCGAGACCAAACTCGAGGAATACCGATAGTCCGCAGAAGGTGAGAACGCCGCCGATAATCCAGAGAAATAGCGATACACCAACAGATCCTGTCACAGCGAAGATGCCGGACGGGGTAGAGAAGACTGTAATATGAAGTAAGTAGGTAAATCGACCCTAAGCATGGGGCATCTTACTTCCAGTGCCAATCATCTTGTTCAATATGACGAAAACCGTGGCCGTGTAACCAAGCTTCTGCGAATCATCGTACACATACGCATTGTCGTCTTGGACACTGCCATGCCCGTATACCGGTGGAGAGGGCGAGGTTTCGTCGTTGGCATATCGCGCGACCTTCGCATCGTCATCGGGTTTAGTCGCCATGCTTTCAACACAGCTTTAGAGCCGTTGGTAAACCCGCTGCGAGTTGCGAATGAATGTAGAAACAAGCCTCTCGTCAAGTGCAAATGTGCGACTCGAGGACACTCATATACCAGCTGGGCAGCATGTGACAGCACGATAACGGCATCCGCATCATGCCGCGCGAGACATATTGCGAATGTCATCCTTCTATGTCGCGATCGACAAACGCCGCCGCCGCCATTTCAGAAGGGTTTTGGTTGCGATTCTTACGGTAGAGCCACACCCAAGACACCAGAAGAGGAAGGCGGAGCGAAAGTCTTGGACCGAGACTCTTGGTATGCCGTTTTAACGGTGCGCAGAACGATCAGAGCTGATTTCGTCATCTCTGGGCATTATTGGCATATATGTGATGCACTTGGCGACTGCAAGACATATTTCGGTGGACTACGTGTCGGTGAAGCTGTTATCAGGAGGCTCTCTGAACCGATCATGTTTGGTGTGGATTTAGTAGGGCTGTTGACAGTGTTGGCGCTGCATGATGGGGGGGGCGAAGAGTGTTAAGAAGATTTTAGCTATGTTGGAGGTATGTCATTTCTCAATTCTTGAATTTATCCAATGGATTTGGTTAAAGTTGAACGGGATGCAGAGGTCGTGTTGACGATGCGAAGCACCTGAGCAGTGAACACTCCTGGCCACCGGATTCTTATCGATAAGTCGGCATGATACTGCATCGAACAAGCAAGAAGCGTAGATTACGCGACTTTTCTGCTTCTGCAAGATACGAAAACTCGGGCAAGAGTCTGTCCCGCCGTACAACAGACTGTTTCACTAAGAGTATCAAATGAGTATATGTTTACTGTTGCGTCTTTCTCGCAGTCCAAGGCTACCATTTTAGTCCCCGTTCCTCTCTGGAAAATGATTCTAGGCAGCTGAAGTTGCATGCCCGGTGGGGGAGGACATGGGCATCTACTAGCGCGCCGCCTACACAAACACCCTTTCCCAACGACACACCTAACTACCAACCCTTTCGATATGCCCCCCCCCCTTATATGCGCGACTACCGGAGGTAACAAAGCTCCTGTATGGGGGTGCGGGGATGTTGAACTGAGTCATAGGCGGCAACATCCCCCGATGATATCACCAGTTCTGCATGGTGAGAACGCCCTGCATGTGCCGACATCTGACCTTCCTGCATGCAGCTGTATATGCCAAAACAAATCATAGCCGGTTATATCATATAACTTCTCATAGGCTGCCAGCTGCCGCATAGACATGATCACTGGAGTAGCTACTCGATTCGCGATACTTCTTCCTACTTGTGGCTTGGGACCAAAACACCACCAGCATGACTGACAAGCACCCCTTGAGCGTCGCCATAGTAGGCGGCGGCATAGCTGGCGTAACCCTAACTATCGCCCTCCTCCAAAAATGTCCACACATGCGCGTCACACTATACGAGTCCGCCAGCGCTTTCGGCGAAATCGGTGCCGGGGTCGGCTTTCAGCCGGTCATGGTGCGAACCATGAACCTCATCGATCCACGCATTGGCGCTGCCTTTGAGAAATGCAACAAAGGGAACGAGGATGTCTTCGACCCACCTCTATGGTTTAGAATGAGAGTTGGCGATGAACGCAAGAAAGACGTTAAGCTGGGCGAGCAGATTTTTGAAATTCCAGCCAGGAAGGGAGCGAGGGGTGGTGTGCATCGTGCACATTTTCTGGATGAGCTGGTCAAGCTGATTCCAGAGGGGGTGGCGCAGTTCAAAAAGAAGCTGATTGATGTAGTGGAGGCGGGAGACGAGGGGGGCAATGTGCTGCTAAACTTTGAAGATGGGACAAAAGCTATACATGATGTGGTGTTGGGTTGCGATGGCATCAAATCCCGCACGCGGCCTATTGTACTAGGCAGTGACTCCGAGGCGGCCAAAGCTGTCTTTTCGGGAAAGTATGCGTATCGTGGGGTGTTGCCTATGGTAAAGGCTGTGGAGATCCTTGGGGAGTCGGCAAGGGATCCACAGATGTTCATGGGATATCATGGACACGTTCTTACGTTTCCAATTGCGAATGGGAAGATGTTCAACGGCATGTGGCCAACGCCCACCCAACTTACCATCCACTGACGCTTCTACAGTGGTCGCCTTCTCCTCACGTTCTACGTGGGAAGATCCCAACTGGGTGGTTTCAACATCGCGCGAAGACATGCTCGAAGATTACAAGCACTGGAGCCCGTCTGTCCGTGCTATAATGGAAAGTCTCCAGAAACCAGATATTTGGGCACTCTTCAACCATCCACCTGCACCAATATATTACACATCGAAACCCCTGCTTTGTCTCGTGGGCGACGCTGCTCATGCCTCCACGCCTCACCAAGGCGCAGGTGCTGGAATGTGTATTGAAGATGCCTATATCCTCAGCGAGCTGCTATCGCAAAGTCATACAAAGAGCGATTTGCAAAAGGCTTTCTACGCGTACGACGCAGTACGAAGACCACGGACTCAGAAGCTGGTAAAGACTAGTCGGGAAGCGGGCATGTTATGGGACTTGGAAGGAGAGGGTGTCGGGGACGATTTGGAAGCTTTGGAAAGGAACGCGACAACGAGGATGAGCTGGATCTGGGATCATGAAATTTCGAATGATCTTGCGATGGCGAAGAGTATGATGGTAGATGCTTGACCAGCTGTATAGCTGATAATGTACTGGACTACAAGAGTTTGAGTGCGAGGTACATGGGTACAAGCGGTATTCGCAATAACGCTTCAGACGCCGCAATGAGAGACATTAGGGTATGCACAAAGGCGGATACTAAGAACTAAGACTCTTGAGTAATCGTTCCAAAATTGATCAAAACAAAATCCTATTACTAGCCTCTCTAGGCTCGCCGTTGTTTTACCAATGCAAAGCATATAGGATACGTATTGCTAAGAATTGTGGGGGAAATGTTATCCGAATGGGAAAAACTACGTAATGCTGGTCATTATTTATGCCCCTGTGTAGTCACGTGACAATCAACAAGATAGCAACTCACAAGCCATGCTCAGATGCCAAAATCCTTGCTCAGCTCCCTTCCTACAGCCTTCAAATTCTCCACAACCCACAGCTGCGCATTGGTAAAAACCAGCACTGCACCAGGGAGAAAGGCAAAATTGTTTGTTTCTACTCCCGTCCATATTTTCCCAACAAGTGTACCGGCTGGGTTCCAGATGTGGACGCCATCGCCACATCCGGCCCACACATTTCCATCGGTATCGCAGTGAATACCGTCGGGGAAACCGTTGTCCGCATATGCAAACACGCGTCTGCCAGTCAATCTCTTCATGTCCTCGGTAACGTCGAATGCGTAAAGGGTAGCCGGCCGTGTGAGATTCCTGTCGAAGCCCACGGCGCCGGTGTCGGAAACATATAGTGTCTTGAGATCTGGGCTGAACTCTAGGCCATTGCACTGGACAAAGTCGGTTGCTACAACAGCGATTTCGCCTGTCGCAGGGTTGAAGCGGTAAACTTGCTTTGGGATGGTAGGTGCCGGGCGGAAGTTCTGGAAGTAGCCGTAATCGGCGTCGGTGAACCAGAGATGGCCTGTTACGGGATGCTGGCGCACGTCGTTGACTGCGCTAAAGTTTCGCCCAAGGTAGTTGGTTAGGATGCGTTCTGAGACGCCGGTCACGGGATCTACGGAGACGAGACCAGATGGGTTGACAAGGTCGCCTTGGTCAGCGTATAGGACGCGGGTTGGAGTTGAATTGGTATTTGCTCCGGGTGGATAGTACGATGTCAAGCCGTTCGCCTCTGCAAGGTTCGCGTATCTTGTTGTGGTGTAGGAATAGTTGTCTGCAAGGTCGATGATGGTGACGTTGATGGGATTATTGAGGTCCTTGGCCCAATTACTCGTCACATAGAGCTTCTTGGCGTCCTTGTTGTAGACGCCACCTTCATGGAAAGCCTGCCAGTCGAGGTCGTACAATTGCCGTGCTGTCGCGTTTTCTCCGAGTATAGACGCGAAGCTCTGGTCGTAAGCGAGGAGATTGATGACGGTTGGGTTGGAGACATTGGTCGTGACTAAGCTGTCCAGATACGACGCATTTGTCGCATAGGACAGCAAATCGACGGGTATGATGCTAGACATGATGTGCGTAATGTAAGTAACAAGGACTGTGACCCAAATTACAGGTTTTTGTTCTTCCATCCCTTCATATACTGGTGCCGATCGTCGTGTCGGGTAGTGGTCAATTGCCGGTATGTGGTGTCGATACTTGTCACCACGTCAACGCCGCCATTTGCCCCTCAAAAGCACCGTGCAAAATGAGTTCGGCGAGCGAGACTAGTTGGCCAAGTGGTAGATAGTTCCTTGTTCTAACCCGATGCACGTCGCGATTCCCAAAGGATTGGGTGGATTGAAACTTTGGGCGGGGGTAGCCCTGAAAACTTGTCCAGTGATAAACATTACGGATCCCCAGACGGGGGCGGTCTTCCTGCCTTGAGCGGGTATGCTGTGGAGTGGATGGGGTCGCCGCGGCGTACATATATCCCGATATCTCGCGCTGTGAACGTAGCCCTGGGGAGCACCATCGACATGGACCCGATCCTACCAATCACAACTCAAACAACGTGAATCCCGAGCTCAGCTGAGACGTGTTGAATGCAGGTACTGCGTCTTCTGCGATGCTTCAGGTCCTCGGACGCGTTTCTCGGGTTTCCTTTTTGAGATCTCGGCGAAGTCGGCATAGTTCCCGAGTTCGATGGGTGGGCCTCTGCAGCGAGATTGAGGGCGAACATTGTGATGCCGGAGGTCCGCTGGCAGAGTGAATGATCGCTTGGCCCATCTTCAGAAAGCTAAGTAGAGCATCAGTGACCATGTATTGGCATCTCGGCATGGTATTAGCAAAGCATACCGAGGAGGTTGTCAGCTGACTAAAGCCTGCTTCTGAGCACGTGACTACTGTGGCGAAGCGCACGTCTTCGAGAACTTCTGTGGAGCGAAGCTCATGGGATCCTTACTTGCAAACTGCGGCCAGACGGAGAAATACGCCGGTCTGGAAGGAAAAGGCAAAATGCTAAAGTGTCGAGTACGCGTTTCACGACACCGAGAGCACTTTATGTCATATAGTCAATTATTCCACTTGGATGCGATTGGACCCGAAAAAGACTTTATGTACAGCTGCTTCGTCTTCTCAGAAACACGGCACGGCACGGCTCGGCCAATTCGAGACGGCAGTAACGCGGGCCGTCTGCTAGACAGGCTTGCGCAATCCTCAATGAAGTTTGCTGATGAATGACAGGCGGTGTACCGTAGGCACAGGCTGCAATGGCAAGTCGGATAAGCATTGCAAAAGCAAAGCTTCACTCCAACAGACATGCAGCGGAGATATTTCAGCCTCGGAGGTTCAAGGGTAGCATCGAGTCATGATGCAGCTGCATAGTTCTTTTGTGAACCCTGGTGCGGTTCGTTCGGCCGCTGTAGTCCAGGGCTCGGCTTGCCCAAGCTCCACGACTTCGCGCCAGGCGTTCGCGACTGCATCGCATCAACACCATCGCTATCACCCAACAGCGAACATGTGTGCGCGCCGCAATTATTACTCGGTTTGGAATTCGGAATGTTTATCAACGGGACTGATCGCTAGCGCGAACTCGTCTTCACCGCACATAGCGCCCCCATGACCGTGAGCGGGCGGCTAGCCATCTGCGGGGCGCGCCTTACCTGCGGACTCGACTTGCGCGCGACCGTGAGCGCCTCGCACTATGACTGTTCCCTCTGCCCTTCATCTTCATGGACCGCAGCATCTGCTAGCATGCACATACCATAACGTCAGCCGCCATGTCAGACCACCGACTCCCAGTCAAACAACTCGTCGTTCTTTGTACGCCGCTACATCTCGCATTTTGAAGCTTGCTGACCTACGAATAGCAATATGCCGCTTTGCCGAACCCATAGCCCTCACCTCGGTGTTTCCATACGTGCCCGAGCTCATGGAATCGTTTGGTATTCCTCAGAATGACATTGCACGCTGGGCTGGTATCGCGTCCTCGAGCTTCTCCATATGCCAGGCATTCACTGGTATCTTATGGGGCGCAGCATCCGATCGCTATGGCAGGAAGCCAATCATACTGTTCGGCCTATTCAACACCATGTGGACCATGTTGCTATGGGGCTTCTCCGTCAACTTGGAAATGGCGCTTGTCGCGCGCGCATTAGGTGGCCTATCCAACGGAAATGTTGGCATCCTAAGAACGACGGTGGCGGAGCTTTGCCCGTGGAAAGAACTGCAGCCGAGGGCTTTTAGTGTCATGCCGCTAGTATGGACGGTTGGCGCAACCTTTGGGCCTACGCTGGGTGGTGCTTTGGCCAATCCATTGGGTGTTGATCCGCGGAAACCAAGAGGCGATGCATTCCTTGCAAGGTTTCCCTATGTCTTGCCCAACATTGTAGCTTCCGGGTTCTTTACCGTGGGAATTCTGGTCGGCTGGTTATTCCTCCAAGAAACTCTAGAGAGCAAGAAACACATGCCAGATCTGGGACTGAGAACTGGCGCCAAATTAACAGCCTTCGTTCGCAGCGTGCTGCGCTTACCCAACAACAAAAAGGACGCCCAATCCGAACGCGAGCCTCTTCTCAGTCAACAAAAATTACCCGATAGTCGGACAACGGTAGACACCACCATCAAACCCAAGGAGAAGTCACCAACCATCTGGAATGCTTTGACGTATCAGACATCACTGAATTTGATTGTGTACACACTTCTAGCCATGTATACTCAGGCATACGACCAGGTATGTGCAGTCCTCAGCATACCTACACTTTTCCTAACCAGATCCAGCTACTGCCAGTCTTCATGCATCATCCTGTACAGCAAGCAGACGACGCCAACGTGTCCCTCCCTCTCAAATTTGCGGGAGGTTTTGGCATTGAATCTCGCCGTATCGGCATCATCTTTACCATCTTCGCCGTCTCGAGTACACTGTGCCAATTCCTGCTGTTCCCACCCATTGCTCGCACCCTTGGCGTTCTCCGTTGTCTGCGTATCGCCTTCCTGATCTTTCCATTCTGCTTCTTCGTGACGCCTTTTCTGTCACTCATTCCTGATCCACTCGTTCGTGAGATTACCATGGTGGCCTTGTTGATGGTCAGAGGTGTGGCCGGTACATTTGCCTTTCCGACAAGCACAATCATGCTCACAAACAGCGCGCCCAGCCTACGCGTACTGGGGACCATCAACGGTCTAGCTACAAGTTTTAGTGCATTTGGAAGAGCAGCTGGCCCTACGCTAGGGGGTGGACTTTTCACTTGGGGCGTCAAGCGTGGCTATGTTATTGTGCCTTTCTGGACCATTTCTGCACTCGCATTCATCGCGGCAATACCGACATTCTGGCTTGTCGAGGGCAAGGGATTCGGCGACGATTCTGACATTGACGATGAAGAGAATGTGATTCTGACAGAAGATGAGGAAGTGGCTGATGACATTAGTGGAAGACACCAACCACTGACAATGTATGATGACCCTGCGCTGTCCGAGTCGGAATTCGGCGACGTGGGAGAGACGTCAAACATACTAAGCTACACAAACACGAGATCAAGCGCAGCGATGGCTTCCGATGACGAAGAGGACGCGTTGGAATGCGTCAGTCGAACAGAATCAGCAAACACGTTGACGCCGACGGCGAGTCGCTCGCAGGGTAGGAGGAACACTGTGAGGAAGAGATCATCGGTACCGATTGGTATGGGCATAGGCTTTAGACGATACAGTTCAAATCTCGGTAGTACGGGCATTGGCGGCGGAGGTGCTAGTTGGGGAGGTGCATAGCTTCTTCTTCTTCTTCTTCTTCTTCTTCTTCTTCTTCTTCTTCTTCTTCTTCTTCTTCTTCTTCTTCATGAGTGGGTGGCGTTTTGGTAATGAAAAACAAAATTGCAATGATTTCATTTACACTATCAATTTGTTCTGGGTTTGCACACTGTTCTTGTCTAGTATTCCATCTGTCAAGTCAGCATTTTACCTGATTACAACTCGAATGTGAAGGAGGCCAAGTTCCAGAAGCTGAAAAAGGGCACTCCTATCAAGTAAAAAGCGTGAAATTAGCATGCCGTTACTGTGCCATAGTAGACTACTCCTTTTCTATTTTCCATCATTCCCAGTGCCCCCTACATCTAATCCCTACTTCACCTACTTCACCTACTTCACCATACCACTTCCATGTATTCGGCCCTTTTCCTCTCTTCTCTAGCCGTAGGTGGACAATTTCAAGCCTAAGACAAGTAGATGGAAATTATCTTAGGGCATTGGTAAGAAACTACTCAAACTTGAGCGTTTTTCTTCTTTCTTTCTTTTTTTAGAAGGCTTGTGATAGAAGTGATTACGGATATATTGCTAGACGCAAGCACAAGGCACCACATGGATGAGATGAATGGATAGGTTGGATGTAGTAGCGACCATGGTGGTGCAATCGTAGATTAGTTTGTATTTTTTTTTTCTTCTGTATTAGCATTATTAAGTAGGGCACAGTGTTGTGGGTGACCTGGAGGTTGCAGTTGCAGTTGGAGTTAGCCATAAGCTATTTTTTTTAGTGGGGACAAGACGTTCACTGATGCCTGAGAGTAAGAGATGGTACGATGAGACGGGGAAGCTGTGTATGATTAGACTTTTTTACATGTATACAAACATGGGAGAGGGGGTTTTTTTTTGCAATCTTGAATGCTTCTTTGATGAGGAGCACTGTTGTTTTCCTAGGATGCTGATGTCGTAGAACTGATCGGGGGGCTTTGACGGTGATGTGGTGTTGCTGTAGAGAAAGCAGATGATGAGACGTGATGGTGTGTTTGAATGATTACTGAGTAAATACTGTATTCAACTGAGTATAAGGTGCTGGGATAGCGCCTTTACTGCTTTCTTATATAGCTATTACTACAATACCGCCTGGTGAAAAATTTGCTGTTAAGCATCGATATCACTTGTAAAACAATAGTGTGTGAATAGAATACATGAGAGTTGTGTTTTTCCGGCGTTGGGAAAATAGCCTTTTGGTTTGAGGGGTAGGTGTTGGCAGATTTATAGCAGGATGTCGACAAGTGCGATGTCAATATAGTCGCAATCAAGCTGAGATTAATATAGGAGATGATGAATTCTGATTCAGCTCTCTCAGCTTCTATTGGTAATGGTGACAATGTAGATGGTAAGGAATGTGAAGTATTTTATAAAAGACGAGCAGTATATTTCTTTGGATGAGGGTCGGGTCTCTAGCTAAAGACTGATCTTTAGTCTGCTCTTTGTTGTCTCAGATATTGCTGGATTAAAGGCAGAGAATTTGTTCATCGCATTCAGTGGTGTATGCTAGAAGTCCTTGATCGCTGGTACTGAGATGCAGCCTCGAAGTGAGGAAATTTGGTTGAAAGTTTGGTATCGAGGTATGACGATTAGATGGTATGTGTGCATCTATCCACAGTAGAATAGCCACCTCTCCATGGTCTAAATTCAGTCAAGGGATCCAAATGATGGTAGTATGCAGCACTTGTATAGCCCAGGTATCGTCCAAGTTGCAAATCTCCTAGATTGCTCTGTAAGACGATGAAGTCATACCCAACAGTTTTGCCCAAGCCTTCCAAGCAGATCTACAGATTTCAGTTCTCTGTAAGTCGAGCCAAACCCGTAGATTGATATCACTATCGCTGTATACGTGAAGATGACTTTTCCTTGGGCCGTCAATGGCACGGAGATTGCCCGGGGATCGCCCGGGGTAAATGTACTTCATCACTCCCAGCCTTCCACATTTCTTGTAATCCAGCCTCGCGAATCCATCGCCGGCGAGTAGTTCACGATGCAACCAAGAGACGCCCAGAAGGATTTGAGATGTTGATGCGTTACTGCTGTAAGGTGGCAGTTGCTTCACGCCTGAAACGCCCACTGTTTTGGGCTGATGTTTCAGGCTCCACTGATAAATCAACAGGAGAAGTGGATTTTGGGCGACGACTTCTTGCCAACACTCCTCTATAATTCATCGGCTAATGCTAAAGCACTGGAACACTGCCGGCTATATCCATCGAGACTCAAGGCTGTGTACAGGCCAGAAAACGTAATGGTGAGCTGCCACTGCTACTAATCGTGCATTGAGGCAACACGGGGCCAAGTACTAACCGCCAGAACGCCGGACTGATTTCGCCTTGTTGCTTCCATAGCCAGCATGAAGCCGACAAATGGCTATGTCACCGGTGGCGTAGATCTAGATACCCCTTGAACCACATGCGACAAACCCATAGCCGGATCAACACTCTCGGGCATCATGATCACGCACTGTCAGAATCAGAGACAAAAGGAGCCGTATGCATGCTCATACTTGAGGGCTACCAGGAAGAGCAGAAAGCCAAACAGCGCTATCACTAGGGCCCAAAACGTACGCGGTGCAAAAGAAACTTCACGCACCTCAAGTGCCTGGGCCGACCACCACGGAGAAGTTCATGGTAAAACCCAGCACCGCTAAACATGTGGCAATGGAAGCGAGCACTGGCTATAATGCCCGTCGCCTAATCCTCATAGCCAACGACGCGCACATTGGTCAAAGCGACCTGGCAATAATCGCCGTGCTATTGCGCGGCGAATAATACCTGCCAACGCATCAACAGCGTGCTATCGTCAGCGTTGAGGCAATATCGACCAGGCAAGGGCAAGAGGGCGAGTGTGTTGGATCGCTCGCTACCAGATCAGGCCCACAGTGTGCACAGCAGCTCAGTGGTCTCCGGACAGATCAGACCGATCATTAGTGTTTTCCCGGAGATGGTTTCCTCTCTCCTGTTGGACAATCGATGGGGCTTGAAGACTGGACAGGGTGTCTGCAACCTGCTCACGGAGCGATGTGGGTGGGACCAGTATGGTCATTCGCTCAGCGAACCGTCGCTGCTGGGAACCCGTTGCTTGCCAGCCTGCAGGCGCAATCCACACAACGCCAGGTTACAGTGGATGCAACACCATCTTCTCCCGCCCTTTGTTGCCAGGCCCAACGTCCTTTGGCTAGCGACATCGCAGTGAAATGCCCCTTGGTTGCTGAGCAGTCTTGCCAGTGACGGAGAGCGAATCGATTGCAGGCGCCAGCTCAGTATCCGATAAGCTGACAGCAGCATGTCAAACCAGACTGTAATCAGCTTCAACGTCTTAGGAGTCTTCTGGGCCTTCCCATCGTCGATGCAGCAGTGTCTGTCCCAGTGAACGTTTTTGGTGGTCACGGAAGGCCGGCACTCCAAACCAGGAGCGAGTAACATTGACTCGGTTTGGCCATCTCTTGGATCCATTCTCATTCGTTCTCCATGGGACTATGTGCCACGCCGAAAACCTTCTCCTTTGGCACACTCAACACACTCAACACACTCAGGGGCACAGAACAACAAGATGGTCTGGATATCAGGCCATGGCTGCAGTCTCTTACTTTCCAAGTTCCTTGCAAAGTGGAACCAATTTTTTTCCACGTCGGTGTCAAGGACAAGTGTGCATGCTGTGTATCAGCCTTCATGCTGGGAGGCTCGGTGGAATGATGCACATGCATCTCCCCTACGAAACAGTCAGGATGATGGACTGATGGTGATGACGTAATCATGTCTAAACACAGCCTTGTTTGTACCCAATATGAATAGGCGTCTGACCATGACTAATCTGCCTTGTCAGTTTCAAAGTCGCAGACTTGCAGTCAGTACGACATTCACTCTCGCTCAACGACCTTGATCTCTGTTTGTCTTAGTGCACCGGGACTTCAAGAACATCCGGTGTCGCTTGCGCAGAAAGCCCCACAGGACAAACGGCTTCTTCCACGACCGTTGAGAAAGGGCCGCCAAGCATCCACGCAAGAACCGTGTGCAGCCATTATGGGAAACGGGGCCATATCAGCTCCGCATATAGCCTGTGTACTTCGCCCCACGCATGACCTGTGTGACTTGGAAACACGCAACTATCGCATACAAACTATTGGCCATGACTCCACTTTCCCTTTGTCACATCCGTCCAATGTCAATTTTGCGGGCCGTTGGCGGCGGCGGCGGCGGCGGCGCTGCCATCCACGCACAATGCATGTTTGCGAAAGGAAACTTTGACGCTAGTGTACAGTACACGGCTCTCCGAGTAATCGCGGCAAAGAAAAACTCTAACCCTGCCCCCTATACGAGCAGACTAGCAAGAGGAGCCGAACGATACGAGGACGATAGCCCATCTACCAGGCTCCCGGTCCTTTGCCTTTTGACTATTGTTTCTGATGGTGCAGGACGGGGCGACGGCAGCAATGGGGCATGGTGCATCACTCAACGTCTGCCGGAGTATTAGTCGTACCCGCTCCACACCCACCATGGCCCGATTGACAGGGTATCGAGCACATGCAGCTGGTGGAGGACGCCAGTGCAGCGTCACGCAGCAAGGAACCGAGCTAGCAAGCCCTTGGTGGTCAATTTGTGACTTGCAGACCATGCCCAAGCCAACCGGTCAAACTGCCAGTAACGGATGTGAAGATCAATCGATAGTTCACGGCGGGGTGGGGAGCGTCACGGAGCCCAAAGTTGGAGGTTGGAGGTGCGCGCGGCTTGGAGGCAGAAAGGTCCCAAGGGAGAAGCGCTACCCTTGCCCCAATGCGGGAATCTCGCTCATCGAGCCGGCAGGAAGACATGGTGCGCAACGGCTTTCATGGTTCAGAAATCCCCCCCCCCCCCCCCCCCCCCGCATCTGACTGTGCATGTACGTACCTATTGCGGCATGAAGCAACAACGCTCCATCGGTTGAGGCGCCACTCTGCAACACGGGCCTGGCTAGCACAGCCCAATATTGACATAGATCGATGACCTCGGATAAGCGAGGGTGCTGCTTAGTTGTCAGACTCGATTTGATCACTACACTAGCAAACTTGCCGTCTTGTCAATGGAAAATCCCCACATCCCGACCGGTTGAACCCTGCGTCCACAGTATGGCTGTAAGCCAGAAGTGCTCACAGACCCAGAGGCGACCGACACATGTGACGATGATCGCAGAACCACAATCTCCGCCCCCCCCCCTCGGCCGCATCGGCTCTTGACCTTTTTGACTGGGTATTGATCCGGTAGTAAAGATAGCGTTGGTGGCAGGGACGTAGAAAGATGAAACAATTGCCACTGTTGCATGGCCGAGTTTGGAATCCAAAGGGCAATACCCAAGAGCGGAAAACTCGAGGCTAATCCAATATTCCGTGCAGACGCGCGCTGATCTTCGTTGCTTGTTTGGCGCTTTCGCGTTCGGCGTATCCCGATTATGACCCAGTTTGGCGCGCTCCCATGTTCTGTTCTACGTCGTCGGCTCGCGTTTCCTGTACACCTCTTTGCTAGCGGGAAGCGAAAAGCGGAGTACAACGTCAATACGCGATCGCCTCGGCATACATACGACCTAGCGATGGATGGGTACACGGGGCGACTTATGGGGAAGCGGCCTAGCTAGCGGTAACGGAGTGCAAACCTAGGCTGTATGGCAACTATTGACGAAGATGCGTGTCCATATGCCGGGATGCCCATGGCTGCGGGTACCTACGTATCGAAGAGGCTTCATCATCAATATCAGCAGCTCACCGGACACCTATTGCCTCTAGCAGATATGGCGGCCGAGAAATCTCATACAACCAAGTCTTTTTACCCACCCCGGCCACACTCCCCCAATCCAGCTTGTGCATACCCTGCAGCGAGCCCATTACGTGCGCGTGGCCACCACCATCATCACCACCACCACCACCACCTTCTGCCCTCGCTTCGCGCCGGCAACTGACTTGCGCTGGTTTGCTAAGAGCAGGGGGGGCGTTTTCTGACAAGGTTGCCAGCCGTTGAACAGACGCGTTTGAGTGGAGGAGGAGCGATCTTAAGAACAGGGTCTAAAGGATCGTGCGTTTTTGAAACAGTTCACTGGCTTGCATGGAAAAGCGAGAAAAAAGAAACGAAAAAGGTGAAATAACGAACGAGTAAGAAGTCAGCATCACTTCCGTCAAACGTGATCCCTCTTGTGAAATCTTGATCTCTTGTCTTTTCCTCTTCACCGGCAGGTAACAAGTCCGCCGCCTCATTTACACGGCCTTTTTTTGGTTGCGCCAAAGGGTTGTGCTTTTTCCGGTCAAGCCAGCGCGTCTAGCCCCTCCCCCTCCTCTTCTCTCTCTCTCTCTCTCCCGTTTCCCTTCTTCGTTCACTTGCCCCTTCCCAAAATTGTGTGAGCTTGGCAATGCAAAGTCCATCCGTAGTGCGCCCGCGGCAGCAAACAGCGTACAGTACAATCGCGCCTTTTTTTCTCTCTCCTTCTTCCTCAACTTCGCCTCGCGCGCGCCATGCAGCCGCAAATGCACGTTCGGGCTCGCTCTTTTTTCTCCTCGCAGGGCAGCCCCCGTTTGGCGCAACAGTACCGAGGTGTGTGCGGGAACAATCTATCACTAACCCGTGTATTATACGCAGGGATGACGGGCCCAGATGCGGCATGGTCAGCACGCGTTCTTAATATCGAAAGTATGACGCGTTTCCTTCTTCTCCTTTGGCGAGTGACGCATGTATGTATGTGACTGTGATAGTAGAGGGCTGGTGGGCATGGTGTCGGGGGGTTTGACGAGAGGACGTCGGGAGCGCACGTGGTGATGTTGGGCAGCGTGAAGTGTACAATGTTTGTTTTGGTGCTAGCGTTGGTGTCAGAACACGAGAGTACCTCCCAGCCGAGCGCCGACCGTTAGCTGCAGCACCTGTAGGATATTACGCGAGGATTGTATAAGCATGTCAGGCACGTTTATCGGAGGCGTCTACGCGTTCGCAGATGACAAGAGAAAGACATATGCCAAGCTGATTGTTCTTTTAGTTTTCCTACGCCCAAGTGCTGTGCCAAACCAAGAGGCGGTGCTGACCTCATGCGCATAGCACTCTCATCACGGTTTACGTAGTTGCCGTTCAAAGCCCTGAAAGCGGCGCCACCATCTCAAATCTGTCCCTCCATCTTGTGGATCTTCTTACCAGAGGGATCATATACCCAAAAGAAAGCAAAATCCAGACGACCCTCTTCCAAATACCCCCAAAACGTCCGCCCGCCCTCTAGCCACACCCGTTCGGAGCGCATACGACCGGTCGGCCTGACCTCCGAACGGGCCAGGGCAACAACAAAAAAAACAGCAGGTCTAGCGCTTACGAGCCCACCTTGTGTCCCACACGATAACCTCTCGTTTCGGCTATGAGCCGGTTTTGAGATGACGCGATGAACAGGTATACGCAGGGCTGGCACCTTGAGAACCAAAAAACCAAAGGCAAATATGCCTTTCGGATCCGCGGCCAGGTATGGCCGATCTGAGACGCTGTGGCCAGGGGGCCATTATACAGCGTCGCATACTGTTTGGCAGGGGGGAAAGAGCAGATCTGAAACCCAACGGTCCAACGTTGCTGAGACAGAGTCCATACAGCGGCCTTTCTATTTTCTAGCTCGACCAGAAAGCGCACGTTCCCTTCCTCTTCTCCTCCCCAGTCCCCACCTTTTGAGAAGCGTCTGTTTATGCATAATGAATGGGCGGTTGGCATTTGGGGTAGTGAATTGCGAGCTTATGATTTACATAATCTTGCCCAAACGGGGCGATTGCGTGTAATACACTCTGCGCTACGAGTGCGAATTGCTTAAAATAGTGTGGTATGATGATGTGGAGACTGACAGAAAGTTTTACGTGTGGGATGATGTGTGCATGTACGATGACATGTTCAAGAAAGGAGGTCATGCATGAATGTTCGGTTGCTACAATCGGAAGAAGTTTGGAAATAAGCGCAAAGAATAGAATTCGTCTCAGGAACCGTCAAGTGCCAAGATGTATAAGTGTAAAGAAAATGTGTGTAAAGTATGTCGCAACACGGTGTGCGCAACGTATTATCGTAGAAACAGAATCCAAAAAAAAGCGCTGCATAAAGCAGCAAATGCATGACGAGTTACCGCCAATGTTGTACAAAGGGGAGCGAGGAGAGAGAGATAGAGCAAAGAAAGAGAATAAAAACAAACCAATGAAAAAAAATGCGCCCCTTGTAACTGCCTGGGTATCTTTCCTCCTCTTGCTCCCTTGTTGACACACCCTCGAGACACCTGCCTTATTGTCGCCGAGGCTCTTTTGCCAGCCTTGAGGTATGTGCGGAAACATCTTGCCGAATCTTTCTCATGCCGTTCCATCATCTCAAATCTTAAAACCCGCCCTATGATGATTGCCCGTCTGAACCAGTATCGCCAACGCCGGCCGTAATGCGGAATCCGCTTGTAATGTTCGCGCGTTTGAAAGAAAATACGTAGTCCCCGTAGTATGCAGTTGTTTTGGAAGGAGCGTGTAGTAGAAGAGAAAGGGTATACCGTGGCCCAGATCGTGGTACGTCGTAAAGGAAGATGTGATGATTAAAAATGCATGTATACCCCAAAGAAGTATCGCGAATGCTGGAATCGGTCTCGATGAGGACGTTTGTGGCCAGCACAAACCCCGCAATGCCTCCCCTCTCCCTCGTACCCCCAAACAACCCCTCCGATCACCAGGCACGGAGGCCCTCAAATTGGCAAGCCATATTCTCCACCCGACGGTCGGTCAGTCACTGATAGCTTTGGCCAGGATCGCTCGGTCCGGCTGCCATTTGCGACGAGGTGTAGGCGCTCTGGTGTTGTTGGTGTTGGTGTTGTTGTTGTTGTTGTTGTTGTTGTTGTGAATGCTCGTCGTCCTCGTCCTCATGCTCTGCCATCTCCACCGCCTCGAGTTGCTCGGCCTTGTCTCTGCACGCAGTAGGCGAAAAGCCACTACCCACCTTTGAGGAAATGATGCGCCAACGGTCGTTTTCGTACTCCTGCATGGCGTTGCGAAGCTTCACTACCTATGTGATCGTTCGTGGTTAGCACGTCCAAGGTTATGGTTGCAGTGCACAACGTCGTGCGTTTCATGACTAGGGGTGACAACTTACCATTTCGTCTGTCCAAACTGTCGTCTTTGCTTTGAGTTTGGTGCAGTACCGTACCTGCAATGTGCCAGAGCTGCGGCCCGGGAAGAAATCTGCAATTTGCTTCCATGTGAGGTTTTTCTTTTCCTTGAGATCGACGAGTAGCTGGTCGTCTTCGGGGGTGAACTTGAGCTTGGGGCCGCGGGGTCGCTGCGCGGGTGGGGGCATTCCCTCTTGGCCCACAACACTCGGTGGGCCATGGTGCTGTGCGGGAGAGGGAGACGCGCCCTCCATTGCGTGATGCCTCTTATTGCGATGCGTGCTGGGCAAATGATGGTGATGGGTGGGAGGTAAAGTAGACTGCGGGGCTGGCGGCGGCGGATACTGTTGAAGGGAGTAACCCTGGGAGGCGTGCTGTAGTGAGACACTTCCCGTTGCTTGTACGTACGGGTTGAGTTGCTGCTCTAAGCTCGGAGGGAGGTCGTGCTCCAAGTCGCCTTGGTGACTTCGCTTGCGTCCGGCGGTCTGTTGGGGCGGCGGTGGGTAGCCCACATTGTAAGAGGATGGAGAGTGTTGCGACATGGAGTGATGTCGCAGTAGATGGGGCTGGTGTAGTGAATGGGTTTCGATGTCTGTGTAGGTAGGGTGGTGGCCGGTGCCGGCATGTTGGAGTGTTTGAGACGGGTGTGGCTGCAGGAACGAGTGGTGGTAGCCCGGAGGCAGGCCGGCATGAGAATGAAGGACATTTTGATGTTCGACGTTTGAAGATGGTATGTGATGTGATTCCCCGGCATCGCCTTGTACGGTGTAGTCGAGGAAAGGGCCTCGATAGGGACTCGCCAGTGTTGCGAATACGCATGGAGACTACCAGAGCTAGCTTGCTCTGGCAGGCCGCCGTATGAGACCTTGGCCAGAAAAGAAGAAGAAAAGGTTGATAGATTGGGACGGTGTCCGGAGTTGAAGACTGAGTGTCGCAGGCCGTCTGGGTATTTCAAAAAATTTGTTATATTGACAAATGTTGGAGCGAGAAGAGCTTAGGGGAACGCGCCATCGGTCGAGGTCTTATCGCGTGTGTTAAGCGTTGGGGTAGCCGGATATAGGGTGGTAGCCTTGTAGGGAACAAACGAAAAGTAGGTATGGCTGGGGATGCTCGTGGAATATAAGATATTCGTGCCTGAGGGAAGAAGGCATTAAGCATTTCGGGCAATACGTCCCTTACAAAGCCCGGTCCGTCTTGTGCGATTGCCACACGGACACAGAATCCAAGCAAGTAAGTAATGGGTCCTTCCCACGAGACGCTCTGTTCCTGAGGAGGACCAATTGAGCTTAGTAGGGAAGACCCAGGAACTGATTCTACGTCAAGCATAATGCGGTGATCAATGACAAGGACGGGCCCCCCCGGCACACGATCTGGACGAGTACAATGCTGCCTGGCTCGTGTTGTGAGTGGCTGGTGATGCAAAATGAGCTGGGCATGAGGTACTTTGCCCGGCCGGCGAGGGCCAGTGGGGCCCGGAGGCGCGTGCGGGCCAGGCTATGGTCGTTTATTTCTAGAATGCCGCCAGAAAGATCTCCAGCGCCGTTGCGGTGTCTGCAGGAGGGATCCTGGCGCAGCGTGGTGGCCAGGAGATGTGCATTGAAGACGTTCTGAACCGGCTAGCGAGGCAGCCAGGGGCTGAATGGGCAAAAGACCCAAAGAGGGAACGCCACCTGCGAGCCCTCTATGGCACATGGGAGCAGACAATGTCTACCAGAAGCGGAGCCAGGACCGCGGGGGGATGCTGCTCGGGTCCAATTCGGGGGCGAATGCGTCAAGCGGCCTGTCAGAGGGTCGCGCGACCGTGAGGGCATTCGCATGGCCATGGGCCTGACATGCGCCGCCGAGCGTGCCTCAGTTGCGGCTCTAGGGCGTGCTTTCATGCCTGGAAGAGCCTGAACCGGCTGCGGGCCCCATTGAGGCATGATGCTGCTGGCAAAGACGGTACTCGGATCAGGGCAAGACAGCTGCCTCTCTGCCGGCATTTGCGCTGCCGTAGCACCCGCCTACAAGCAGTGGGACCGAGCGGTGGACATGCTCTGGGACATGGTTCTCTAACGCATAGGCATGGACCGCCTCAGATTGGCTCATGCGTGGGCCGTTTCAACGTATACATTGACCACCCCGGCCTATATGCGCTTCGTCATCCCCCCCCCCCCCTCCCCCCAGGAGTTGGGATCTGCCAGCCACATCAATATCCCGACGCCCGCATCGGATGACGCAGCACCGCGCACTGCAGCAGTAGTAGCAGTAGTAGCAGCAGAGCCAGCGGGCGTACTTGCGGGGCGAGGAGGGGAGGGGATTGGGGACGCGCGCGCGGGGGGGGTGGGAAGGCTGGTGGCAATCAGAAATGGTCGTTGCAGGCTGCGGCAAACACCGAACGGCGACGGCAGGCCGTACCTAAGCCTGACATGACACAGTATCGGCCGTTGTGCGCGCCGGAGCGGCGTCAGTCAGGCGTTGTGTTGTGGGGGAGGAGGGAATAGGGAAGCAAGCGAGCGAGCGAGGCAGTGAGCGAACTCGGCTGTGATTCCAACTCTACGCCAGACGCCAGACGCTAAAATCGGGATCGATAGCGACAGCTTGGCGCTACTAACGCGGCCGCGATCTGCCCGCCCCGAGCCTCGCATACATCTCATCTCTCGACCGCATGCACGAGATGAGGACGCTGTTGCAGATGGCGCATCGTGAGTCCAATGCACCACCACGGCCCTCGCCCTCGCCGTCACGGCTGCGCTGGCTCCGGACATGAACCTGTTCCTTCGCCATGCCGCTGGCAGCCCGCCCACACGTGATCGATACACGACCGGCACCCTCCCTGGCCGCCGTCTGGGATCTCCCTGCCTTTGCATCCTTCGCTATGACCTCAGCGTAGTCGCGATGTGTGGCTTTCAGGCCCCTAGCCAGCTGCCAAAGCCCAACTACTCGACCAGCGGCGCATTAACCATTTAGGCTATGCGACGTTTGCGAACCATAGGCTATGATACCGTCGCAAACCATAGGCTCTTTGCTCGACCACGCTCATTGCAACACACCGCGCATTCCGCGACTAGACCGTCATCTCACTGTGTCAAGACCGCAGCGCCTTACCACGGCCGTGGCCGAGTTGAGTAGAAGCACGTTGCAGTGCATGGTGGGCGACCAAGTATGTCACTCCTGCTTCATTCCTCAACAAATCCTTTGAGCACATGTCGACTTGCCTATCCCACGATCTCTCTCGAGTCTGTTTCAACCGTGAACTGCGCGCGTTGCATTGGTTCGGCAGCGCAGCCGGAACCTTCTCCTGCTCATTGCGTCGTCATGACCTGGGCCACTATCAAAATGGCTGATCGTACGAGCAAGTAGAAGGAACACCATCCACCGTGCCCCTCTTGCTACACAGACGGCGTGCTGCCCTGCTCGTGCCACAGCTAGCCAGCTGCTGGCCAGATGCGCACACCGGCAAGCGGCAACCTGGAAGAAGCAGCGCGTTTGCCGTTTGGCCAAGTCGATGAAACATTCGCTTGAACTACTGCAGCTGCCGAAACCAATCCCATCGTTGGCGTGAAACAAAGATACACCTAAGATCGACCAATAACCGTTATTACCATACCATGTTCTAAGGAAGCGCTCCCCACGTCTGAAAGATTGTTATGTCATGGGTAGACTACCAACTATTACTACGTAAAAACATGGTGGGCATCATCATGTCCATGATAACGGCACCCCGCATAATCCCCCCGCCCGAATATTGGGCTGCAAGGAAAACTGAAACTAGGAAACTGGCATGATTGACCGTCATCATCGGATTCCCCTAGACATTTTAGAGAGAAAAAAAGGTGGCAGATGTCCTTGTACTCCGCCGCCAAGAAGAATGTCCGGAAACACCAAGAAGGACGAATGGGATGCTCACAGCATTCTTTGTGCATGCAATGCTCGATCGAGATGAGAGAGCTGGTATCAAAAAGCGGGCCCCAAAGGTACTAGATTCGGAAAGATGCAGACGGTGGTCATCAGTGTCGTTCAATACCTGCCAGCAAAGTTCTCCTTTGCATACTGCTCACAAGCCTAGCTACGTCAGTACTCGACACAGGCTCCGATCCAGCAACGACGACGTACTTTTGCCGGCTTTCCAACCTTTTGTCCGATGACCTTCCACTTGTTGGCATCGTATTCTTTGATAGCGGCAAGCAACGCCGCACTCTTCTTACTCATCAGCATGCTTTCAAGACATCACAGGCGCTCGGAACTCACTTCGTCTTCGGCGAACTCGGCATAGTGCATATCCTTGAAGGTCAGTCAAAGACTGTGCAGTGGAGCAGTGCCGATCGCAGGCCTACCTTGTACCAGTGTTTCTTTACACTTCCCTCAGTTCGCTGCGGGAACGTCTACGATGGAGCCAGGTCAGTCACTGGTACACTGAAGCAGATACCACAATAGGCTCCATTCGAATACAAGCCCATCGAGTTCGTCTCTTACCTTTGCAATCTCGCTCCAGCTGTTTCCAGCATCTCTCATTTGTTTCAGTCTCAGCTCTTCGGCTGGTGTCCAAGGTGTGTTTGTCCGGCTCTTCTTGGTCTTGGGCTCCTGCGCAGCATCAGTATCGACAGGTGGCGGCGGCGGCGGCGGCGCTGCCGCACTGCTTGCTTGCGTCTCGGTGCCTTCTGATGTCGCAGTCATTTGCTCTTGCGACTGCCCGAGGGTTACCGACTTGCGCTTTCGGCTCGTAGGAGATGGTTGCGGCAGTTGGGCGCTAGGGTGAGAGTCTGAGTTGGCGCTTGTGAAGGAGGTGGTTGGCTGCAAACTAGGTACTTCTGGAGGTGCAGAGTACTGATGGCTCGGCTGCACGGTTGCGGAGATGGGTGAAGGCTTCAGGCTGCGCTTGGTGGAGGGTGAGGAGCTGTGGGCGGTGACGACGTCAGTACTCGCGGCAAGGTACCAAGCCAAAGGGCAAGTATTGCAGTGTCAAGACGAGAGTGGGACGGAGGCAAGCATGCTGGAGAGACTCACGACATGGCGGCAGAGGCAGCGATGAGATCTAAGGCGGGCGAGCAGCGACACGAGACAGCTTCACTGGGGAAAACAGGGTGCAGCTATAGAGTGTAGTGTCATGCTCGTATATTGCAACTTCCGAACCGCGTTCAAAGGGTACGACGGCCAGAGTTCAGGCGGTAGATCATCATGATACCCAAGTACAGTAGGCAGATGGCTAGAGGGCCTGTTGGTGCGAGCGCAGATCAAGTACAAGCAAGGGATACAAGAGGGTCAGGTTGGGGGCAGACGAGCGAATGAGCGCCTTACAGAGGCATGGTGGTGGAGGACGACGGAGACGCTGTGAGGTTGAGTGGCCGGGTGCTAGCGGGGTCAGGCGGCAGTGCTGGGGAGCCCGAGTACAGGTACGTGGGCGGTGGTGAAGTGCGGGTGGTGCATCATGTATCTGTACATGGCGATGCGCTGCAGATGAGAAGCGGGGTAATAGGCAGGCTCCAGGGCCAGGCTTTTTGATGAACAGGTGGCTTGAAGGTTACGGAGACCGCCAGACGGGAGCTGAGAGGACGGGGCGGAGAGAGAGCGAGCAGCGCGTGACAGCTTCCTGCATCGACGAGTCCATGCGAGCCATGCAGAGCTTCCCCGATCGGGTGTCGCGACAGGTCCATCTGTACACGCAGCCAACAACTAGGGAGGTGAAGGGGGAGCGGACGGGCGATATAGTCACGGGTCGATGCTGTCATGAAGTTGTCGTGAGTTGTGTGAGTGTCATGGCAGTCGTCGTACATGAGATGACTTCAGACAGTGGTCACTCGAGGCGCGGTCAGGCAGCCAAGTAAGTACGTAGGCCGGTCGGGCGATTGCAGCGCCGTCGCCGTACTGTAAGTCGTCACTGCACCAGGTGGTTGTTCGCGCGTGCGTGCGTGCGGAAAGAGCGGGGCAGCGTGCATCGACCGGGCGCTCTTTCCTCGAGCTCGTCACTGGCACGCCCGCGCCTTCCCATCGGTCATCGGTCAACGACACCAGGGCGGGAAGTCACGACTGCCACGGCGACGGTTACACAGGCAAGACCACGTCAGACGAGTGCATCCTCTCTCTTTCTCTCTCTCGTAATCTATCTCGCCATCTTCACTCCCCCCCCCCCTCCCCCCCTCTTCTATCCCATCTGCTACCGCCCAATGGCGCCATACCGCTCTGCTATTTAGCCCGCTGCCATCTCGTCGCCGAGCAGCAAGCCATCCCTGTCCTTCTCCACACAACCACTGCAGCAGCGGCTTGCAACAGTCGCAGGTCGCAGGTCGCAGGTTGCAAAACAAGCTCCTCTGGCGCCCACGGCTGTCCAGGCGCGGGGAACAGACGACGCCATGGTCCATGGCGAAGACTGGTGTCCATAGCTTCATCATGGGCCATGATGCCTTTTCAACGCCTTCTGCATCTCCCCAGAGAGCCAAGCCCTCTCCTCCAGCGGCCTGATGCAGCGCCAGTATCACTACAAGCCACAAGCGTTTGAGCGAACCGCTCTGCCACAGTGCAGCCTCTGACCGCCAGTAGCTCTGCACATGATCTGCCAAGCTATTTCGGCCTTATAGCGAGCCTGATGTGTTGATGCGATGGCGGAACACGGCCCTTCCGAACATGCTTGTTTCGCCTGTCTCACGGCGTCGTCATCCGCACCGCCGTCTGTTGCGCGTTTTCTCCACCCACTGCATGTCCCAGCATTACTCTCTGACCAGCAGAGCATCAATCGAGGCCTCAGCCAAAGCGGCGTCGTGGATGAGGCACTACCGCTACCGGTTCGTGTTGTTGGTCGCTACTAACAAGACAGCCGGCGCACTGTCCTCCCCGCAACCTGTCACAGCGCCTTCTGAGTTAGCGCCCGCCGTCGCTTGGGCACTGGTCGCTGCTTGTTTCCAGCTTGCCAAACATTGTCAAACCATTCGCCTCGTCAAAACTGATGCAAGTCCGACGCGCGCGGTTTTGAAACTACCCCCGTGGGCCCCGATGAGGCTCACAACTTCATGCGTCCCGCTCTAGATCTTCAGGGCCCCAGGCAGCCATATCGTATGCGACCTCAGGTCCGCTCCTCTTCAGGCTTAACATGTCTCGTGTCAAGGTTCTTCTAAACATTTTGGATGCGAACGCCGGCTTTGCCCCATGGTGCCGATCAGAAATCGAGTTGCAGAAGCGACGGTTTGAAAACGTTGCCAATCTCAGAAACTGCCACTGGCCACCGTTGTGGTCTGTGGTTCTTGATGCGGACCCGTTTATCGACCTGTGTCCAAACTCTATAACTGCTCCAATGCCCCAAGTTTCGAGGCCTCAACCGCATCTGTTCAATCGGCATCAGTCTTTTGTTTTCTTAGCAGCCTTGTAATACATTCTTTTACTTCCCACTGGTTTGGGCTGCCCTACATTCACTTTAATCCACAATCAACATTGCTGCGCAATCTATCTTCTACCAACACAACGTGTAATACCTTCTTTTTTTTCAGAGCCAGCCTCACCAGACTCGATCACGACACTCCGAATTCCATACCGGACACGACTCGACGATTTTTGCCAACCCATCAACATCACTTTTGCAAACAAACAAACCGGAATTTACAGTCCCTACAATGCTTCACCACCAGCCCCAGGTCCTCTCTCCTCTTCACGAGATGAACTCGCAATCCCCCTCTGACACCTCCAACCTTCGATCTCGCAAGATGTCGGCGGGTGGAAACAGGTCCTGGTCCGAGGAAGAGGTACGACACTAAGCTTTCAATAATCAACACCCCGTCTAACATTCACAGGAAACCTACCTTCTTCAGACCCGCATGCAGAAGATGCCCTACAAGCACATTGCTGCTCATCTCAAGAAGACCGAACTTGCATGCCGTCTGCACTACCACCAGCTCTCCCACGGAAGCCATCGCCGCAAGCGAACCAGCTCCGTCTCCTCAAACGCCTCAACCAGCTCTACTGGTAACGGCCCAACCTATGCCATGGCCATGGACCAGGATGCTTATTCTCAGTCCTCGCGTCACAGCTCGCCCCTGAGCTACAATGGCAGCCCCAACCTCCGCGCCAATTCCATCTCGGCCTCCCCCAACCGTGCCCAGCACAAGATCCTCCTGCCCAAGCCTCGCACCCTTACCCCCCGTGAATCTCCTGAACCCTACAACGGTCTCCGCATCAACACCGAAGTAGCTTATCAGCCCAAGATTGTCGACACTGACCGTCTTCGCTCCATCTACGAGTCCCGCCGCCAGCAGTTCTGGGCCACCGTTGCTGCTGACTACGGTGCTGACGTTTCCCCTGCTCAGCTCGAGGAGATCTGGCGCAACGGTTCCAACGCTATCCGCCCTCCTACCCCCGAGGCCTCTCCCGACGGTAGCATCATGCACAACCCCGTCTTCAAGCCTTCCTACCAACCGTACAGCGAGCCTGCCAAGCACTACAGCCCCATGAACCCCATGAACATTAGCGCTGTCTCGACTTCTGAGCGCATGCCCTATGTCCTCCCCATGCCCGTTCCTTCATCCGGACGACCAAGGGCTGGTACTTGGAGCTCTGCTCCCAGGGACAACATGCCCATTGCTAGTCTTCTCAACGAGTAGAGGAAGCAAGAAAATGAATGTAATACAAACCCCCCTTTGTGTACTCCATGAACTTCTTGGGTCAAAACTTTTGCGCTTGGATTACGGTATGGCTCACGGCACAACAAACTTTTTTATCATTCTTACTTTCGTTTACTCCTCTTCAATCCAACAAATATTGTTTACTATAACTCGACGGTGGTATGTCCCAATGAAGCATGGCATGCAAAAATCCCCATGTGCTTTTGAAACACTGCACGTTTCGGGTTCGAAAAATCTCCCAGATTATAGGCACTACTTTATTATTTCGGCGAAATTCGGCGCATTTCTTGATTTTCCTTTGCGCTGCAAACAATTCAAACAAGCATATGTCAGCGTTTGCGCATTTTCAGCAGGGTCTCGGGGTTGGGAACTAGATGGGTTTTGGTGTAGCGCAATCTCCATATGAAATCCAGAATTACCATTTCTACAACACTTGCGGTATCAATATCAAATGTGAGGACTCCATGTTTGAGATTCTGAGGAGCTATAGATTTAATGATGGGTTATAGTACCCAGCGTTATACTTGTTACGAACGGTGGTCCTGGCATCTCGCTTCGGAAGAGTACTATACCAGTTCCAGTGCGTTAAGCGAGCTTGTCAAACTGGACGACAGGTATCTACCTTTAACCCGCTCTTCTTGCCAGTAGTGTTGTTGTTGTTTTTTTCAGCTCCAGCCACAAAAGCAGAGAGAAGCGAACAATTTGTCAAAAAGGTAAATGAAAAACAAGACTCTTACCTCGTTTGGTCAAGTTTGTTGTTTTGACAAGATTCTTCAAAGGGTAAATGAATAAATAAAAAGCCGTTAGCAAACATACAAAGTGGTACCGCTCCGTATCCATACACATGTATATAACCAACCCGCACTTTTGTGCAATCACAATCAGAGTAAACCCCTTCTTCTAGAACACGGTGATGGAAAGAAGAAGAAAAAAAAGGCTACATGACATCTTTGACAGCTCAACGGCCCTTGCAAACCATTCGTTCGTTCATTCATTGCCGAAAACCCATTGGTTCGGTACGAAAACCCAGGAGATGGGAATCACCCGTCCCCCGTGAAACATTTACTACCGCACCAACGTAAAGCAACCACCCCCGTTCTTGTTCGACCCTGTCTCTTTCTTTGTCAACAACGGAGACCGGAAAGGCTACCGTTTGATGGTACCGGCGGTTGGTTGATGCTAGTGCTGAAATTTGGCTGCCGCTTGCCAAGTCTCTGTTGTTGTTCTTTTTTGGGGGGCAAGGGAGGGGAAAACGTCCCCTGATACCGAGACCGAGCCCGAGCCCGCTAACGTGGGTAGATATGGGCGGGCGGGCGGCTGGTGGGTAGTTTCGATAATGGGAGTCGGGCCTGTTATGGGGGTGGCAGTGAGGCAGTGTCTGTGTTGTGATGGTGAGAGGAAGTGGGGGGGGGGAAGAGGAAGGGGTTGCACGGAGGAACGTGTTGTTGCTTTTTTTAGGCAACAGGGGATTTGGCGTGGGATAAATCGTGATAATGGTGGATGATGATGTGGATGAAGGAGTGGGGTGGGAGGGATAAAGGCAAATCGCCAGTATGTGGCGGGGAAGAAAGTCGTGCGAGAATTGTGCCGTGTGGGGGTTGTTTAGCGGGAGAAAAAAGGAAATACTACTGCATGTGCGCTGGTTTGCCTGTGAGCGAGAGTTGAACCGAATGCATGTATCGAATTGTATGGATTGCATGCATACAAGGGTTTGGTGTTCGTGTTCGGATTGCTGGGGGGGATACGTAGGTCATGGCAAGCAATAGTGGCAGTTTGGAATGTCTGCTTTGAACATCCGGCTGGCTTCCGAATACGGGGTTGGGAGGGGAGAGCATTGGCTCAAGTCGGGTTGTCGGTGGACGTGAACAATGACATACCATTGCCACGCACTCAACTCTCTCAATACAGCTATTCCACCGCCCCTTGTCGTTTTGCAGGACGGCATACCTACCTCACCAACCTTTGCTCTCTCCCAACGCTGCTATTCTTAATATTTCCCCGAGCCCGATCGGTCTTGTCAGTGGGAAGGGAGGCAAGTCAATCATTAACACTACTAGCATGCACATATGTGCATCTCCCGCCGTTCCTGCATACCAGACCCCCTCGTCTGCTCCGTCTTCCGAGCTATGATGTTCGCTCAAAAGCGTTCCAGGGCCGCTGCAATATTAGTCTCAGGATACCAATTTCCATCCTCTTCGCACGTATAGCCAATGTCATGTGCTCCTCCTCTGCTCGCCATCCCTGCTTACCAGAGCCATGACAAGAGCCGTAATACTAACAATGCATACATGCTCATCCTGCTCACCGGCGGCGAGCGAACGAGTCAATCGTCAATGACCATAGACCCAGTAAAAAAAAACGCACGAGCCCACGTCTCAAAGCAGATGGACCCTCCGACACAACACTAGTAGCGTCACCGGCCCTCTTCTTTCCCTTTTCCTTTGTCGGTGAATGTGGAGATGCTTAGCCAGGGTCCTCTGGACAATGTTTATGCGAGCCGGGGTCGAGTCCTAGCGGGGATCTGTGGGCGCCTTAGTTTCAAGGTGCATAAAGTGTGGCTTTGCTGTGCCGCGGACGGCGCGTCGCGCACACACAGACACACACACAGTTGCATGCCCTATGTCACCCAACTAGGGCCTGTAGGGCTGATGCTGATGCTGGAAGGAATATACTTCCGCATCGTTCCTTCCAATCATGTTTCATAAGCAAACACCAACAATACACAACCCAGCCGCGAACGGAGATTGTGAACATGGTGCTGGGTTTCCCGGCGACTGGGTTGCGGGCTCGGTCATATCCGGACACGCTGATTCGGATTTGGATTTGGAAATGGGCGTCGTGTGTGTGACGTTGGGTTTGAGGTGAGATGGGTATTTGGAAGGAGGTCCGTAGGTCCGATGATGATGATGGAGCGGCCAAGACCCGCAGCCGAGGCTCTGGGTCGGATATGAGATGCACCGATTGCTGCAAGGTGTGTTATGCAACTCTGAGGCGTTGCGTTGTTTCTAGGAAATCCGGTTTGGGTTTGCTGACAGGGCCGCTACGTATGTGTAATTTGAGTTCCTGTTCGCTATGCATTATCATCATGTCATGTGATGATGGACTGATGATGACGCGCGAGATGTAAGAAATTCGCAAGTGTGCGATCTCCATGTTAGGATCGTCGCTGCAAAGTTTTTCCAGCCCTTAGGAGCGTCGGTTTAGCGTGGCTCGTAGTTCCTGGTTTATTGTACTGTTGGGCCAAAATTCCAAGGAAACGCACAAAGTATGTGGGCGTGTAGGCTCAAAGTGCGAATCTTATCATATTGTATGATATCAGTTGATAGCGATAGCTTTGGTGACAAAATGTCTCTGTTCAGGCCAATCATACCATGAAAATGCAGCAATACTTCTAAATAACCCAAACTCATCATCACATGGACAGTCAAGCGTGAGACCTGAATATCTTGTCTTACCGCATCCCGAATCCAACATGGAGGGTGTTGACCATTCTCATTCTCTATATAGCTGTCTCTATATTCTACTCAAGGAAAATCTCAAAAAAAAAACTTACCCTCATTATATGCTCATGAACTGAGCTATGCCACTACCCTTCCCTCATACTACCCCTCCACACTATCAGACCTTCCCTGATTTCCAACCTCAGGATCCTTTTCCCCTCCACTACCACTCCTGTTCCTAACACCACTCCTCTCAATATCACTCCTCAACTCCTCCTCCTCCTTCGGATCCTCCATACCCTTAGCACTATACTCCCGATCCATCCTGTGCATCAGTTCCTCTCCCGGCAACAAAATACTTCTGTCAATAGCCAGTGGGAGCCCGCGGTGTCTCCCCCTCAGCATAGCAAACAACAACACCACCTTGCTCAGACTAGCAAAATCGCCACACAAACTGTAATCTTTGCCCGAGACACCCAGACTCAGACCCACTGTACCATATGCAGAAGTGACTTCGAATAAGATGGAGAAGATGCTAAAACCGGGGTCGCCGCGTAGAATGTGGCCACGCTCAATGGCGCAAATAAGGAAGAAGACGAGGAACTGGAACCAGATGTCGTAAGCGAGCTGGCGTTGGAGATGCGAGGATATGCCTGCAGCGCTACTGTCGTCCTGTTCTAGCCCAATGGACTTTTCTTCATACGTGTTCGTTTTGCGGAGAGTGAGGGTCATGGGGTAGATGGATATATACCTAGGCGTGAGGATCAGTGTCAAGTACATGGACTTGGGGGTAACGGGATTGCGTACATGATTACAAGGTATGCAACCAAACAGGCGGGTGCAAGAGAGCTGATGGTGACTGCATACGCCCCACTTGTCCTGAGTCCCGTTGCTTGGAACAATCCATCCAAGATCCGTGTGCCAGTAGACAAAGCCTCGATGTCTGGCATACCGGTGTTGAGAATCTCGAAGCAGAGCCAAGCTGTGATGTCGATGACGGCTTGTGTAGCGAAGAGATATAGTGTCTCGCGACTGCCGAAGAGATAGATGAAGCACCGCCGTGGGTGTTGTAGCAAAAACCCCATGGTATTCCTCAATCGCGACCCTTTCGGTGTCATTTTCTGCATAGCCCATATGGTGATGCGGAGGAAAATTGGAAACTGCGTTTGACCGGCGAAAGCAAGCATGCCTGCAACCAGGAGAACATATGGGTAGCCGCTGAAGGGAATGAAATTGGCGTTCAAAATGTTAAGGCCACCGTTGGCAAATTCTGTAATGGTCGCAAAAACTCCCCACCACCCTGGCCGGATTCCACCAGGTTGTGATGCGTATAGTATACTCTTGATATTACCACGGTATGCGTACGGTAGAAAGAACGTGAAACCCAATAGATACCAGAAGATCTGATAACCGACGAGAATCAATAGCAAAGCTTGTAAAGCGCGGTATTCCACACCCCCAAGTTCCATACGGTCTTCCTCGCTGAGCTCCTGAAAACGACCTTTGGAGTCAAGGTGCGGCTTGAAAGAGACATAATCATGATGCTCTGGTTTCAGCTCGCCAGCCAATCTGTCAATAATGCCACTGAAGAAGTTGCGGGCAAGCTTCGTCTCCCAAGGCGTTGGGATGAAACCAAAGCCGGTCTCGTAATGGTACGTACGTCGACGGGATAAGGTCTTTGTCGTCAGTTCGGATGTTTTGTTACTCCGCTTTTGTTTTCCATTGGCCTGTTGATTGCGTTCTGGGTGAGGTCGCTGGCGCAAATGTGCGGTACTGCTACTGTTCTGATTGTGACTTGTCTGGCCAGTTTCCTCAATATCTTGTACTAGTCGTTGCATCGTATGTGAATGCTTTACAATATCCGCCATCTTTTTGCGGAATAGTGCTCTCCTGATCAATACTACGGCTGTCGAGACAAATGGTATATTTCCAATTAGCATGAGGATGGCAAAGGTAGCTTGCTGGAAGCCAGAAAGATCTCCCTAGATATGATACCACAACATCAAACGGCGTTCAAAGCATAAAGAGGGTCAAGCCTCAAACTCAAATTCTAGGATGTACTCACCAAATTAACTGGGTTAAGTCCTACTGTACCGTCAGTTTAGGCTCGCGTCATGTGCCAATTGAAGCAGATAAGAACATACCAGTCGTCGTCATAGCACTACAACACAAAAACAGTGCATTCGTAAAAGTCAGATGCACTCCACCAACCTCTTCCGGCCCATCAGCAAGTCCTTGCCCGTAAACAATGACCGATGAAATCGCAATAATGACGATGAAATACAGCATATGCGCCCGGTAGAAGTTCAACTTGAACACTTCCTCTTGCAGGTACCTGAGAAAATCATCTTTTGCCTGTCGCGGGTTTCGCAACTCATCAATCGCATCCGGCATATCTTGGACGTTCGAGATTTCGCTGGCGTTGGTGTTGTCGTTATCGTCGTTGTCGCCGAGTCGCAGCCACGACGATGAGCTCATAATGTACGAACAGAAAGTAACTATCTGCGGTATTTAACCAAGATTTCAACCATGTTAAGCTACCGTGATCATCCACGTCCAGGTAATGGAAGCCTGTTCTAAGAAACTGTACTGGGCAACTGGACGACTAAGAAGTGCACAGTGGATGATGTCATTAGTCGCCAAGATCCACAGCGCGACTGAGCAAGCGAATCAACAGCATGGCTACGATGATGCTTCGGCAAAAGCTTCACCCACCGCTCCGCGGGGACGTCTAGTGGAAGGTTTGCTGGACAGGCTGTCAAAAGGCAATATTCTGCCCTGGAAAGCCACCATAAAATTCACTAGAATCACAATCGTCGGGTATGTCACATGACAGTGACTAACACGCCACTACTGTTGTAGGCAAGGGATATATGGTGTACAACTTGCATACTAAACAATATCAGATCCTCACAAATTTCACAGAAGCACCCAGAAGTACAGTCTATCGTTTCAAACTCCGGCTCCTCCATTTGCAATCGTATTTGATCAGCGACAAAGAGCCGAGGGTCGAGGAAGGAGGAGAGAACCAGGATGCAAAATTTCAGTGCTTATGGAACCAAATGCAGGATATAAAACATCCTCCGGTGCCGCAACGCCTCTCCGATTTTATCATTCCGACCACTCTATTAATAGGACGGATGAGCTTCAAGTTCAAAAACTAGAATCGCTCGACACCGGCACATGAGGCGTCGCCTTCCGGACATGACTCACGAATTTGCATCATGAAACTCATCCTCCTCCTGTGTCTGGCTGTCTAACCTTCGCAGAAGATCATCTCTCCGGGGCTCTCGTGCAGGATTCGAATTGAGTAGTTTGCTAGGTGGCAATTCTTTCGCGAACTTTTCCTGCTTCTCGTTGGGGATATCTGGTATAGGTTGCGGTGTTTGGAAGGGTACAGTAGGCGGGTTACTGGGATCGTTCGGTTGGCTGCTATGTATAGAAAGCGGAGCATGAGTCGATGTTCCGTCGAAGTTTGTGGGAAGACCTACGCTCTGCTGCTGTGGCATGACTGCGGGCTGTGCCTGCACGCTTGCCGGTTCGGATTGTACGGGCTGCACTTGTTCCAACGGCTGTACCGGTTGTTCAGTTGGTACCTGCTCAGTTGACTGCGCAGATTCTTCTGTTTGTACATGCTGGACATCGTTCGTCCGTGAAGGGATGTTGAACTGTTTATCTGGCTTCTGGCCTGGGAGAATAGCGTGAATCTGGAGGATTTGCTTCACTACCTCATCAGGAGTCTTCCCGTCTCTACAATCGGTTAGTGTAACTCGCGTGCGATAGTAATGTTCACTAACACTTTGGCGTTGATGATCCAGTCAAGGTCTTCTTCGCCCTCCTCACTTCCGCCTTGACCGCCTTTGACGCGTCGAAAGAGCTGCGGATGCCAATCGACGCCTTCGCTGTTCCGTTTTGCGGCTTCTTGACGCTGCATGTCTTCTATTTTGGCCTTTGCATCTGTGGCTACGTCCTGGTCTCTCCGCTTTACAGCTTCTGTGACATCACGCCAAAGCCTCTGGGATTCTCGCTCATCTTGTTCTTCCAAGGGTCGAGCCATTGGGGGTGTGTGCTTGGTATGCGCCGCGTCGAATAGGAGTTCCTTTTTGCCAGTCTTATATTGATTAGTAAGCGCATACAGCTTTAGGATATGGTGGGCTTACAGTCAGATCCTTGATATACATTTCCTCGTTCCATTGACCTGACAGCTCGTAAATATTCTTGCCATGGGCATCTTTTATGTAGCCTCCGATGGCATTGTATGTTCCACTGAAATAGCCCTTGGTCTTGAATTCAAGGTCGGCACTGAGGCCAGTCTCAGGGCACTTGATGTAAGCGTGGTCACCGAGCTCGTATTTCATAGTTCCGAAAAGGATGCCGCGTGCATACATGTTGGGTTGTGTGACGAAACTATACTGTGGTCAGTCTTCCAATCGGTTAAGTAGTGCACGCTACTTACAATCGCTCGCCGGTATTTAGAAGCCGCAAAACTGCGATACCCTCCATCATACTCGCAGCGGAGTTGCCGAGAAACTTGCTACGAGGCTTGAGGGTGCCGTCGATGCGGATGTGGTGTTCGGGTGCCATGAAGAAATAGCTCGACTTGGGCGGGTGATGAGATGTCTGCTCGGCGATGTAGTATCCTTTGGTTCCATCCGAATAATCCCAATAGCCCGTGAAGATCTCACCGAGTATGGGGTTGAGCGGCTTCTTGACTCCACTAGACTCACATCAGCTGTTGCGTGGGGCAAGTGAACATGATGGATATGCATACGGGGGCTTGATGTGCCATCCACTAAGATAAAACTTCGTCACGGCTACAAATCGTTGCACGGGATCCTGCACCTTTGTAATGGGAAGAAGTGTTTCCGGGTGTGCCATGAAGCTGAGCTGTCAGTCAGCATATTTTGCCCGTACTCTGTCAAAGGACTTGACCAACTTTGTTATGCGCTCCAGCATCGACCGCGGTTCGAGGATGAATGTGGGCAACGTCACTCGGCTCAGATCGGCGCCAGGTCGTAGTTGAGATATGATGTGGGAAAGCACTGGACATGGCGGGTTAGCCAACCTTTTCACCCATAATGAGACTGTCGCCAGAAGACGTACTGTTGCCCTGCTCCGAATCCATGACGGTCTCATCCTCTTTCGTGACCTCGTCGCCCCCATCGTGTCGGCGTGTTTCGTCTATTGACGAAGCGCGGCTACCTGGATACTCAAATACGCATCAGCCTCAGTCCATATACATGCATTTCTTGGAAGTACCCGGTGCAGCCGGAAACCGGGGTATGACGCACTTGTCAGCGAGGTCCTGCGATGCTTGGAAACTATAGGTAGGTGTGGCATCTTGTACACTGGTCGCAGGTAGGTAGAAAAGTGGGAGATGTAACCAGCAAAAGCGGAGGATGACAGCGTTTAGGAGTAGACAGTGAGGTACCGACAACGGTTGTCTTGGTGCTTGGGGCGCAGGCTTGTGTGAGCTCTAGCCTAAGCAATGACGATGAGGTGCTGGCCTCCTAAAAACTAGCGACCCCGCGTTGGAAGCGTTTGGTAGCAAAGCGTAGACGAACAACAACAACAACAACAACAACAAACTTAGAACACTGCTCAAGGGTGAAGGAGCAAGTAACGCGGGGCCCGAAAGAATCTGCGCAGCCTGGCATACACTTTCTTGGACTACGCAGGTGACTGGTACTATCAAGATGGGCAGGCCTGCTCCCCCAAGCCCACTTGGGTATTGCCCCGCCGTCGGCACATGGGCATGCACCAAACGAAGTACGCGACAGGCACATGCGGCACTCTTCGGAATCCCATGTTCCTACTAACGTCCCGTCATCCATGAATGAACTATCCGTGCCCGTCTGAACCCTTCCGGCTGAACCGATGGACAAACGGCGCTGGATCCGGATGCCCCGGGCCAGGCTATGAACCTGTGAGGTACGTTATAAGTGTTTCGCGAAGCATGCACCTACATTATTACGTGACTATCTGAATCTTCTGTCGCGCCCTGATCCTATCCAATTTCCCTTGTGTTGTATACCCATAGATATCTCATCGTCGCCACAAGGCCCTCAATCTCCTCAATGGACAAACTTGGCGCAATCATTGAATCTTTGGAAGGTCACAAGCCGGCCCAGGCGATATATAAGCCAAGAGGACATTGCTGCCTGATTTCATACACAAGTAGTTTACCTAGGCCGTCGCATTGTCGCAGATTTGCGCATCCAACTCCAGGCTCCCACGACTTTTCAAGCCTGTTCCCTCACCTTTTGTATCTGCGCATCGCCTTTTCCTATCACAGTGACGCCATTTGCAGCGTATTCTTTGTGCACATTGTCCATGGACGACGGATCGACTGCTTTGACGGCATCGCTAATGACCCACGTCTTGAATCCTTCCTTTTGAGCATCGATGGCAGTATACTTTACACAGTAATCGGCTGCCAAGCCCACAACATAGACATCGGTGATGCCAGCCGTGCGCAACGTTGCTGCCAGGTCGCTCTTAGCTACACATGGGCTTTTGAACGGATCCGCAAAGGCCGAGTACATCTCGACGCGCTTGTCCTGGCCCTTTTCAACTATGCAATCCACCTTGCTGACCAACAGCTCGGGCAGAAGCTCTGCGCCCTTTGTGCCTTGGATACAATGGTCTGGCCATAGCCGCGTTTCCTGTGTCTCCTCTGGGTTGTGCGGGTTCTTGATTGTGACCGTAGACTCGAAGGGTTTATTGTTTGGCCCTGCGTGATTGGACGCGAAGGAGACGTGGTCTCGGGGATGGTAGTCTTTCGTCGCGACCTTGAGCGTGAACGGGTATGTGAGGAACTCGTTGATGGTCGGTACGATGTCACGACCACCCGTCACTGCCAGTGCTCCGTCCTGCCCTGTTAGCAACTTGTGGCCTGGGAATAGGGAAAGCGCGACCCACTGGTGGACAAAAGTCCTCTTGCATATCCACAATTATGAGTGCTGGCTTAAAGGGCATCTTCGGTTATCGGGTGAAAGGATGTTGCGCGTGTGTTGGCAGTGGTTGAAGCTATGTCGGTCTGACAGGAGATAAGAGCGTGACAGCTGCACTCTGATACGGTGATTCAGAGACGGTTCAGTCACCAACCATTAGTGTCCAAGATCGAGGCTGCAGCATAGTCCATCCCATCCTGCTCGGAGATGGAGCTGTCCACGATCGAGCTACTCATTCTACGATGAGCTCAGTCGCCACACTTCTGCACCTCACCTATCAGACACGGCGTATTGAAGACATGTCTTATTGCCAGCTTGCCTCTGATTACACAGACGAAAGTGCGAACTGGTGTGTAGATTGCTGCAAACATAGGCAAGCCTGAGGAGAAGCCCGGGACCTTCAGCGACTTCGGGAGACTTTGGAGCCTTGACTTACCTAATCACAACGCCAAGGCCCAAGAACTCGAATGATCCGACGTCAATTCACGGCCACGGACTCACAAGCTCGATAGCCACGCCTACCCTCTCCACTCCACCCCAATTGCTCTCGCCATGTTCCTCCAGCGCTCTGCCATTGCCGCTGCAAGGCGAGCGGTCCCCCGCGCCCTTGCGCAACGCACCTTTACCACGTCCTTCGTCCGCCGTAGGTTTCGCCAGAAGCTATCGCACGATATACCATTGACACCAATGCAGGCGATGCGAGCAGTGAAGCCAAGGAAGCCAAGGAAAGCAACATTGCGCAAAAGGAAACCGGTCACTCAGCCAACTCCCCCAGTGTTCTCGAGGGTTTCAAGAAGCTTGACGGTATGTTGCGCCCGCAGCCGCCGTTAGCGCGTTGTGGGGGGTTCAATTGCTAACGAGCACGGTATCGTAGAGATCAAGAGCGAGGCCGACCTGCTTCCACCGGGTGCGCAGCCCGGTACTGTTCCTACCGATGCCGAACAGGCCACTGGTCTCGAGCGTCTAGAAATTCTCGGAAAGATGCAGGGCATCGACATCTTCGACATGAGGCCATTGGACGCCAGCCGTCTCGGTACGTAAAGCTAGTATCGTCAATGGGAGAAACAAGCAGCTGGCGCGAACTCAGAGCTAGGCCTGACGTGATGCTGATGGAGTATAGGTACGATGGAGGACCCAATTACCGTCAACTCGGCTGGTGACGAGCAGTACGTTGGATGCACCGGCTTCCCTGCCGACTCTCACAACGTGCTCTGGATCACCCTCACTCGCGACGAGCCCAAGTCCCGCTGCATGGAGTGCGGTTCCGTGTACGAGATGCACTACGTTGGTCCTCAAGAGGATGCTCACGGTCACGGCCACTCGGATCACCACGCCCACCCCGAGAACCCATACCCCAAGCCCAAGAACATGGCCGATTTCCTCAAGGCCGAATACAAGGAGCTGTAAGATTGGACGATACCATATGTGGCGTGCACATCTATAGGGCCGCAAAACGTGTAGCATAGTCGGTGTGAGAAGTACCACTTCAGTTAAGCTGTGCATCGGACCCTTCCTTCTCCTATCGTTACATTTGCGTTGGGCCAATCTTGCATTTCAGCCTCACCCGTGCATGCATGACTCGGTACTATTGCCTCAACAACCCATGATACCCCCGCGCCCACCCCCCCCCCTGCAAAGTATTATTGGCCTGGCTTACTGGCTCACGATCCTTTCAAAGCAATAATACCGAGGATCACACTTTCAATCCTCGCTGCCTCATCCGCCATCTTCTCACCATTACCAAGTCCATTCGCGATAGCGCCCTTGCTCTCTTTCTTCCCTGTACCTGCACCCGCACCGTCTCCTCCACCTAGCTTATACACTTTTCGTATCTTGGCAACATCACATGACATGGCTAGCTGTTCCCCCGTTTCACCAATCTCTACACAAGTGCCCTCTATGACACTCGCAAGATGCTTGCTTACACTCTCACTAGTGATTGATTCATCCCTTGAGTAAAGGCCTTCGGGTCCAGACGGGGAAAGAGGTAGCTTGACGGCGATAAGGGTGGTGGTGGTGTCTGAGATGCCAAATTTCTTATACGACTCGCCAATATTGTTGTTGGGCGAGAGTCGGAATACCAGCTCGGAATGAGGGGTCCGAGTCTTGGAGCGGGAGTTTAGAAAATTGTGCAGGGCAAGGAAGGTAGCTGAGAGGAGGTGGTGCGGTGAGATGATCTACCGTGGTAAATTAGTGGTGAAGGATGCATGTGCTGTGCTCTCGAAGATGGTAGTCGGTAAGCGTGGGCAGGGTACAGGCTCATAAGGTTGAACCTGAGTGTATGGAGAAGACGGAAAGACGACTGGATGCGGACGTCAAGCCGTTACGGGGAACCTAGTGTCACGGGCTCTCGCCGCCTTTTTGTATACTAGCCTGCATCTTCGGGCATACTTGCGTACGAACAGCACCGTCAGGTGACCGAGTATCGGGGGCATCTCCGGGTACGACTCATTTCCACCATCTGAGGCATTGCAAAGATGAGGCGAGGCGGGGCGGTAGGAAAGAGAGGGAGAAAAAAAAGCAATGTAGAGGATATGAAACAGGGTCCTACCATGGATGCATCGAGAAATGCATAGTCAAAATCCGGGTTCGCGTCGAGCAGCTGGCTGCGTAGGAATGCGGCGTTGGCAACGTGTGTGAATAGGCCAACGTGCACGGGGTAGGCGAGGTAGTGCGGTAGGGTGAAGGTTTGCACCGACACCATGGTAGACGACTCGGGTGTGTGTGTGGGTGTGGGTGTGATGTGCACTAGGGCGCGGCGCGGGCTGGTCGTAGTGGAAGTTTGGGACCGTCGTCTTGGTGTGTCTTTCTGGTTGTCTGTGTATTTCCGTGCGCCGCGCGGGGGGGTGGCGTGTTCGATGCAGTACCAATCTCCCAGGGTGGCAGCTGGGCAGATCGTAGTTGAGAGTGCTAGCTGCTAGCTACTAGTAGAGAGCTCTTGGGGGCCGGTTCGAGCAGTAGCGGGGTGTGGCAAGCGCAGTGTTTAGACCAGCGAGGCCAGTGAGTGATTAACGCCTACAACGAATCAGGCCAGATCTCCACGGCGATCCTTACAAGAACAAACTAAATTCGCCGAACTGTCAGGGCAGACCGCCGCAGGCTTTAGCGATGGGTTTCCCGGTTCTGTACCGGAACCAATAAAGGGCGGGCAGACTCGATCGCTCGAGGTCCTGCGGAGAGTGCGCCCGTCCCTTTTCAGCGTCGCCGAGGCTACGACATCGCGTTGATTCGAGCAGGCCTTCACTCTTACAGCATCGCAACCTCACCTCTCCGAAGCACTACCTTGTTTCCTCTTTGTTGCCTTGGATCTGTTGCACAGAGGCCGCGCACTGTGTTGCGACATTCGAATCCACAGCCCAAAGCTAGCGGCTATGCGTCTGGACACTGACAGGTGATAGTCCAAGCCACCCGAGGCATTTTCTGGGTTGCTCGCATCGGGTCGTATCAAGAATCCACGGCATTTCCCGTCTCGTTCACGTCGACGTGCATTGCAAAAGATGGCGACGAAACGACCCCCGGACGACGACCCTAACCTCGTCCACAAGATCCAGCGCATCGAGCACGCTGATGGCGCGAGTCCGCAGCACCGCCCCGCCAACAATGACTTTTCTGGCTCCGTCAAGAAGAAGCTCGCCGACTCCAAGCGGACTGGCCAGGCGTGCGACCGCTGCAAGGTACGTGGTTGAGTGAGCTGAAGTACCGGTCGTCTATCCAAATCGACGACCATGACGCCGTGGATGCGACAACAGCATGCAGTCGCTCCTTCTACGCGCACTACAGCACTGCGCACCACAGCGACCCGTAAAACAAAGCTAACAGGCCGTCAGGTTCGCAAGATCCGCTGCGATGGCCGCCCCGAAGGCTGCACGCCCTGCGAGCAGAACAGAACGCCCTGTCGCACCACGGACCGCATCACCGGACGCGCCACCGTACGCGGACACGCCGAGGCCATGGAGTCGGAGAACTCATATCTGCGCGCGCAGATTGCTGACCTACAAGCCCAACTGAAAGAGCACAGCATCGAGCCCCGCGCACCGCCCGCCTACAACGCCTTGCAACCACCAAGCCACCCTTGGTCTTCAGTCCCCAGCGAGAGCCAGCCCTGGACTGAAGGTCCGCGACAGACGAGCTCCTCACCACTACCGGGCTATGTGCCAGCTGGTGCTGCGGCCAGGAGCGAGACGCTGCCTCACTTCAAGCAGGGCTCGCTCGGCGACAATTACCTTGGCGTAGCCGCTGGCGACTCGCTCCTCAGTCATATCAAAGGCACCTCTCTCTCCATCTTCGGCACCGAGATTGACATTACCGACTTCATGGCGGGTGAGGCCGAGTACGAAGCTTCGCCCATGTCCTACACCACCTTGGTCAACATTGCCAACGCTGGTCAACATGTCGACAAGATGGAGCTACCACCCTACAGCGAGCTGCAGGAATATGCCATATGGTATCTCCGGTCCTTGAACCCCTACACCATGCTCGTTCACAAGCCGGCCTTTATGGAACTGGTACGCCGCACTCCTGCTTCTACCTCTGCATCAACGTACATGACTGACTTGCCTAGATTTGGAGATTCGGCAACGACCCCACCTTCACACCCACTGCGCCCGAAGTCGTGACTGTGCATATGATGCTTGCGACCATCATGTATCAGATAGCCATCCGAAACAGTCAACATAGCGGCAGCACAATGCTAGAGGACTCGCATGCCCACTATCAGTACGCTCTCACTTTCTACAGCAAGCTTATTCAAGGTGAGCATGGATGGCAGGACGTTCAGGCCCTGGCCATGATCTGCCACCACCTCCGAACTTTTCCCAAACCAGGTGCAGCTTGGATCATGACTTCTACTGTCTATCTGTTCGCTCTGCAACTCGGCCTACACAGGTCCGTTAAAGTGTGGGCAGAAAACACGGGCAAGCTTAGCAAGTTGGACATTGAAATGAGGAAGCGCATCTTCTGGACTCTTACCGCTCTTCAGGTCAATCTCAACGGAAAACTCGGACGTCCAATGCCGATTAGTAACGAGGACATGGACGTTGAGCTCCCCGAGCCAATGAATGACTGCCTGCCCGGCGAGGAGGCCAAATTAGACGCCTTCCATCAATGCTCTTTCCAGGTTGGCATCCAGGTTGCCAAATACACCGTCTGTGAATTAGACCTGTTCAAGACAATATACGCTGTGCGGCATACACCAAAAGCATACCTGGATAACTTGAAGCGCCTCGAAGCTGGTATCCAACAGTGGAAAGACGAGCTGCCTTATGAGTTGCGTGATCCGTCTCACGCCTCAGAAGACGATCACATATTTTCTCTATACCTAGAGTACTGGTATCAGGCGTACAATCTGCTTCTGCACCATCCCGGCGTTTGCCGATCAACTGATGCCGCTATCCTCAAGTCCAACTTGGACAAATGTCTGAATGCATCACAGAGAATGCTACACAATTGCACGGCAATGATGAACAAGAAAAGTCTCGATATTCCCTGGATCAACACTGTCGTCTACATTGCGGCCGCATTCACGACCTTGTTCATCTCATCCCTCCGACAAGACCAAATGTCACCCGTGGATATGACTAAGCTCAAAGGCGACATGACAGCCTGGGTGAACGTCCTTGGCGAATGCGACCACTTCCTTGGGTCCGGAAACAGGTTGAAGCAGGCGATTGCAAGGATCGTTGATGGATCACTTAGTAACATCAATGACAGCATCGTCAAACGCACCGCGACCGAGTCTCTTGCTCGCGTGGCGCTACAGGCTCCTCGTTCGAATTCGGTAGCGACGTACGACAACAGTACCTACCGCGACCAGTATACGGCGTCCTCCAATGGGCCTACGGATCCTACTCTTACGTCGCAATCCGGGCCATATAGTAGTAGTATGCCAGTTGCTACGCATTCATATAATATGGGAACGCCTATGAATATGCCTCAGCACACCAACAGGGGTTATGATCAACAGACATATAGCAGTGGAGACGAAGGAAACATGAATCCAAATCATGCAGCAGCACTGGCGGCAGCATCCTCGAGTAGTATTGGACAGCCTGCAACAAATGCCTATGCATACAGCAATGCTCATATTGGCAACAGTGGCCTGCCCGCGTACAGCGGAAACAATTATCCAGCCCACGAATGGAGCCAATGGACACGAGCATACATGCAACCCGCGCAGGGTCAGCCCGGCGAGTACCTCAATACAGCGACGACGCTTATGACCCTGGGTCGGGAATCCGGGTCCCATGCCTCTGGGAGTGACGGCCAAGGGCTTGTCCAGACATCCGGAGTTCCGGGCCATCCGCCCCTTCATTGGCCTGAGATCTCGTTTCCCAACGCTGCGAACGGCGCGAACGGGAATAGCTAGGAAGCTCAGGAATGAGCGCATCCGAAGACTTCCCAAACATACCAACATCTCATACAAGCCACCGAAGAACGAAACAAGGCACGACATCGTTGGCCGATATTCACACGTCTCGGGGTCGTGCAGCAGCGAGGTTTACGCCTTGCATAATTGCACAATTGCACAATTGCATAATGGCATAATCAGGTAGAAGGGCAAATGGAGTTGCGGTTGTGGGATTTGCGATACCAGGAAAACGGAAAATGGGGTAATACGCGGATATTGTGCGCACCATGCACGCAATGGTAATTCTAATGTGGTTTGTATGATATTTAGATACTAGATACTATGCTCGGAATACGAAGCACGGTCATGGAGACATGTTAGGGTATGGGGAGTAGAAGAGTTCGTACACGGCCAATGTGTTGTTATGGAGAGAAGGAGCGGTCAGGAATTAGCACATTACTCAACCTGGGCCATTGCAGTGCCAATATTGGAACGTGCTTTCTCATGCATGCAGCATTTTTCCGGTTATGGGTGTGCGTTGGTTCTTACAATCGGTGCCTCGTCCACTATCCAGTCCATGTGCACACCCGAGCCTTCATGGGTTCGCAAGATCCTTGCACATTAGATGGAGCCATAACATCCCAACTAGGCCTGATATGGTACTTGGGCCACCCTTGCTTCCTTGTCCACGCATGTTTTGGTAGCTTTTGTCCTTTTCTTCACATCACTCCTTCAAAGCCACGGCACTTGTAACTTGTGCTCCAGTGCGACTTCTGGGCTATTTTTTTGAGACACTCCAAAGTGCTATCAATAGTTGGCCAAAATGATGATGACGCTTGCCCATGTCGCCGAGCTCCAGCTTGTATGCCCGACGGCCGAGTGGACGACCGAGATGAGAGCGAAATACGGTATGAGCTTGATGGAAGCTTGGTCGAGTACATAAGAAGTGCGATGTTACCTACAGCTGATTCCTGGCAGTTGCGTCGATCATCTCGTGGCATTCGAGCATACGTTCAAGAGTTCCTCGGCTACACTCTTCCTTCTGCTGCTGCAATAAGGATCACCTCAGCTTGTACACCATCGCGCCTCCTCAACATGCGGTACGCGTCAGCAATTGGCGCGCTCGCGCTCGGCCTGCTACCGGGCTCGTATGCGATGTTCAGTGTCAAGCAAAGGGCGGCTACTCTTAGGGCTGAACTAGGACTCTCTTCCGACGGTAGTCCCATCGACGCAGTATCTGCTCGTCGTCTCAACGCCAGGGATGATCCCACTGTCCCGACGCAATACATCGAACTACCAATTGACCATTTCGGCAAAAACAATGGCACCTTTCTCAATCGGTACTGGGTTAACACGGCCGGATATAAACCTGGCGGACCTGTCTTCGTATACGACATCACCGAGGTGACTAACGATACACTGCCAGACGTAACTCTCGGCCCCAGGCTCCTAAACGACAATGCCGTCTTCAAGCAACTCATTCACGAGTTTAATGGCATCGGCATCTTGTGGGAACACCGGGGATACGGACAATCTTGGAACCCCCCCATCAACGCCAGCGCTCCGCCCGAGGCCTTTGAGTTCATCACGTTTGAAAATGCGCTCGAGGATCTTGTCGTATTTGCCGAACAGTTCAGCGTAAAGGGCATCAATGAGACTCTGACGCCAGACCAGAGGCCGTGGATTCATTATGGAGGCTCTTCGGGTGCCGTACGCGCTGCTGTGTTGAGGAATAAGCGACCTGATATCATGTACGCAGCCTGGGCTTCTTCAGCTCCGGTCCAGTCTGTGGTTGAATTTAGCCAATACTTTGACGGAGTGTGGGGAGGCCTGGTGGGCAAGGGCTACGGCAATTGCACACAGGATATCAAGGCTGTTATGCAGCACATTGATCACGTCTTCGACACTGGAAGCCAGGAGACCAAAGCCAAGCTTAAAGCACAGTTCCTCGGAACGAGTGGAGCCAACAATTCGGACAATTATTTTGCTGAATCCTTTGCCGGCATGTACTCGGACTACCAAGCCTTTGGTGTGGACGGTTTTACTTTTAGTCTTCGCGACTTCTGCAACTACATCTCCACGGACCCGGCGACGGGTCACTTTGCACCAAAGGAAGGCTGGGCAGCTACCAAAGGCATCGACTGGACGATTTCGAGATGGACGAAATACACACCATACATAGACGCGGTCAACGTTTACTTTGGGACCTCGTGTACGGGCAATTCGACTGCGGGCGACTGCAATTTTGTCCAAACCATCGGGGACGATCCGGGAAGTATGGTGTACATTTGGCAGACATGCACGCAGTTGGGCTATTTTCAATCTGCCAACGTCGGCGACAAACAGCTCCTCCCCAAGGCCGACACTCTCGAAAACATGCTCAGCCTATGCCCAATCCTGTTTCCAAACGCAAAGGGTCTCTTGCCCGCCCTGCCCAAGTCGGACGAACTCAACGCCTACACCGGCGGCTGGAACATTCGGCCCTCGAACACATTTCTGAGCTATGGCCAATACGAGCCTTGGTTTCCCCTTGGTGTCGTGTCGCAGCGGCCCGACGCACCCAAGAATGTGACGATTAGCACGGAAATCCCAAAGTGCAACGTAAGTGGCGGGCCGCACAAGGTGTTTGGTATGATTCTCAAGGACCAGGAGCACTGCTTCGATGTCACCAGTCGAATCGTTGAAGGAGATGCATTGGTAGCGAGGGCGCTGTTCAAGGAAGCGCTGAGACAATGGCTTCCATGCTTTGTCCCCAAGACGAAGAAGCAAGAGAAGAAGAAGTGGATCGAGTAGAGATTTTTTTCTCTCTTCTTCTTCTCTTTCTTAGTGTGGCATGTAGTTGAGATGTAAAAGGACGAATTCTTTTTTTGGGGGGGGAGGAGGAATGTAGGAAATATAAGAATGGCTAGAGTTTGGCAACTTGCCTTGCCTGGTGCTTTCCCGTCGTCCCCCGCTTCTCCCACTCCCACACCTCACCGGTAAACCTATTCTTCTCCCACTCGTCATATATTTTCTTCCTCTCCACCTCGGCGTTGTTGTTGTCATCATCATCATCATCATCATCATTAACAACGCCGCACATGCTACTCCAAACCTCCAATTGCTCCGCAAACCCAGCATTCGGCTCGCAAATCGGCCGTCCCTCACATAGCTGCTCCAGCGCTTGCGCAGGCGATGCCGCATCCTTCCAAATAAGATATGCACATACGAGCGTCGCGGATCGCGATTTGCCCATTGCACAATGCACAAACACGGCGCCACAGTCGCTAGCTAATGCATCATGAATGAAGTGGACGCCATGGTCAAAGTATTGGAGTAGGTTTTCGTTTGGGTGATCCTCTGCTCGGATGTGGAAACTGTTTTTTTTGTTTATAATTTCTCATCAAAAAAACTATACATGTGTCTCTGTGTTGTATACACATCATGTGTGTGTGTGTGTGTGTGTATACGGAATGGAGAAATGCCAAGTAGTATTCTAAAGAGAAACTCACTGTTTCAATCCCTTCAACTTGTCATTCTTGACAGCAAGCACTTCGTAATCAATGACGGACAGGACGTGTGTTATCTTTGCTGCTTCTACTAGGTCGGTTTGGTACAGGGCGTATAGGCCGCCAATGTAGAGACGGTTGGCTGTGCGGGGGACGACGTCGAGCCAGCCCATGCCGGTGTATGCGGTGCTGCCGTGGAGGAGGTAGGACATCAAGTGTGTGTGTGTGTTGAGAGGATGAGGCGTGGGTGTGGGTAAGTACTGCGTTTGAAACTTTTTAAAAAAGGGATAGTGAGTTTAGAGGGTACGTTGCTTGGGAGGTTGTTTTTCTCTTTGCTCTCTCTTTTTTGTTACTGGGTTGTGGTGGTGGTTGTCGTCGTTGTTGGGTGGTTTGGAGGGGTCCAAAAGCCGAGGTACGCTGCCCGCGATGGCCCCCCACTTTCCCTTCTTCTTCTTTGCTTTTCGCCGAGGATCAGGTATCTGGGTATCGAGGTCATCGCAGTATGAAAACGATGGAGAGAGTCAATCTCTTGCGATTGTGTAAGTATATTCCCAAGCACAGCACATCATGATGAAAAAAAGAACTGCACAAAAGTCTTCCCGCGTGGCGTTTTTGCCTTCTAGAACATGTCAAGCTCGTATTCTTTTTTGCGGTTGCGGCGTGTCAAATCCGCTTCTCGTCAAAGTTTCCCTTGTACCGTATTCCATTGTCGGTGTGGATTTAGGGGAGAGTTTGGTGGTCAAGACGGCTAGTTTCGTCAGCAGAGTCTCGATCTATCCGAGCTCCTGTCGAGGGAGATGTAGTGTACGAAATGTGGCCGGGCGTCGGCCAAGTATTATTTTAAATCTCTAATTTTGTACTGCTACAGGGTTACACTAGAATGGTGGCTGAGTCTCAATGCCAACGGCGCTTCCCGGCTGTTGCCGAAGTCTGAGTTGTGACATTGGTTTACTTTTTTTTTCTTGTGCTAATGTATCAACGTTGAAAGGGCTGAACGGTGGTGAAGTGCAAGAATTCCGTGATAGCCATGATATGGTCACATGGAAATCAATTATGATTGGAATCGTCGTTGGCCGTTGATAGTATTCACCATAGGGATAGACAAATAATCTCCCCGTGGATGACTTCCGACTCTGGTCTCTTTAGCCAAGGGAGCGACTGGCCCCTGGACATGGAAACGTCACCAGAAATGGGCGGGTATCAATGTGGTGTAGTGAAGTTGAGCTGCTACGTAGGCTTTCGTATTTGCTTAGCGATGTTAGCGGCGCCGTGACTGAGCCCGATGTCGCGAATGACATGGTGCGAACAGCGAAGAGGACGACAAGATCAGGTTATCAAGCATGATGCCGGTCGGCCCGTAACGAGGATACGAAGTGTGCTGATCAGGCGATGCGTGAAGTGCTTGCAATTGGCAGGCCATCAGCCCTTTCGAGGCCGGGGATGGGTTGTCTTGCACACCAACAAAACAAATGGCGCATTCGCACAATGATGTTTAGAAACAAAGGTCGGTTATGATAGCGGCATTCCAGGCCAACTTGACAATGCGCAGGGAAGCAGGCGGGGGGCGAGAGTGCTCGATGCAGGGTTGTCCAAAGATAGCTGGTTAGTGCATATTCTCGATATTGTGGGCTGGATGCTAGTAATGCAGGGTGGCAACGGCAGCGCAGGGCAGACTGTCAGACGTCAATAGCGAGGTGAATGCGTCTAGTGGAAGATATTTCGAGAGCGGCTAAAAAGACGCCATATCCGTATTCAAGACTGCGACGAGGCTAGAGAGAGAGAGAGAGAGAGAGAGGGAGAGGGAGAAGGGGCGAGGGTCATGTGCCATGTTCCCTTGACGCAACTGGCAGGTAACATTGCGGGTTTAGCGCCGGGCCGCGTGCGCCCCAGTCCCGCTGAGGGCTTGAGGTGTGCCTCGACTGCCCCTTCTTCAAGAAGAGCCTTGTTGCCCTGCCCAGCCCTGCTCGCACTTCACGCCCCCCCTCCATATCGCTGCACACTCGCTTTTCCCTAGGGACCACCTTCGCTCTACCGTACTAACCCGGCAGCTTAAACCTTGGGCCATTAGCCCTTCACACTCGCTACCCAAACTAAATACCATCATCTGCGCCTCGCTGTACAACAAGCCATATCCCTACCTGGCTTGGACCTGTCGCTTCATTCACTGCGCAAGCGCTCCCCACGACAAGTGCGGCCGACGCTGTGGTACCCTCATTCTCTTGACTGCTCCACTCGAACCTTAACAACCCTCACACGACATCCGAGTATCGACACCATCTTGCCAAGCCATGGTTCGAGCCATGCTCTCAGCCGCCGTTGCTGCGGCCGCCCTCGTGGGCACAGCTCTGGCGGGTGCAAAGTGCACAAAGGATAGCCACTGTCCTCAGGATACTCCCTGCTGCTCTTGTGCGTGTCGCTCAATCTTGTCGCATCGGGTCCGCTGCTAACAGCCTCGCAGTGTACGGCGACTGTGGTGTTGGTGCCTTCTGCCTCGGTGGATGCGATCCGCTCATGTCGCATTCGTTCGACTCGTGTGTCCCGGGTCCCGTATGCAAGTCGGGAACATACAAGCTCGACAGCCTCGACGATGTCCAGTCCATTGACAACTACCTCGGCGATGCCTCCAAGATCAACTGGCAGTCGCAGGGCCAGCCCACCATCTACACCGACCCCAGCGGAAAGAAGTCGACTCTTCTGACCATGGCCCAGGGCACGGTGGGAACCCTCCTGGCATCGACGTACTATGTGTGGTACGGAAAGATTTGCTCCAAGATCAGCTCAGCCCAGGGCAAGGGCGTCGTCACCGCCTTCATCCTTATGTCGGATGTCAAGGACGAGATTGACTACGAGTGGGTTGGCGTCGACACGGCAAACGTTCAGTCCAACTTCTACTCACAGGGTGTGACAGTGTGTACGTAGCCCTGCATGCACCTCAGCCATTGCACGCCCACTAATTACCAAACTAGACACAAACGGCAAGAACCTCACTGTGCCCGACGGTAACACTGTTGAAGAAATGCACGAATACTGCATTGACTGGACCGAAGACACTCTCACCTGGTCCATCAACGGCAACGACCAACGTACCCTGAACCGCAAGGATACCTGGAACTCGACCTCTGGACGCTTCGACTACCCCCAAACTCCTGCCCGCATCATGCTTTCCCTCTGGCCTGCTGGTCTTTCCACAAATGCACCGGGCACCATTGCCTGGGCAGGAGGAGAAATCGACTGGAACTCTCCTTACATGACCAACGGATACTATGCCGCACGCTTCCAGGAAGTCACCGTCGACTGCTACGACCCACCAGCTGGCGCCCAGATTAAGGGCAAGAAGACGTACAAGTACACCGACAAGGCCGGTACTAACAACACCGTTGCCATTACTGATGACTTGGTCATCTTGGGCTCGCTCATGGGCACTGGCGAAAACCCAGGGAAGCCGATCAAGAGCGGTGATCCTGCGCCAACACAATCCGTCGCCATGGTTCCTGGTGGCAACCCCGGTGGCGGTGCAGGCCGAGAAGTCGAGACCTCTGCCGGCGCTTCCACTCAGACTGGTTCGGGTGCACAGGAAACAGCTGCTTCCGGTAACACTGGTAGCTCCTCAGGCCAGTTTGTCCAAGGTGGATCCAGCAATGGTGGCAGCAGTACCGGTGCTGGCTCAGTCGTCCAGCCTGGTCTTAGCCGGATGGGCGGTTCAGTCTTTGCCATTGTCGTTGCCGTTCTCGGCCTGATGGCATTGTAGTCGTGCCCCTTGCTTTTCTTGTTTGCTCTTTCTGCTGTCGTTCGCGTCTGGAGTCTAATACCTTGCTCGTTGTTTATTGTTGGGAGGTTTCGGCGCATACATCTCCCTACCGCTCATGGCGCACATGTTTTCATTTCTTTGTATAGATTTTTTTTTGCTTGCCATATCTCATTGTAATTTCCTTTTGGAGGACGTCGCTCCTTGGATGAGCTTGGTCAAGTTGGACATGGACGATTGAGTTGAAGGAGATGACATGGGTTGGTCGCAGACAAGAAAGAAGAGGAGTGTGACGAGAGAGAGGAAAAGGATGAAGAATAAAATGACACTGGATATTTTTGAAGCATCACTTACTTGAGCACTGTGCTTTTATCTGCTACTCCAAATGCAAACTGCGTGTTGGGTCTTGTTGACTTGTTATATCCATCAGAGTGTTATCGGTCCGCCTTGTGCTCACCAAAGCCGGCACTACTTCGTACTCGGTTAAGTAGTGCTTATGCTTGAACTGTTGGCTTCTTTCCTTTTTTGCTTCTCCTTGCCGCACAGGTTTTGTACATCGCAATTATAAATGTGCAATTTTTTTTCTTTCTCTCTCTGAAGATGAGAAGGTAGAGCGAGAGATGATGGAGTATAGGCAAATACTGGACATGCACAAATGTGTGAGTGAGAGTAGTGTTTATCTATTGGTTTGTATATGGTATATGATTTGATTAGATAAAGAAGAAGAAGTCAATAATACAAAAGCGAAACTCAATCCTTGTTAATAGAAGCTACCCAACACATTTTTTCTTCTCCCTCTCCCTTTCTCTCTCTCTCTCACACATGCATTCGCTAATATTTGAGAGGGGTGTTGGATGGTACGTTTTTTTCTTCTCTTCCTCATCTCTCTCACGTCAGCCATGGAAGAAGAAGCCGAACGTATCGGAGTTTGCAGGATCATGGAAACCGGGCAATTGAATCCCTTGAATTGATTATAAGCAAATCACGTAATACTTGAGAAGAATTCTGCTAGTTGGTATCAAAACTCTCTAATGTTTAATTAATTACAGTCTTTCACTCACTCACACACTCACTATGAATGTTCACTTGGGGTACAACAATTGGAGATTAAACGATTCTTGGTAGTATAATCAATTCTTCCTTTGGAATCAAAAATAAATAAAATAAATACATCTTTCTTACGCCTCCCTATCAATCCAAGCGGTATTCCCAAACTGGCCTGAAAACGGGTGCTGAAACACCTTGTCTACACTGTCATACTTTGCGTACGTCTCGCCATTCATGACAAGCGTCACGTTGCTCTGCCTCCTCGCCGTCTCATTCCAGCCCGGGCCATGGTCGCTATACTCTGCCATTGTAGTATTGACGCCAAACCGCGGATCCGTGCTCCCCCACTTGATGTACCCGTTTGGCTGAATCGAGTCGTCGAGGTAGCAATTGGCGAAGATGGAGCGGTGGAGTGCATTCCACGGCCGGCCTAGCGCACATTTTCCGCTAATGGCGAGCGACGCGTTTGCCTTTTGCACGCGCGAGTCGTGGATGTAGACGCCGTACTTGTTCTCGTACGTCGTGTTTGTTCCCTTCCAGGCCGTGATGCCGCCGCCGCAGTTGCGCAGCGTGACGAGGCTGGATTGGATCCAGGCGGTGCCGAAGCCGTAGAAGAAGTCGGTTTGGCCGGCGATTTCGTTCTTGTAAAAGTAGGCGTTGCCTTGCTTGCCAATGTAGACGGTGTCTTGGTACGAGTAGAAGCCGCAGTGGTAGAAACCCGTGTTTGCGTAGCTTACGCTGACAGCGAGCGACGGTCCCGCACTGTACGGCTTGTAGTCGTTGATGAAGTTTAGGTTGTAGGCGCGGAAATCAGAGTTGCCAAACGGGGTGTCGGCGGGCACAGGGTCGCCGGTTGGTCCGGTCCCGGTTTTGCTGGCGTTGAAGGTTGGGGCGACGGTTAGGACAGAGGTGTAGGCGTTGTCGAGGGTGGAGAGTCCGGCGCCTGTGGCATTGCGCCAGATTACGTTCACCGTGTTCAGGCTGCGGTCGTCGGGGTACTTGGTTTGACCATAGAGATAAACGGGGCCAGGCCGGGTGACGTTTACTTGCTCCGTGTAGTTGCCGGGCAGGATGAGGATAGTGTGGGTTGTGGTGTCATTTGGCAGACTCAGCACTGCAGACTGGATGGATGAAAACTTTTGTCCTGGACCGACGAGGAGTGTATCCTTGGGGCATCCATCTAGTGGTTTTTTAGTCGGGTGCTGGCATGATTTGCGGTTGGCCGTTGAGAAGGCGGCGCATGCCTGGAGCAAGCTAGCAACTAGTACAGCCCAGCGCATGGTGAAGGAAAAGAATGCTCGCTTGCAACGTTCCCCAAAAGTGCGATATGAGCAATGTTTTGGAGTTGCACAAGTTCGGCCGGACCTTTTTATAAATACCAACCGATCATGGCATGCATAGGGGTAACCTAGGCAAGTGAGCTGTTATGTACTTATGACATTACGAGGCCGTCTCACAAACTTCATCAGCCGCAAGTACCATCTAACTTCAGTTTCCGCTCAAAGCCTCCAATCAATGTCGTTGCCAGCATTGCTGAACGCGGGGACAGCCCACATGTAAACATCTGGAGAACGTGGGGAAGGGGAAGAATATTATCCACCAATCACCCGGAGCACAAAATGAAATGAAAATCATCGTGCGGCTGGGGGGCGGACAATCCGGAGATTCAAGGAGTGCAAGTAAATAATCTGGAATCTCATTGCACGTTGTTTGCAAAGTGTATGAATCTTTCGCGGCGTTTCTCAAGCTTTGGTGGTGAGCTTGCCAAAGCTTGTCCTAACATGACATCACCATGCGTCTAGTTGAACTGTGGGCAAAATATATTCATCCAATGTAACAGCCAGAGGGATTATCGAGGAGCCCGGCGCGTTGTCGTCTTTTGAGCCATGTTCAGATTTCGTCTTGCTCATAGAAGAGCTTCCTGACGTCGCCAGCGGATATCCATCACCTGTACGCCTCCGACGATCGATGTGATGGCACACCGGAAGAGACAGCATACTCGATAACAACTCTACCTCAAGACGTAAGTGTGTCGGGGAAGAGGAAAAAGACAAGTTATAATGGAAAAGAAAGCCAAGGACCACGTGAGGATGTTCATGAGAAGGAGGGACACGGGCCGTGGCGGGGAAAAGGGAAGCTACCGCCACCGCATCTCGACTTTCACCCTGCATCAGGCCCCCCAATTATACGTTCTACAGCAACGCTAGTTCGCAAACAAGGCTTTGTGCCGACCCTGTCAACATGGCAATAGGTCTAGATGTCTATATTTTATTTGATTCCCTGCGGGGCGTAAGTACCAAGGTGTATTCAAGCCAGGAGAGCATGAGGCATTTACAGGGTACGGCTCTAGAACATTGATGTTGGGCTCCCTGAGGCTTGTAGCACAAATCTCAGAATGAGCAGGAATGGAACCTGTGCAGCAGGCATGGCGTGAAGCGAGACGCCAGCCTTGTCGGGCTCAACACCAAACGGTAATCTCGCATCATGTCCAGGAGATGGTGCAGCATCGCCCGACTTCAATGTCACACCATCTTTCCACAGCCTTGCCCATCTCTCGAAAGCACGACTTCAGATACGCCACCTTACTGGCTCATTCGTACATGTCTAGACTACGCAGTGTAACCTTTTGCATCTCCTGCACCAACCCATATCCATGTCCTTGCTCGCATTGCATATCACTCTATCGCCCGACAACCGTCCGTGTATCGTTGCGCAAATGAACTACATCAGCACACGCATCCTCACTTTTCTCGTCAATCCACCATGGCAGATCCAACATGTTCGGCGGAAAAAGGCGTATTGGTGCAGAATACATCCATCTCGTCCTCTCCTTCGCCAACACCACCCACTTTCGACCCGAGCGCCGAGCGCCGCCTACTACGAAAACTAGATCTCAGAATCCTCCCTGTACTATGGCTTCTCTATCTCGTAAACTTCATCGACCGGTATACATTCCACCCCTTTCCTCATCTTCCCAGCCCTCCTGAACTAGTAAACCAACCAGAAAAAACTAAAACTGACCATCAACAGCGCCAACATTGGCAACGCCAAAATTCAAGGCATGGAAAAAGAACTGCATCTCATCAACCAACGCTTCAACATCAGCGTCTGGATCTTCAACCTCGGCTACCTTGTCGCCGGCATCCCGCTGCAGATCGTGTTCAAAAAGTACGGTCCGAAAAGCCTGTGTGTCATGATGTTTTGCTGGGGCATCACCGTCATCGGGTGTGGTCTTGTTAAGCGGTGGGAGCAACTCGTCGTTTGCCGCCTACTCGAGGGCATCGCCGAGTCTGCGTTTATCGCGGGATCTGCGTATTTGATAGGCGCGTATTACACCAAGCGCGAGTATCTAACGCGCTATGTGTATTTTCTGACTGCGGGGATTATCGCGGGCGCGATCAATGGCTTCGTGGCTAGTTTGATAGCAAGGATGGAGGGTACGGCTGGATTGGGGGCGTGGAGATGGTGAGTTTTGGATACAACCGACTTTGGACGAGAGAGAGAGAGAGAGAGAGAGAGAGAAAAGTGAAAGCTGACAAAAAAAAAGGATCTTCATCATTGAAGGCTGCGTCACCATTTTCGTGAGCATAGCATGCTGGCCATTTGTCCCCGCCTTCCCCGAAGACTGTACTTTTCTCTCTGCAGAAGAGAAGAAATTGATGCTCAAACGCATCCAAGCAGATGGTGGCCACGTCTCTTCAGACGAGATAAGCCTCTCCAAAGCCCTACACTACCTCAAAGACTGGAAGATCTGGACTGGGTACTTTTTACCCCCCTTTTCCCTTCCCCACCAAACTCACACAAACTAACACCCCCCCCCCCCCAAAAAGCGTCATCATGAACCTTACCGTAACCGAGGCCGCAAACTCGCTCGCAAACTTCCAGCCCACCATCCTCAAAGGCCTAGGCTACACGTCCACGTCTGCCCAAATCCACACCATCCCCGTCTACCTCGTCGGCGCCGCCTTCTCCGTCCTCTTCTCCCATCTTTCCAGCCGGCTCAACGCGCGCTTCCCGTTCTACCTGCTCGGCTCCAGCGTCCTCGCTACGGGCCTCGTCATGGAAATCGCGGCGCACCCGACACGCTCGGCACAAGTGCGCTACGCAGGCATGTTCCTCATGGCCTGCGGCGCCTACCTCGCCATGCCCATCAGCATCATCTGGACGAGCATCAACTGCAGCAGCGGGTACAAGCGCGCCGTGGCGCTCGCGGCGATTATCAATTTCGGCACTGCAGGCGCGTTTGTGAGTTCGAATGTTTTTCTTTTCCGCGAGGCCCCCAGGTTCAGGACCGGGTTTAGCGTCGGCTTGGGGCTGGCGGGTGCCGGCATGGTGGCGGCCGGCATTACGTGGTGGGGGTGTCGGAGGGAGAATGGTCGCAGGGATAATAAGAGTATTGCTGCTACTGCTGCTGTGTCGTCCGAGGCCCAGAGTAGAATCGACGGCGATCAGGCTTCAGACTTTCGGTTTGCGTTGTGAGAAGAAGAAGAAGAAGAAGAAGAAGAAGAAACGAAAAGAAAAAGAGCAAGTGCGTTTTGTGGAATCAAACGTCACACAGACGTACGTACGTGTTGTTGCACTGAAGCTTTTGCGGTTTGGAAATACGACGAGGACACGCCCGCCGTTTACCTATGCGGAGTGGGCCAATCTTGTCAGCGTTTCTTTTCTTCTTTCCATGTGTATCGCGGCCAGTAACTTACAGTGTAAACTGTATGATTGTTATTCGGTTAATGATCATTAAAAAAAAAGATTGTCGCGTTGGGATTTTTGGTTTACGTTGTGCAAGTTGAACTTGTTATGAACAAATAAAGCTTGCCAATCCTTCACGTTTCCATTAAAACATACATAGCACAGCACAATGCAGAATAAAAAAAAAAGGACAAGAAAGAAGAACAGCAACAATACAAAGAGAAGGGTATAAGTTTCATTAGCATGAGACGGGTCAATAATCTCTTTCATGTTGTAGTAGCATGCATGCATGGCGCCAGCAGGCTATGCAAAAATCTCTCGCATTTCCATTTCCAACTAAAACAAAGATATACACCGTAGTAACTTTGACGACAGAGAACAAACACAAAAGATGACCATGGTATATACCCCCAAAAAAACAAGCACTAGATGAGTTTGATTCTCAGAAAACTGAAAATGGAGCCCCCAAAAAGAGACTTGCTTAGATCATCATGGCGACGGCAGCGACGGCACCAGCAAAGGTGAGGCCGGCCTGGATGCCAGAGGCAGCGTTGGCAGTGACTTCGGGGAGGCGCGAGGTGGTGGCGTTGCCGGTCATGGAGGCAGAGGGAGCAAGAGTGACGGAGCCAGTGCCGACGGGGACGAGCATGGTGGAGTTTGCGTAAGGGCCGGCGGTGGTGCAGATGGAAGATGAGGGCTTGACGGTGGTGGGGTAGGGAGGCTCGGCCGACATGACGGAGCTCATGACGGGCTTGGGGGTGCTGCTGGCAACGGGGGTGCTGGCAACAACGACGGGGGCGCTGGAGGCAGCGGGAGCAGAGCTGGCGGGGGCGCTGGAGGCGGCACCGCAGTCGCCCTTGGAGATGCCGAACTGGGTCGAGTATTGGTACTGGCCAGTGACATCGTCGATGATCTGGAGACCGTAGCCGTTGGGGCCAGTGGTGGCCTCGAGGTCAGAGGCAGGCGTCCAGGCCAAGCTTCCGCTGTTGGCGATGCCCTCGGCGAGCGAAGGACCAAACTTGACAACGTTGGTGGCGGGTCCCTTGAGGAGCAAGACCGAGACGGTGTTGGGCGTGGTTGGCTCCCAGGTGATGGTGAAGGGCTTGCATGCAGGGACAATCTGTCAGGGCAATGTTAGCGCATGGCCTCGTTTGTTGTGATGCTGTCGCGCTGCGCGCCAACGGAAAATGGTTACATACCTCGTTCAAAGGACGAGTGATGGGGTTGCCCTTGGGGTCGCCGACGGCGGCATGCTTTTGCGCAGCGGCCAGGCCGGCGAAGAAGATGACGATAGCCTTGGTGAACATGTTGTCGGGTTTGGTTGTGTTTGAATTATGCGATTACGGCAAAGGTGACTGGGTATTAAAAAGTAGTTGGTCGGAGAGTGTGCAAGTGAAAGAGTGACTGGGTGGTAAGGAGTGGATAAAGAACAAGTTCTTCGATTGAGGCTGCGATTCTGAGCTGGACGAGGGAAAAGCCTCCCAGGCGGAGGTAGTCTCGACATATATCGATTTCGCCCTGTTGCCAACGGCCCATGCAGGAACCCCTGTTGCCGGCGCAACTCGAGATTGGTAGCATGGATGCCGCGCACATCCCTGGACGCGTCCACTATGCCCAGGGGACCGCGCTTGGGCCGTGTCGGCCAATGGCACGCCTGCCCAAGATTTAGCCAGCTCGTATAGCGGTGGAGTGCGGCCTTTCTCAGGAGCCCGGTGGCTTTACCGGTCAGCCTACCCAACACTGGCACGGCCTATTCCTGGGTTCCTGGAGATTGCTCTGGCTATCGACATGAGACGCCTGACAGGCAGCCGTTTCGCTCTCTTCTCCTGTCAGCAGCTTGAGAGCGGCACTGCACTTGGCGTGCATGCGCTCGACCCCCGAAGCGAAACGCGGAAGAAGGAGAAAAATCAAAAAGGACTGCGAGGAGGCGAGCAAGGGAGGGAGGGAGGGAGGGAGGGAGAGACGGTAGGACCGACAGATTAACCGTACAGGTTCAACAACGCGAGTCTCTGACATCGTATTTGTGAAGATCTCGTTCGACTCGGGCCTGAATACGGGCGACGTTCCTCCGGCTCATCGCAATCGTGGGAACGCCATCTGCTCGTCTCGTCGTGCTGGCGCCAATTCGTGCGGTCAAGCGCAAGAGTTTAGCTCAGGCACTGGTGCCGTTGGCTGCAGAATCAAACTCTACCGTGTGCCTGAACGGGAGTTAGTAAGGGGAGAAAGCGTTCGTCGCACCTGCGCCAGCTGCCAGCCTAGGTTGCAATCGTATGTCATCCTCTGTAAGCGAGCATGACATGGCGCGAAAGCATGCAGCGCCGTCATTCACCGTGTCGCACACTTTCTTGGTTGGGCAACTGCGAGCGAGATGAGTGTGCGGGCGGCAGAGGGCAACAATAAGCCCGCAAATTACCGCTCCGCTTCTTCTCCGCGACGGTTAGGGGGGGGGGAAAAACACAAATGGCATGTCACGTCACACAACAACAACAACTCCACTGACCGCACTGTGATTAGGCTCTTGTTTCAACGCCTTTATTGGATTTACATGTACAATTGTTTTGCTCTCCTATTTGCGGTTGCGCCTGCTGCGCCTGCCTCTCCATCGTGTATATACTGTCCGCTGGCGCACTGCATAAAGTTCTGCAAGCGGGTGGTGACTAGGTGAAGGGTGCGTCAGATAATATGAGCACGGGTTGCCCTATGGACGGGGGCCCAATAAGCGAGTGAACGCATCGGGGTATCTTCGAAGCGGAATAATGGGATTCGTTACGTCGTCATGCGGTCGTTATTTCATCGGTGTGGTGGCTGCCTACTTGTGGCGGAGCGAGAGTGTGTAGCGCCAGGTGGTGGTGGTGGTGGTGGTGGTGGTAGGAAGAAGAGGAAGAAAATGGCAGGAGTCATTCCAGACTATGGGTGTTATATCCAAACATGCATTGCTTAGTTGCATTGGCCAGGATCTGTAGTCGGTCAGTTTTGTGCTCGTCCAAGGCGAACAGATTAGGAAAACGGTATACTCACACTTTCGCGCTGTCAGTGGCTGAGGGAAGAGGCCGTTGGCCAAAAGGTCTTGCATGTCCCATTCGGGAGCACCCTCGGTCTTCCACGTCCAGAAAATCCAGCCGGAAGCCTTCTCGTAGGCGTCCAGCTGCGCCTCGATGAAACGCCCAATATTGTACTTGTCGTCGCTCGACAGTCCAGCCACAGTGCCCGTGGACTTGCCAGTGCAGTCACCGACCTTGGATCCGCTCAAGGTACCGTCGTAGCGTGCGCCCTTGTCCTTGCCGTTCAACCACTTTGCGCAATCCGTAATTCCACCCGTCCATTCGCCCGCAATCGTCCACTTGCCAGTCGATGCCATTTGCTTGCCAAAGTCGCACGCCGTCTTGATGTGCTGGTCAGGTGACATGGCAACAGCATTATTGTCAAAGATCTCGTAATGGTGTGTGTCGAGCATCAAGTTCCACATGCCCGCTCCCCAGTTGCCCCACGATGTCACGCCCTGGAAAGCATCATGGAAGGTGATTGCGACGTTGGAGTCCTTGAGGTTGCCCCAGCCATCCATGTAGAATTGTCGGACAGTGTTCATGTCTAGGTTCGGGCCTAGGGGCTCATTGAGGAGTTCGATGCTCGAGACAGCAGGATGCGAGGCGTGGTCGTCGCGGATCTTGTTGAGCACTTTGATGGTGTGTGCGACCGTGTCCCCTTGACCCCAGCCGACGCTGCCGAGCCTTCCCGAGTTGTCGAACCCGTTCTGCGAGTTGGGTGCGCCGTGAAGGTCAATCATGACTTTGAGGCCTGCACCCTGCGCCCAGTCAAGTGCCTCTCCAAGCTTCTGGTAGGCTCCCTGCAGGTATGGGTCGCCATCTCGTGGGATAACACTCCAGTAGCCAATGGGAATTCGGACATGGTTCAGTCCAGCAGCAGCCATCTGCCTAAAGTCGTCCTGGGTAATCCAAGAGTTCCAGTGGTCTTGGAGTTTCTTCTGCGCCGCGTCCTTGCCAATCGCGCCGGCGAGCGAGTACTCGTCCTTTGCACTGTTGCCCTCGAACATGCTGGGTGTGATCCAGGGCTCGAGCACAAACCATCCGCCTGTGTTGACACCGCGAACCTTTTGGTTGTTGTAATCGAACATGGGCGCCCGCTTCGTGTTTTGTACGGGAGACGCGTTTGTGCTCATGGCAAGTAGGCCAATGGCCACCGAAGTCCAGTGTCCAACCATGATGTGGTGAGGAGTGAAGTTGTGCTAATTGATATGTTGGGTAGATCCCACAAAGAAGGAGAAATGGAGAAGAGGTACAAGAGAGGATGCTCGGGGAGCTGTTATCAGACTTGAGTGTAAGATATGCTCATGAAGTTGAGGGGGGGGATCCGATCTCTCTTTTAAACCTGGCAATGGCAAACACTCGCAATGTCCGGATACGCCAGCAGCAAAAAAAGTCGCCCCACTACGCAGCCAGTCATGCCTACGAAACAACCATGTGTTCGTTGCTTCACGCCGTAGCGACGTAACGACGATCCCATGGCGCAGAGCTCTATCCCCGCTAGTTTAAAAAAGCTACCCCGTCCTTAGCAGATGGTGTCTACGAGGGGTCTTGGGTAGCAGCCTACCGTAATTGGGCTGAGTAGCCACAAGTCAACTCTGGCGGGACGAATTGTACATGGTTACTGACTACGGACCCGCCGTCTTTGCTGACACTTGACAGCGTGACGTATGTGTTTCAAGGGAGGATGAAGGCCACAGATGCTCCGAACCCGACGGCCTAACCACTCCGGGCAGCTGGGCGCAAACAAGTTACGGCTGAATTGCTTCTCGGCAGTCCTAACATGAAGCAAAAGAACTGAGGTCAGGCGGGGCCGTCGGGGTCAGATGCAGGGTGGCGCATGGCAGGCAAGTTGTAAGGGAGAATCAGGTACAGGACGGGGATTGGCCGAGGGTTTGATGTGATGATGTGGGGATCGGCGCATCTCAGCCACTTAGCTGCCGAGGCGGGTGCTGATGCGTCGTTCGAGAAGCCCGACATGTGCACGTGACGCCTCTAGAACGTCGATTTGTGGACTTTTGCGCCTTGGTTATGAGTTGGCAAAACAAACGACAGTCTCTTGGGAGACCAGCAGTGCAACCTCGTTCGCTTCTTCTCAAGTCCCGTGAGCTTTGCTATTTCCCTGATTACTTTGGGTCGGAGATACAGCGTAGTGCTAGTGCGGTGCCGTGGAAGTGCCTTGTTCCATGCAGGGTGCTACAAACAGTACTAGATGGTCTTGCGGGGAAAAGTCCATGTGACCTTGTGATGTGCAAAGCACGAGTTGCCCGAAACACGCTATAGTTGCTCTATGGTGTACCGGGTGAATGGACGACGAGCTTGCAAGTCTTTTCCAGATCTGCGTGCATGTTATGATGGCATTTTCTTTTTGATCGTCCCGCCAGTTACTGGTCTTGGGCAGATGGACGCGGAAACATGGCCCTTGTGCCGCGGCTTGACGCCAGTGCAAAGCGCCTTGCTCGTGCTTTGTATTGTGGAAAGCAAGGCTGACGGCCTTTGCAAGTCTTGGTCTGCTCGACGAGGCGTGGACTTGGGCGGAGAAGACGAGGAGCAAGGCGCAGCGACGTCATGGTGGGTTCATGACATGTCCACGTCTCTTCACCGCACATTGCCCACTGCAAACTACCCATTTCCTCATGTCACGAGAGTGGCATCCCAGACACCGGCGCATATGCAAAACATCCCTGGCCGAGTTCTTCCTGATCCGGCGGGAATAAACGTGCGACGGCGGCGGATGGTGGAAGCTTGGCGAACGCGGGGAATGGCGCGATACCCGTTGTGGTTCGGAGGCAGATCAATGAGCGTGTCCGTCGCGGTGCTTGTGACCTCGAGAGGTTTTTACGTCTGGATTAGCGGCAACTTGACGTTTGCCACATGGTAAGCATCGTAGGCCGACGTGGGCGAGGTGGGTGAGGTTGATGTACCCGACCGGCTGCGATGCTTGTCTTGGCAGCCAAATGGTCCACCACCTTGATCACGATGCAACCTGGTGGAGGCGAGCGTGACGCGCCCAACGGGACTGATTGCTGCATCAAGGCATCGCAGGCCGATCTTCGGCGTGTGGTTGTGGGGTGGTGGTGGTGGTGGAGTGTGATGGAGCAACGGGGTAGGTATGGGGTAATGGGCAAGTCTGGTTGACGGTGACAAGTAGCAGTCGTGAGGGTGGCCGTCGGGTAAGCTGCAAAGATGCAGGCTACCTATGATGGAATCGATCATCACAACTGACTGACAATGGACTCAATGCTGATGCGGCCTGTTACGCTGACTGAAATGTTTCGCGCGCACAGGCGCTGCAGCTACAGAACGTGGTGACTAAGGCACGCCCTACTCGCGTTACCACTTTACCAGCAATGTTATCTTTCCAGCGACCCTCACAGATGGCCGCCATGCACTCTGCTTTTCCGAACAAACAACCAACAAGGCCTCGATCGGAGGCAAGTGTCGTCAAAAGCAAATCGCCATGTGCATGCTGATTTGACGGGCCGTCAGCCAAGTACGGCTTCTCGCGGCTGGGGAGTCTTAGCATATTCGGGCAGAGGGGGCGATACCGTAACCCGCAATTGTTACAATACACAATACACAATACACAATACACATCGTCAGGACAGCCCGATTCGAGGTGAGCTCCACTTGTTCTGCACACCATCCCACTTCGACTGCCATGTCGTCTCATTCTCTCGCGGCAGTGTGGCAGATCGCAGCGACGACATGACGTCGCACGACTATGTTGCTGCTGCCGCTGCTGCTGCTGCCGCCATCAGGCTAACCCCTACAATGCCAGGCCGCCATGGGCAGACATGCCAACCCTGACATTCGGCGTGCTTTTGCTGAGTTCCAGGACCAGGACACACCCTCGAAATGCAACAAGGTCCGCTGTCTGCATTGCGGCTTCGTGCGCGCAAAGAACACGACGCGGCAGATTGAGCACCTCCAGGAGTGTCAGCCGTACCTCGCCTCACCCGAGGCTCAGGCCCACCTCCTCGCCCAACAGCAGCAGAATGGAGCGCCCGTCGAGCAGAACATGGCCGCTCCTGGTCCCAGCCAGATCCTCAACGGACAGCAGCCAAATCCAAACCTTCAGGTTCACCGGCGGGGTCCGAACAGTAAGCGTCCACGCGACGGCCAGCCGATTGCGCCGAATATCGCCATGGCTCCCAATATCGCGCCCTCGCTGACCTCGCATCTCTTGACCACTTGCTCGGGGCCCTTTGTCCAGGCCACCCAGCAGCCCTTTCTCTCCCACTCCGGCTGCGGCTCCATAGGCGTAGGGCCGTTGACCCAATGGCTGGTCCAGGACAGCTACTATGCCCGCGCTTTCATGCGCTTCATAGGCCAGCTGCTGGCCAAGATTCGTCTTCCTATGACGCAAAACTCGCAGTTCCATCCCATGTTCCGGACCATGGATCTGCTGATATCTGCCCTTAACAATATGCGGCGCGAGATGCAGTTCTTTGAGATTACCGCGACAAAGTATGGCCTTGCACTGCCCACGGACCCACCTTCTCCCATTACTCGCGCCTTGATTGATCTGTTTACGAGCGCGACCAGTCCGAGCGCGTCACTTCTGGAAGGCATGGTGGTTCTATGGGGGACCGAGCATGTACGCTGCAACTTCACCCACCACCCCCGCACAGCTCTCCAACTAATCTTCCATAGTGTTACCGCACCGCCTGGAACTATGCGGCATCCTTCTCCCCGAATGTCTCTGCAATGTCCACCGAAACGCACATTGTCGCCCTCCACCAAGCCCTCCTGCCAAACTGGATATCCCCCGCCTTTATCAAATTCGTCGAAGCTTCGCGCGCACTCGTCGATGAGCTTGCAAACATTACAACCACGCGCGATGGCAAGGAGGAGATGTTGCGGTGTGAAGAAGTTTTCCGCCAAATATGCTGGTTGGCTGAACGCATCTGGCCCAGCGTAGACGGCATGGGCGAAGAAGGCGAAAACACAGGCATGGGCCCGCCCCGGGGACCTGTAGGGCCAAGTTTGGACACGACTATGCAAAACGGAATGCAGACTGGCCTTCCAATTGGCATCAGCGGTAACAGCATGCAAAACAACATGTCTGGGTCCAGCATCGGCAGCGGCATGGTCAACATGCACGGCAACCCTGTCCCCAGCAATATGAACGCACCCGTGAACAATACAAGAAACGGGAGCGTAAGTTCCAACATGGGCGGAACTCCCGTCAACAACAACAACAGTAATAACAACGGTAACAATAACAATCCCCGCAACGCAGCCGCCAACACAAACATGAACGGCACCCCCGTGAACAACCAGACACGCAACGCTAGCATCAACAGCAGCATGAGCGGGCCGCAGAACAACAATACACGCAATGCCAGCGTCAGCTCCAACATGTCCGGACCCGTCCAGAATCAACCTCGCAACGCTGGTGTGAACAATGCTCGGAATAACTCGCTTTCCAAAGGCTCCGGACAGTCCATGCCACCAGGAAACCACGACAACATGCCCATTGTAGGCAACGACAATCGGAACACCAAATTCTAGGCCTAGCCAAGGCTCGTAGTAGTAGTACTGCCCTTTTGTTATAGTCTGATTGCGTGCACATGTGTCTATGTATATGTGTACGTATGCGTGTGTGCATGTGGTAGAAAAGAAAAAAGGACAGGATAATGAAACAAGTAGGAGGATAATATGCTACTTGTTTAACTTTTGGTCAAGCGTTTGGATTACTTTAATTAATTTAGAGCTTGCTCCAAGAACAAAATCTAAACAAAAAAAAAACGAGGTTCCACTTCTTACATGTGTCAACATCATTTTCATTCAAACCAACTTTGTGGGAGAAGGCAAGTATTCACAGCCCTGGTTCTCGTCCGTACACCATGGGTTCAGGAGGGGCTAAGAAGAGATGTAAAGCTGGATAGCGGCGCTTTATTATCGTCTTTTTTTTGTTGTTTAGCTCAACTCGATAGTATTCATGGCTAACATGTGCGTGCGAGAAAGGGTGAGAGAGCGAGGATAGTGCGCCGAGAGAGTATGTTGGACTGAAAAAAATGGTCATGGGATTCTGCCTGAGAAGAAGAAGAAGAAGAAGAAGAAGGAACAAATATAATCCAAGATTGTGTAAGAAACGCACTTTTCGTCACCATTACATTCACCCTATCAACTTTTTTTTAACTCGTAATCTATAAGCCTATTCTTCCTTAACCATGCTTGCTGTGCTTTCTTCTTCTTCTTCTTCTTCTTCTTCTTCTTCTTCTTCTTCTTCTTCTCTCATGTGTTTTCTTGATAAAACCTTCTTCTCTCTATTGCACTCTATTTCTCTAGAAATTAACCTGTCAGATACCACAACTTTAGAGGTAAACTTGTAAAAGTTGTTCTTTCTCTCTGTTCGTAGTGATACGTAGACTATGGTTTTGCAAGACTACAATCATATTAGTAGAAGAAAGTTACTTTCAAGTAGTAGTAGTAGTAGTAGTAGTTTGTTCGTAGAAGATTTATCAACAACCCCTCTCTCTCTCTCTCTCTCTCTTTACCCTCTTATTGCAACATCAAGCTTCAAAAGTCTAGCTCTCTAGAACCTAGTCGTTCCCGCTGTTGTGGCTGTGCGAGGTTACCACGCGCAAACGGGAGAGAGAGAGGTTGTGCTGTTGTAACTCCCGACAAGCTAGTAATCTAGCGTGGATATATCCCTGATATCTACAGATGAGTGTTTATATATGTATAGTGGGATAGGTAGGGACTGTGCTTTTCTGGGAAAGAGAAATATTGTGTTAGGGCTAGCAACTTGTTTCCCCCTCCCTCCCCAGACTTCCCCGCTTGCCCGTCATCGCCATTTTGGGAAGGGCAAGTACCCGAATACCTGGACAGCGTGACATTAGCTTGACCCGAATACTTGGTGATCGTCGGAGGCTAGATGCGTAGAAATGACTTTTGGAAGCGGATTATAGTTTACAGCATGGTTTTTTTTAGAAGAGATCGGCACGAGAGAGAGAGAGAGAAAACAAGGTTGACCATGAAGAGAATTGCCATTTCAGTTTGTAAATAGTGGCATCATCGACTATTCAACACCATTACATGTAACTAACTGGGGAATTATTCTGGAAAACAAAGCTTCAAGCTTCGTAATAACCCAAACCCTACAAGACACACCAGACTTATGCCGTTGGCACGGTTTCAGTAGCGTAGCTCTTTTCGATAATCGGCGGTGGCTTGGGGACATTCCGGCGCAGGATGGTGCGGTTGATAAAGTAGGGTACCGACTCGGTCATCTCGTACTTGAGGAAGCTCTTGGTCGGCACACTAAAGACCTGGTCCAACTCCTCGAGTGTGAGCTGCTTGGTCTCGCGGACAAAGCAGAAGATCATGAACCAGGCGATGAGATTGAGGCCAGCGTAGAAGCCAAAAGCACCCGTTGAAGTCATGACGGTGCGCATGCGCGGGAACGTGAGCGACAAGATGCCGGCAAACGTGTTGTTGATGCACACGGCCCAGGCCATGCCCTGTTCACGCTGAATGGTGGGGAAGACCTCGGCAGAGTACTGGAACGCGACTGGACCTTCTCCAAGCGAGTAGCAAATGGTGAAGAGGTACACAAACAGAACCACGGGCCCGATCTGGGCGCCTCTGCTTGCCGTCTCTGGCTGGAGAAGAGACAAGCCAGCGGCCAGCAAGAAGATGCACATCAGAGGAAAGGTCCACATACACAGCGTCCTACGGCCCTTGGTGTCGATGAGGAATAGCGTGGGAATGGTGAAGACGACCTGGATGGCACCGTAGCCGAGAGACGCGTACAGAGCCTGGTCGGCCGTGTAGCCGACATCAGTGAAGATGGTCGAGCTATAGAAGGAGATGATGTTGATGCCGCACATTTGCTGCGCCAGCATGACAGTCGAAGCACCATAGTTGGCACGCCTGATACGGGGCACGCGGAAGCAGTCCCACAGACGGTCAAAGTAGCCGGCTCCACGTGCAACGGCCAGTTCGGTCTCGTAGATGACGTATGAGTAGTAGTAGTCTCGGGCAGCAATGATGGGGTGCGAACGCAGACGTGCCATGGATCGGTAGCCCTTAGCAACGTGTCCGTGCTTCATCAGCCATCGAGGAGACCTAGGGATTGCGTTAGTGAAAGTGTTTTTTTTGCAAATACTCGGCATTTGTCGGATTTGACTTACTCTGGGCAAAAGTAGATGCCAATCATGAGAATGAAGGAGGGAATAAAGGCCGAGCCGAGCTGGAGACGCCATGCAATCTTGGGAACGTCCTTGACGATGACGTTTGCGCAGAAACCGAGGAAGATGCCTGGAAAGCGGGTTAGCAATGGATCGAAGAAGACGTGAAACAGCACACCATGACTTACCAATGACAACCCACAGCTGCCAAAACATGACCAAAGCACCTCGGATCCGATGCGGGGCCATTTCAGCAGAGTAGATGGGCACAGTCGCGTTCTTGGCACCAATGCCGATTCCCATGACGAAACGTGCAGCAAACAGACCCTGCCATGACTGTGCACATGCGGAGCCGATGGGGGTGAGGGTGAGGCAGACGGCAGTGAGGCAGATTTCACCCCTACGGCCCAGGTACTTGTTGAGGGGGTCGACAATAAAGGCGCCGATGAGACCAGCAGTCAGGAAGATGATGGCGTTGATGAGACCAACGATCCACTCGTTCTTGGCTCCCTTGTCGATACCGAACTCCTCGGGGAAAGACAGGTTGGCTCCGTTGGAACCAGTCTGGTCCCAGCCCTGGGTGGCGGCTCCGATAGCACACAGACCGATCGAGTACCACAGCATGACGGGACCGTTCCACTTGTGGTCGCGCTCGTAGATGAGAGCATTGCGCTCCTCCTCGGTGATGTCGGTGAGCATCTCAAAGCGTTCAGGATCGCGGGCGACCAGAGCAGCCTTGCCAAAGAGGGCAGCCTCGCCTTCCAAGCCATGCTTGACAGCCCATGCCTCTGCGGCGGCGACACACTGTGCCTTTGTTTGACGGGTTAGAGGGTTCTCGACAATGTTGTGAGCCACAGACTCGCGGCGGCCTGTGTCGGCAATGTGCTCTGCGGTAGGTGCATAGACGGCCTCTTTCTCTGACGGGTAGGCGACGGTCTCCTTCTCCGAAGGGTAGGCGACGTCCTTGTCAGGGACATGGGTGACGCCGTTGTCCTTTGCGTCCATGTTGGCGATTGACGGCAAGACGCTCCAAGGCTGAGTAGGAACCGGTTCACAGCACGTTGTGGGGAGTGGCGGAGTTGTTGAAAAGCAAAAGGGTGAGGAGAAATGAGGCAGTGGATCTTATTATACCTGGAGAGCAGGCAGGCAGGCAGGCAGGCACTACAAAGTGAAAGGGAGGCCTAAGAGTGGAGCCTCAACGGGCGCGCGACAAGTTGTAAGAGGTTGGGCCAGGCAAGCAACGAGCAGCACAAGAGAGCATCACCCCGGATCCTGGCCTGTGTCCTCCAACGGGAAGGCTTTGTGGGAGGAGGGGTATGATAGCGCTAGTGGGCGCGTTCATGAGGATCTCCACACTTTGTCCCCATGGAGTAAGCCTCCCCAAGAGTATGGCGGCCATCTTAGCCACGCTTATGGTGAAGGCTTGGCCACCGACCCCAGGCTTCGCGCATTCCGATGTCTATGACCTCATCCCTGCCGTTGCCCTCGACATGTGATTCAACCACTGGCCGACTAGTCCAAGCCACGGCGTTGCATTGCTCGGCAGCCTTCCGAGCAACCCGTCAGCCGACTTTGAGCTTTGAGCGCTTCGTCTTTGTCCCGGCCGTCGTTGCGTCATCATCGAGGACGCTGTACTGTAAGCTGACGGTCGCAGAAGCTTGGCCAGACGGATGCTCATTATACCACACCGGCATGCGACGCTCTTGGGATATTCTCGCCGTCCGTGTGAGGCGTTGTCGTGATCGACGGCCTGGCTGCCTGACCCGTCAGCCGCGCCGACGCAAACCCCCCTCGCCTTGCCTTCCCCAGAGCTCACACCACTTCCAACTTTAGCCGCTAATGCTATCAATTCAAAACCCAAAGACGCCTCCGCTTGTTGTCTTGCTGACATGGTACAACTGCCTCGCTGCTCACACACACGACACGATTGTCAATGACAAACATGTCTTTTGCATCCCCCACTTCTGCCAAAAGGAACGTCGTGGCAAGCTTCCTCCAGACCGGCCGGCTCGGTAGCGTACGCGCGGCAACGGCTTGGGCATCTTGCCTCGTCTTGTCCCAAGACTCCAAATCCTTAGCTCTGGCCAAAAGCTCTGCACGGTCTGGGGTCGGGTTGAAATGTGGGCTCACGTTCCAACTGCACTGACGCTTGGTGGAGACTCCAGCATTTCCTCCACGCTTACTCCACGTTGTATTGGTGGGTCGCCAGTCCCCAACGGAGAAAATTTTTGTTCACGTGCTTTCACGCGAGGGTGGACACACAGCTTCCGTGCTATCTATTTACTAATCCTACGACGACTGCTATCCAGTAAAACCACGCAGGACCTGCGCCGCGGCCCGGCAGTGTCTTCTTGTACTCCTTTTCTTCTTCTTTTCTTTTACTCTTTTACTAGCGCAACCCAACACTGGCACTGGTGCTTGCATCGGCACTTGAGTGCGTCTGTCAGACCCCACACAGGGACACGCGACGCAGTTGTCTCGAACACGTGAGGCTCGTTGGGGTGGGCCGAGGCGCGTTAGTTGCTGCTCGGATTGCCCCTTTGGGCGCCATCTCTGACCGCCACCAAAACAATTGCTCTCGAGCCCAGACTACCGTCCCGACAAGCTTCTCCCTAACGAGCCGCCGCTCAATAGTTCTGTTCACCATGGCGCTAAGCTTATATCCGACTTGATGCTCGCTCCCGCCACCCGTGCGCCGTCTCCGTACTCCGTGTCGCTAGTCCCGGCCATCTCCGACTGCTACTCCGACCTCTGAAATTTTTGACGACACAGCACTGGAAAAAAGGATAGCTATGGCAGTACCAAGAATGGTAGAAGAGTCCTTTGCACATTGTGAACAACCAAGAACGCCAACACTGGGTAAATGAGACAAAGCGGCTTACGGCACTGCAAACAATGGTACGTGTGTGGAGCCGTACCATTGTACATACAGTGAACCAATGTGGCGGATCGAGGCCATCAAAACTTTTGACCACTACATTCATCACTCTCTTTCCGGCTATCCCACAGCATTGGTGATATTGCGCAATAATTCCAACAACTCAAAATGTGTCTCTATCTGAAGACTCTCGGGCTCTCACTCGCCTTGACACTACGCGGGTATCTAAAAAAATTCAAAAAAAAGATTCCTCAAACGGGTTTGAGGGAGGGCGCATGTCAGCTTTCTACAGCCAAACCTTGAATCCATAACTAACGGGCTCAGAACAACAGGCGGCAAGATGGAGAAATTGTCAGCACAAGGGACTGAAGGCCGCCTAGCAACGCACTCGAAGAAGACTCAAACTCGGGACCTCTTTGGATTCGGCTCGTCTACAACGTTCTACTAGCACATCGCCAATACCTGTGGCAAGTCCCCCTCCCCCAAGTGCCAAAACCGCTCCTATTACCCAAAAAGAACCCTACGAAGAAAAGTTTCTGTGGAATCAGTAGTATCATGAATGCTTATCGTCGCTCCACTACATAATCACACGAGTCCTGACCATGACTCTTGGCTAGAAACCACAACGTGGTACCGAACAAGCCCAGCATGTCCAATCATCCAATCCTCGCCCTCCCCCAAAGACAAAAAAAAATCCTCCCCAAGCACATCAAGCAGACCTAATTTTCCGCTACGTCCTTACTCCTCTCTTGCTGCCGGCGCTTATTCTCCGCCTCCAATCTCGGTATTATCATCTGCGAGGCCATGATATTGTTGATCCGCTTCCGTGTTCTGTCATCGGTCATGAACATCCTCTTGGCCTGGATATCAAACTCGAGTGGAGTGATTTCGTCCAGTGCGAGCTGTTCCATTAGGCAAACGTATTCGTCCCAGTCTGGGCCTGGGGGTCAAGGTAAAAGAAAAAATGTCAGTAGGGTTCAAAGTGAGAATTATAATCAGGTCTTGATTCGGCAAACTTACCGAGTGCTTTCTGTGTACCTTGTAGCACTTCTGGTACGTTGTAAGTATACCTTGGACGCGGTCGGGCAGGCTGGGGGCGAGGAGGTATCAAACGCGTGGATAATGCCGGGGCTGGCTGGTTTGCAGATTGTGTTTTCATGTATTCTTCGTCGGGGCTGCCCTCTGCATCCATGTCGCTGTCGTCGTCGTCGAGACTTTCTTCGTGGGAAGATGGGTTGCGTTCGCTTTTTCTGCCGCTGCTACTTGGAGAGGGTTGGTGTTCTTTCAACGAGCGAACTTTTGCGCTACTTATAGGTGTAGTAATGTGGGTTTGTGCTGCGACCTGCTCGGGCGCTGTTGGTTCTCTGGTTGCTCGTTGCTGCTCCACTGTGACCATCCTCCGCGACCCATTAAGCGAGGGATTTTCCATGGGTGAGTCTTTCATGAGCGGTGCCTTTCTACCAACGTCGTTTGAGGGTACACGGGAAGTTCGGGATACTGGTTTTTGTCGGGCCCCAACTAGTTCGCTTGCTTGTTCCTTTTCAAGTCGAGCATTCTTCGTCTTCTCTACCTGTGCCGTGTCACGGTTTGACGGTGATGAGTACGGTGATGCGTATGGTGATGCGTATGGTGATGAGTATGGCGATGAATATGGCGATGAGTACCCAGGAGCGGCAACTGGGTGGAGTGGCCCTAGTGGAGTCCTGAGTATCCTGTTCACCGTTTCCCTTCCGACCAAAGAGTCTATTCGTCGATGGAGATTGCCAGTATCGTTCGGTTGTGGTTGTGGTGGCGCGCTCGGTGCGTCTCTCGCGACCGTGGAGGCCCTCCAGTTGGAATGACCACTCGGATCTGCCCGTGCTGGCATGTTTGGTACGTCTCTGCCTACCAAAGAGTCGCTCCTTTGACTGAATGATCTAGTAGCGTTTGGAAGCGGCTGTGGGGGCGCATTCGGTGGTACCCTATACCACAAGCCAGGATGCGCCACAGACGTAGATAGCCCCGTAGAATCATTTCTCCTACCCACCGCCGTGTCCGCATTTGCAGTAGTAATACCAAATGGAAGTTTATCTGCCTGGTTCTGTGATAACTTCGGATACGGATTCGGGAAAGAATAACCACTTCCTGCAAATGTTGGGTGATTAGGACGGTGGACTGAATGTGAAGCTGGTGGCGGAACAGCCGTGCGTGCTGGATAAGACTGTTCCGCACCTGTGCTGCCTCCAAACGAGCCTGGTATGTGTGTAGGAATCATGTTGGGAACTGATGGGGCGCCGGCATGGCGCTGCTCGGGAGGAGTGTTTGCTTCATTGGGTGCATTGCTCCCTTGCCCGCGAGCCGGCTCTTCCGACATGATTATACGTGGTAGGGTGAAGTGAGTGGAGTGGTTGTCACGCAAGGTAATTGTGGGGTGTTGAAGTAGGGACAAGTGCTGCTAATAGGCTGGCGCTAGGCCGAGAGTGGAGGGGGGGAAACTACAAGTGACGGGAAAGGCACCTTCCTCGCTCAATTTGGGGCTTACGTCACTCATCGTTCGACTGGCAAGGCTTAGACATGAATGGAAAAACGACTCTGAGTGCTTTGGATGATTATTATGGGAACATAGAGTAGGTAGTTTCTCCGAAAGATATTGCTTGTGAATACGGAAGCTGCTCCCAGAGTTTCCAATTCATGCGGACAGATATCAATTCGACACCCAGAATACTACAGGGTGCTCTCTATCTACCATATACGAACCCGGACTCCCATCAACTACTCAAGGACCTCATATGGCCAGTCCTACAACTACCCTTCTGCTTCCAGCGCACCCTCATCAAAGCGTCACTGGGGAAACGCCTCACTGATCTGGACAGTTTGATCACCTGTATCTTCTAAAACGTTCTAACATCGGCGCTTGAAGGTGGGCGATCAAGTGGAGTATGGATAATTCAAGGAGCTGGTTGCTGCAATGAAGGTCTAGTGTAAGGCTGGCCCGAAGTGCTTGCCATCCAAATCGGTGTTGGAGCAGGCATTGGCGTTCTGCCAGACATACCACAAGAGCCAGGTACACCCGCTGTCTGACCAAAGGGTGCGGGCCTCTGTCTACCTGCCCTTGCTTGCTGCTAATGAGCATCTGAAACGATTCTCAACTGCTCCTGCTGTTCCACCGTCGGATGAGGACATCCAGTGTTTTTATACGGATTCAAATAAAGCCAATTGTACCTTTGCTCTTCAGTGAGCACACGATCCAACTCTCTAAACCGATCAAACAATCGCAGCGTCGTCATAGGCAGCACTATGTATCTGTACACCCTCTCCCTCAACAAGACTTGATTGGCGATCCTCTTTGGCTTTTCAAGCAGAAAGCCCACAAAGTACAGACGCTGCGGAAACGTAAAGTTCATGTCTTCAGTGGCCTGGAGGTTGGTACTCCAGCGACATGCTTGCCGCGGGACCTTGGACACCTGTCGAGTGGACCCTCATGGTAGCAGCCACAACCTCGTGTGCCACGGCTTCAATGTACTTGGGGTTCATCCATTTGCCGCCTTCGAGTGTGAACTTGATAAAGTCCAGAGCCGCATCGTACTCATCCCAAGTGTCGAGAGTGTTACTCAAGGCCCAGCACATCTTCTTCACGTGCACAAGAATTAGAGCTGCCGCGGTTGGTATCTCCAACCTGCCCATTGTGGGTATCCAGACCACCTCATCCAAATAGGTATTCACAGAGCGGAGTTCAGGGAAGTAGTCGCCCCCAAATGATGTGGGCGCGTCGTGCTCTACCTCTGTCGTGGGTGAAAGAAGGTCCATGAAGGGGACTTGAGGCGCTTGCGGCATGTTTACGAAGCTCGATAAATTTGGACAAAACGTACGGGGGCCAGGAGCGGGAGCTGGATAGCTGAAGGGAGACGGTTGGAACATTGAAGGCATTCCCACGCCGCTCCATCCTTGAGTTAGTTGAGCTTGCTTCAGGAAAGCCTGTGAGATACTTACAAAGGGCAGAGATCGCCAGCTTGGTCCAGCGCTCATTTGATCTGGATCTTTTGCCGGGACGCTCGTCGAGAGAAGGATCCCCGTGCAATAAAAACTTCAACGTTGATATAAAGAATAGAGAGGATACTTTACATTGCCTTTTGAAGCTGGTGTGACGAAAGAGATATGTATGCAGGTGGAGTGTATTAGCGATACGTTTGCACCATCGTTGTGGATGTAGCCAGTGCGTGAGGGACGTTGCCGATTAACCTATATTGACATATAATCATGGACTTGTCGATGATGGTATAGCAGTTTGGATTTACTGAAACAGCGATGTAAGAGAAACATATAAGAGAGTCAGATATGATGCAAAGCATATTTGTCAAAAGGGAACTCAATTCAAAAGGAAGAAAGACATATGGAAAAGGAGAAAGATGAGCACAGGATGATCGTCAGGTTGAAATCAACGTATAGGAAAGCCGGCAAGACTGTTGGCGATGATAAAGTGCTCATGCTTATGTGTATGGAAAATAAACTCATGGGAAAAAGACGTGACAAAGGAATCAAGAGAGATATACAGTTGATACGTATGTAGAATTCCAAAGCTAATAGGCACCGAAATCTGCCTCTCTGCTGCACTTGAGTAGCACACCCACGCTTCTATACATGGAAGAAGGGAATCCATGTTCCAGACTGACCAAACACCAAAGCAGCCTATCCAGATGAAATCAAAGTTGCATAAACACCAAGACCCACTCCAACCACCCTAACCATACAAGGTGCCCTTGGTACGCTCGCTGAACTGACTCTCGTTGTGCAGATGCTGCGTAACATCCATCGTGGTAATGATGTGATCATGACTAAGCTTCTCCTCCTTACGGCTCGCAAGCAGCCTAGCAATCTTGAGAATGTTCTTGATCTGGCGGCCGTTCAAGTCCATGCGCGCCAGCTCCGTGAGCTGAGCCTTTGAAATATCATGTTCTTGAGACGAAGACTCCAAGAAGTTCTTCCAGACCGTCTTGCGTGATTCGATGGTGAGGCCGGGGTAGTCGAGCGAAATGTGGATGCGCGACTGAAATGCCGGGTCAAAGGTCTGGACGCGGTTCGTGGTGAGGAACATGGTGCCTTCATAGTACTCCAGGACGCGGAGGAAGATGGAGACGAGCTTGTTGCGCTCGAGCTCGTGGAGTGAACGTTGCTCTAGGAAAACGTCTGCTTCGTCGAGCAGGAGAACTGCGTTCCAGCGACTGCACATCTCTAGGATGTCCTGTAGCTTTGTTTCGACCTTACGCGGGTCAAAGCCAAGGTCTCCGGCGCTCATCATGTAGAGAGGAACTTTCATCTCTTCTGCTACTGATTCGCTCGTAAGAGTTTTGCCGACACCGGGAGGCCCACAAAGCAGGATGATCATGCCTTTGCCCTTGCCTTCTATGACATCGTCAAACGTGTCTCGAAACTTGCGTTGAGATTCGGTGAAACCTAGAATTAGTTCCTTTTGGTTCTTGGGCAACACTAGTCTATCAAAGGCATCCGATTGCCATTCAATATCCTTGACACAGCCCACGAAAAAGTTTAGCCAGAGTTTGTTCTTCAGACTGTAGCCGCGAAGGAGTGGTGAGCAGATGAGCTTTTGCTCGAGTGTCAGAGGTAAGTGCTTAGCAGCATCCTCTTCATCAGCAAAAGCGCCATCTATAGGCATCCCACTATCGTCCTCTTCATACTCTTCGTACTCCTCAACATCGTCATCGCCCTCGCCGTAGGGCTCTCCGGTTTGGTTTGCTTGATGAGCCGGCTCTTTCTGATTGAGCGGTGCAACGAAAATGGAGTGGGTGGGATTGAAACGATTCCAGCCGTACGTGTCAATAACAATTCGACCTTTGACGTTGTACTTGTCCTTGTTTCCAAAACCGCCCTGCCTCCAGGCGACGCCTTGGTATGCTCTATAGTTGGGACCAGCCAGCGCCTCAGCTTTGGTGCCACGCTCGATTAGACGAGCACGGATGGCATCGCCTTCTGGGTGGAACTCGAGAGGATATACGCGCAGAGAAATGATGGCGCGAGTACCAGTGTATGCAGCGATGGACAGATTGATCTTGTTGGTACCAAACCTAGCACCATCCCAATCAACATACTTGCACGTCGCCCAAAAGCAAGGAGCGCCCTTGGCATCTTGACCATAACGTGTCTCGACCAGAGTCATGGCCGTTTCTTGGCCGTCTTGCCTCGAGAAAACAGTTGCTCCCGGCTGGAACAAGGTCCAGAGGTGCTCATATGTCATGACCCTTTTACTCTTCATGTCTTGAGAAGTGTCGATCATGCTCTTGAACTCTTTCGTAAGGACGGTCTTGAGCAACTCGGCATGTGCTTTGGTAGTGCGCTGATCTTCCGTGTCCTCGCCGAGTTTGGCGACGGCTTCCTGCAGCTCAGCCCATCGATGGATTAGAGGCTCGAATTTGCCGCTGAATTCCAGGCGTGTGAGACCCACGGTGACGCCAGGATAGTTTTTCAGTACACCGGCAAGTAGCTTCTTCAGCAGAGGGCTCTGAACGACGATGGAGTGAATAGACAGGACGCGTCGGGGGTCATTGTAGACCTTGACATTTCGCACGAGCAGCGCCCATTTTGCAGTTTCGTCGTTCTCGACCGGATCGCCCACGTCTTCGGGAATCTCCTCCTGCCACTGAAATCGGCCTTTCTTATCTTCCTTGCCGGAATAGAGATGCTTGAGACCCGTCTTCATGCCTGGGTCGCACGGATCTTCGTCGACCTTGGTTCCGTTTTCTGTCTCGGTCTTGGGCTTCGGTTTTCCTTTGCCGTTAACGAGGACATGCTTAACGCCATAAACGTTGAGCTTCTCTCTGAGTGCGTCTTCTTCAGATGACTCGGATGAGATGGAGGGCGACCGACCAACACGCGCTCTATTCTTCCTCTCTAGCTCCAGGAGGCTGCGCATGTAGGCTAACTGTTCCGCGTGCAACTGTTCGTCTGTGGGCGAGTCGCACATGGTGGTGGAAGATGGGCTTGAGCGCAATAGTTGTTGTTGTTGTACAGCCTTATGTTTCCAGTAGACTGGGGGAATGATAGAATGTGTCACAAAAAGAAGCGAAGGATATGAATGTCCTGATGGGAGTTTGGGCCGAGGAGAAATCCCACTCACCTGGTTGGAGCTGTGAGGTAAAAGTAGCTGAGATGGCCAGAGAATTGTGCTAGGTTTTGTAGAGGGAAGGACCGGTGAGGCTGAAGCTGTTCTGCTGCCTGGGTGAAGGCGCTATCACTGAAACCGCTCAGGGCCTAACAACGGCAGCCTGGTCAAGGGAATTTTGATAGGTGCCCGCGGAGAATACGCAGCAATCGCTTGGAAACTGCGCTGGCAATATCAGGTGGTACAGCTGTAAGCGGTGGCGGTGCTGCAAGATCCTCCATGTCGCTTTTGCGCCACTCGAGCAGTCTCTCTATGGCATTTCACATTTACATGTACATTTACATTTGCATTCCAGGTTCGACATAATAACACTGTTACCTGGGCCAGAGTTACTAGCCATTGATGCCTGGAGGCGTGCGCGGTTCGATGTGGAGACACTAAAGGCATCTGCGTTCCCGATACCAGCTTCCGATATCAGGCTGCAAACAAAGTCAACGGGATGAAGATGAATCAGTAGGAAGATGGGGCAACTTCGGATCCAAGGTTTGGTGGCAAGGCTGACTGACGGGTGGGATGAGGTTGTGGCGGTGCAGCAAAGTACCCCGCGGCCGGCGTCGGCGTTTGCGCGCCACTTTTTTTCATCTTCCACGTGCTGTGCTGGGCTGAACATTTCCTCTTCGCGCGGCACACAATAGACATCCACGTCAAGCCTCAGGCACTCGTAGTCCAGCATGACTACTCATATCAAGATTCCTTGCTCTTCGGCCAATATTGGACCTGGCTTCGATGTCATTGGCCTTGCGCTCAACCTCTACCTCGAAATAGAGGTCACAGTCACCAACAAGGAGACGTCAGAACACTCACTGAATTGCAAAATCACATACGAAGGTGTAGGCGCCGAAGATGTACCCCTTGTCGCGCAGGACAACCTCATTACCCGCACTGCCGTATACGTGCTCCGCTGCCATGGCGTTCGCGACTTCCCCGCCGAAACCCACGTACACGTGAAGAACCCGATACCGTTGGGAAGAGGGCTGGGCTCTTCGGCAGCTGCCATCGTGGGAGGTGTATACCTGGCGAATGAAGTGGGCAACCTCAAACTGTCGAGAGCGCGCATGCTCGACTACTGCCTGATGGAGGAGCGACACCCAGACAATGTTGCAGCGGCGCTGTATGGAGGCTTTGTCGGAACCTACCTCAACGAACTCTCGCCCGAAGACACGGAGAGACTTGAGATTCCCCTCAGCGAGGTGCTGCCACAGCCCGCGGGAGGCGTAGACACTGGCTTGCGACCACCCGAGCCTCCCCTCAACATTGGACACTACACAAAGTTTAACTGGTCGCCTGCCATCAAGTGCATATGCATAATACCGCAGTTTGAGGTGTCGACGGCAAAGGCACGTGCAGTGCTGCCAGAGTCGTACTCCCGAAAGGATGTCATCTTCAACATGCAGCGGTTGGCCGTCCTCACGACTGCGCTCGGACAAGCCACACCAGACCCCGACATGATCTACACAGCCATGCAAGACAAGCTCCACCAGCCCTACCGCAGCGGCCTCATCCCCGGCCTTACCGAAATCCTACAATCCGTCACTCCCCAGTCGCATCCCGGCCTGCTTGGCATCTGCCTCTCAGGTGCTGGACCTACCATACTCGCGCTGGCGACGGACAACTTTGACAAGATAGCAGACCACTTACTGCAAGAATTCAAAAAGGAGGGCATAACATGCGACTGGAAATTGTTGGAGCCAGCCACCGAAGGCACCACCGTAACTCGTTCGTCCACCACATCACAACCAGCCGGCGAGGCATTGACGTATGCATCGTCTGGAGTCAGCATCGATGCGGGCAACCAGCTCGTCAAGCAGATCAAGGCTTTGACAGCGAGCACTAAGCGACCAGGAGCTGACGGCAACATCGGTGGCTTTGGCGGGCTACTTGACCTGCGGGCAGCTGGCTACACCGAGGCTCCAATACTTGTAGGTGCGATTGATGGAATCGGCACAAAAGTCAAGATTGCTTTTGAGATGGGCAAGCACGACACTGTTGGCATTGACCTAGTCGCCATGAACGTCAACGATCTCGTAGTCCAAGGCGCCGAGCCTTTGATGTTTCTCGACTATTACGCTTGCAGCAAGCTCGATGTTGATGGCGCTGCAAAGTTTGTTGAGGGCGTCGCTAACGGTTGCCGGCAATCCGCATGTGCTCTAGTCGGTGGTGAGACTGCGGAGATGCCTGGCATCTATCAAAAAGGCGAGTATGATGCGGGCGGAGCAGCCATTGGCGCAATCAAGCAGGGTGCAACAATATTACCAGACACAGCATCCATGGTTGAGGGCGACGTTATCGTCGGTTTGGCATCCAGCGGCGTCCACTCCAACGGCTTCTCTCTTGTGCGGAGAATTGTTGAGGCACAAGGCCTGTCGTACTACGATACATGTCCATGGAGCGCTGGTGAGAACATTGGAACTGCGCTTCTGACTCCGACAAAGATCTACGTGAAACCGCTCCTAGCTGCGACTAAGCTGGGGCTGATCAAGGGCATGGCCCACATTACTGGCGGCGGTCTACTCGAGAACATTCCTCGCATGCTCCCGAAGACGCTAGCTGCTGAGCTGGATGCGAAATCGTGGCCTCTTCCGGACGTCTTCAAGTGGCTGAAGAGCGCGGGCCGAATGGACCATGGCGAATTCGCGAGGACATTCAACACGGGTCTCGGCATGGTACTTGTCGTCAGCCAGGAGAATGTGAGAACCACAATGGATCGGCTGCAGGAGTATGGCGAGAAGGTGTTTGTTGTGGGGTCTCTGAAGAAGAAGGTGGACGAGGACTGCATCGTGAAGAACATGGATGTTTGGGGGTGAGAAGAACCATGTCCCAGTCTTGGTTAGACATGTGCACACCTAGCAGACTTGGAAGCAAAAGTCATGTATGAAGCTTGCATATAGGGGCCCTACAAGTCTGATGATCGGGAGCGGTCGCGGTTGCAGCGGCATATCAAACGAATATACCCACCTTTTCTTCAAGTTCTAGAGCATGTCCAAATCCACCTGCACAGTCTTATTCCCAAGGAACGCCTATACAGTACGTGGGCAACATGCGCTTTTTGCACCGGGCATCCTAGGCATGGCTTCGTGTTTCGTTGAATGCAGTGTTACCATTAGCCGCGGCCGGATTCGGAAGCTCCGAGTCGTGGTAATCGCGCCATGACTGAGTAGGATGAACGTGGTGGGAAAAGGGCGCTGAGGAGCCGGGGCGCTAGCACGCTCACAGCGTCCAGTTTGGAGGAGACATCTGCATCTGCACATTACGGCTTATTGCGGGGACAGCGTGCTGTGAGGACGCGTCAAGGCATGCTCTGCTGATGACAGATGTTTGGTGATATTATCGCTATGTCACGCTGTACGCTAGCCTGATCTGGAAGCATACTCAGCTGAGACATGGACACGGCCATAGCGTCTTGCAACGAGTAGGCGACAATTGCGCCATGGGCCATGGTCGGTCTGTTGGCGCCAGCCAGGTGCGCCGCCAAAAAACGCCAGCCCGTTGGATGGCTTGACGGCTGGTATTGGGTAATAGATTGCGGATTTGGGTTGACATGTTGGAACAGGGCGAAGATGGGTGCGGGGTGGGGAGAGGTGCTACAGACTTCGCTCGCAATATAGCAAACCAAACGCGTGGGTTCTAGATTCTGTTGAGACGGACTTTGGCGCTCGAGTATGACTCCCACAGTCAGTCGGAACGCTTCCGTATCCTGACGTCGACATGTGAAATCTTGCCGGCATGCCTTTGTCCCGATAACGACACTGCGTCACCTGGGTGGCCGCCAGACAGCGGTGGGCCAGGGTGATACGATAGACGACGGCGCCGCCGCCGCCGCCGCCGCCATGCCATGCGATAAGACAAATGCCTACTTCCGGCAAATGTCGAGCGCGACGGAGCTGCCACTTCGAGAACAGTGGTGGTGTATAGGCAACCAGATGGAAACGTGTTGCTGGGCGGCTGAAGGATAGGCGGGGGGACGCCACGACTCGCACCATGTCCGTCTATTCGCCATGGCCGCCATCGAGGTGGGGCGTGAGGGTAAGCCGTGTATATTGGCCTACGCGGACCGTTTCCAGCACTAGGTATACCAGGGCCTACTTTTTTTTTTCCTAGACGGAACTGCGCTGGGTACTTGGAGCGACCAAGCCAAGCCCGCCCTTCTAGCCCTTGTCCCGAACACGCACCCCAAAGCTGACAGCATTGCAGTGCAGCAGCCTTGACCACCCACCCCAACACGGCACCTACCTCGCCCTATCTTTTTTTTGCCTGACCTATCTACCTACTTATCCCCCCTCCCCCTCCCTTCCTCCACAATGTCCGCTCCCCACGACGTCGCTGCTCACTCGACACACCCCACCAACACCACCACCTCGGCCAACCCACCACTCAAGAGCGACGCAACCGCCGCACACCCTCCTCCGCAGAAGCCCGACCCAACGCTCCAGAGCAACGACCATGGCGCCTCCCAAGGAGGACTCCCCGCCCCCCATCCCTCCACCGCCGCCGAACTCACCCGTCTTAAGAGCGCGCTGAAGAGCTCGTTGCGCCAATTCGAGGATTTCCCCGTGCCGGGAATCCTGTTCGCCGACATTTTGCCCATTTTTGCGAACCCCGAATTACACGAGGGCCTTTTGCGCGCGCTCGAGCTGACTGTCCAGCAGCAGTTTGGAGCAGGCGGCAAGCCCGACGTTGTTGTTGGACTGGATGCCCGCGGTTTCCTCTTTGGACCCAGCCTGGCCTTGAGGTTGGGCGCGAGTTTTGTGCCCGTCCGGAAGAGGGGGAAGCTCCCGGGACCGTGCGAGACGGCGGAATATCTCAAGGAATACGGATCTGATTTCTTTCAAATGCAGGCCGACGGCGTAAAGACGGGCCAGAGGGTTTTGGTCGTTGACGACATAATCGCGACAGGTGAGTCTGGACGTTTCTTTGGACCTTGGAGCCTTGCGATGCTAATCCAAATTCAGGTGGTTCTGCGGCAGCAGCCGGCTCGCTCGTAAAGAAACTCGGCGGAGAAGTTGTGGGATATCTCTTCATTCTTGAACTCGACTTCCTCAAGGGCCGCGACAAGCTCGATGCGCCCGTACACACACTGCTTGCAACCCAGGAGGAGAAGATTCAGTAGTAGAGCATTGAACTGGTTTTCCATCAGACTGGGTCCTATTTTTTGCCATTTACATAGACGACGTTTATAGACCGGAGTTTGCATATGGGCGGCGTTGGTGGCTGGTTATCACGACATATGCGCGGGAAGAGCGCGAAGTGACGATAAGGCGACGATAAGTTTGGCAGCAACAATCTCCACTACATCATCGCATCTCACACACACACACAAAAACACTGCATTAAACAAACTCCTCCAAAACAAACATCATATACAAAAAAGTTACACCTTTTTTCCGTCGCAAAACTTCCCTCACGCATGCATTATGCACCCAGCCCAAAAGAAGAAAAAACGTTCTCAGCTCTTCCCTTACCCCTCCATACTGCCGCTAAAAAAAATCCCAGACCGCTACCATTTGCTCATATCCCGCCAATAGCCTCAACGAGTGGGGTGGGGTCCCATCCGATGCCGGCGCCCGCTCTAGCTGCTTTGCTTACGTCGTGTGTGTACAGTATAGCTCAAGGGTGTGAGGAGTCCGATGGTCCCGGGTTAGGACTGGGCCGGTGATAGCCTCACTTTACTCGACGAGGGGAAAGTGTCCAGCGTGCCCTAGTTTTCTCCTTTTTGCTGAGCGATAGATTGATGCAGCGGATTACCACTGCTACTTGCACTCGATTGACCAACCGACTCTTGTGCTCACCTCTCCCCCGGACTTTCTTGACATTTGCATCTACGAGATTCGGATACACGGCTACGACGACACGTCAGATAAGAAATATGTCGGATATTAAGAAGGTGTTGACGGCAAATGCCTGCCCCCGTAAGTAGAGATGAGGGAGAAGGACGGAGATGGGTGTGTATGTGGGCTCCTGCTAACACATTGTGCAGCTGCTGGACCTTACGTACGTCTGCCCTCCTTTGCTCTCCGCACCCTCAACCTTCCCGAGCACCTCTCCAACCGCATGTCCCCATTTTTCGAACCCCCTCCATTCGTACATATACAATTGCTACCCGGGGCAATGTGCTTTCTACTCCGAGATAGCGAATAGCTCGCAACACATGGATTAGTGGACAAAGAGGGGGTCATGTCAGCACAAAGCTCAAGGGAACGGGAGCGAAGGGGAAGAGGAAAAATAGCAAAGACAAAGGGCTAACACATGCGAAAACCCCCAGACCCAAGCCATCATCGCAGGCCCCAATGTCTTCGTCTCTGGCCAAATCCCCGCCGACACAAAGGGCAACCTGATCGAAGGCAGCATCGCCGACAAGACCAAGATGTGCTGCGAGAACATCAAGGCTATCCTCACCGAAGCCGGTGTTGGCATTGAGAGGGTTGTCAAGGTTCGTTTTCCTCTTCTTGGATGATGACCTGATAACCCCGCTTCCCACACATGTCTTCCCCTCCTCCTCCGCGCGCCCCAATAATTTCAAGAGTTTGTTGTTAACACACATTTTGTGCCATGTGTAAACAGGTCAACGTCTTCCTCGACGACATGGCAAACTTTGCCGAGATGAACGGCATGTACGAGCAGTACTTTGCGCACAAGCCGGCGAGGAGCTGCGTCGCTGTCAAGCAGCTGCCCAAGGGCGTGCCCGTCGAGATTGAGTGCATTGCGTATACCGGTATGGGCGCGAAGCTTTGATGCTACCGGCGCTTTTCGTTGATGATAGTGTACAGGTTGAACGGCCGTGCTGGATGACTTGCTGGTAAACGACAGGTGCTACATGTGTGTGTGTGTGTATACGCAGGTAAGCAAGCAGGCAGGCAAACATGATTGAACAACGGTATAGCATTGAAACGAGCAATGAGAATTACATTTAGTAGGAAACAAGGGTTACAATTTTTCTCCTGAACAACCTCGATCCATCAATTTTTATGTTTCCATCATTCATCTCCAATACACACATACACACACTCTCTCTTTCTCTCTCTCACACACACACACACTTTACTCAACTCCCTCCTCCTCCCTCCCTCCTCTCCTCCCTCCTCACACGCTCCTCCCCATGGATATTCTTCCGATCAACATACTCCATCCCCGTCCCCGAATGCGTGTTACTCCCACTCTTCGAATGTGCCTTTTGCGCCTCGTACTCTTCCTGGTCCCGTGCCGCCTTTTGCGGCGTCTTGGCTGATTTGGTTTCGCCGAACCGGGCCTCGGGCGGTTTGGCCGGGTCGTTGATTTGGTCTAGTTGTAACATTGATGAATTAGCAGGCCAGGATAAACTTCTTGAGAAAAGTAAAAAAGTAAATAAGTTTTCAAGTATAGGAATGTGCAAGGTAACAAGAAAAGGGGGGGTTAGTTAGTTAGTTATACCTGGCATTTTTTATTTTAGAATTCTTGCTTTTGTTTTTTTGGAGTCGTGGTTCAAAGTTGAAAGTTGAAAAAAGCTTTACAAGTTTATTCGTAGTTGGATACTAAATGGAAAGAGTCGCAGCAGGATTTATATACTTGGTACGGTATATGATAATGACATGCCATCGAGTCAGTTGCACGTCATACCCCTTGTGCATGTAGGGATTCTACAGTGGGCCAGGACAAGACGTCAATGTGACAATGGGGCCGTCGGCGCTGTATTACTACATATGGGCGTAATTGGGTTCTTTATTCTAGTTATCCTGAATCCGTGGACCTGTTTTCCAATCGTGCATGTGTAGATGCTAGCTCACGTGCTTACACGTGCCGAGTGTCATTCATACGTATCAAGATATGATCGTCGGTCACAAGCGATTCCATATTGCTCCAAGCACCAAAACATGAGTGTAGTGAAGTCAGGTGTAAAGATTCAACGTTACCCACGCAAGCTTGCTATTGTGAATCGTACGTCACGTGCTCTTGAACCGTTCATCTATACGTTAATCACTCTTCATTATCATGTCTTGCCTGCTACCCATGTGTCCTGTAATGTAAAATATTACAGTACCAATAGACCCATTCTGCGAGATTACTCAAGCTCAGAAGCCAATACCAATCCATCATCTCCCTGGTACTGCTGCAATCCAAGTGACAAAACTGTCGCTCAATGGCCAGGATCACACGCATGGCATGTCAGACCGCCAATCTTCTCCATTGCTTCATCAATCCGAATCATGCCACAAGCCTCTCTTCCAATCGTGTATCTAGAGTAGTCCGTGGAGGCACCACCCTCAACCTGAGCCTTGCCAACTCGGCCTTGTGGCGCCACAGGGTTTGGGAACGGAGCGGTAGCATCCATAGGAATACCCGCAGCATTGCCCCGACCGCCATACAAGCCATTGCCAGGGTGACGGTAGCGGTTGTCACGGCGTGCGATTGTGTGGTATGTTGGAAGCTGCATGTTTCTTGGACCAGAGGGTAGCACAGAGTTGGAGCTGCGAGAAGCGTTGATGTTTGTACGGTTGGCCAATGTAGTCCGTTCGATAATGTCAAACTGATTTGCGAATGACTGCTTTGTTTCCACATTGCCAACTTTCGAGTCCTGCTTCTGCAGACTGCCACGAGCATTCTCTGGATCATGGTTTTCTTGGCGTTGATGCGCAGGTAGAGGAGGGGGCGGCATCAGCTCTGCAGAAGTCAAGCGCCTCGTGCCTTCGGTAAGGCCAGGAGCCAACGATGAGGAACCGACGGCAGAACCACCGCTAGAGGGAGGATTCGTAGCATCAGTTGGAGAAGATAGCGTCGAGCGCTGCTTCTTTGGCCTGACCTTCTTCGGAGACTTTGGACGACCGTTCCGGAAGCCTTGTTCGTAAGCAAACTGGACCCCATACATGTACCACAGGAACGGGATCCCGTTTCTATCGAGCATCGTCATTTCTGGCAAGCCGGAGACATCCCGAAACGGCATTCCGTCTACGGTAGTGGTAAAAGGCTCAGTTGGAGTGATAGTCTGAGGCACAAACTCTGGCGCAGTGAAGGGCTCTTTTGGAACAACTGAACTTGCAGGCTGAGGAAAAAACTCTGCAGCGGTCGCACGAAGGTCGGAGCCCATACTAGAATGCGTTGAACGAGCACTATCTCTTTGCCTTCGAGAGCCTGGTACATACCATTCACTTCTGCCTCTAACAGGTGATGTATCAGCCTCAGGGCCGTATACACGATCCGATGTGGTGGAAGCAGCATCGTCTTGATTGGCTCTGAGGTTCAAGTTGCCTATGTTGAAATTGTAAGCCATCATGATAATGACTGAAGGCATTCTGTTTGCACCTGCAAGCGCCGTACCAGGAACATCTGTCTTCTTCAGACTATGTATGATAGCCGGGTCTGTAGGAACAGGATCCGTAACCTTGGATGTTTCCCGTACGGTAGAGGCGCTCGCAGTTCGGGAGCTGTGTTTGGAAGCCTTCCCTGCACTTGGCATTGTGCCATTCGGTATTTCGTCTAGACTGGGTACTTCTGAACTGATTTCGGGCTGTCCGAGCTGACCTGTAATGGTTTCGATATGTAGCACGTTCATCTGCTGGGTCGCAACAAGAGGTTGGGCTAAGATGGACTCAGGAACGAGCTGAGAGTCACCTCTATCGTGATTGCGGCTTTCTCGCTCTTTTTCCGAGCTTTCTCCTATAACCGATGTAGTTTTGGAGTTGTTGACGGCACCATGGTCTAGTGAAGCAGTTATAGGGTTTTCGGATGAAGAAGCCTCGTCAGCTTCTGTACGCATGATTTGCATCATCTTGAGTTTGTATTTCAGAGATGCTACAGATTCGGCTCGCTTCAAAGTAGAGTTCTGAATTGGAGCGGCAATCTTGCTCGTGGTACCGATACGTGGGATCCGCGACGCTTGTTGGTATGAGCCTGGATGGGATGGGGTGAAGCCTAGTTTTGACGATGCATCGTGCGTGCTCTTTGGTTTCACGAAACCTGACTTTTCTTCCTTTGTTTCTTTTATAACCGATGGCACGCCAGTAGAGTTGTGCAACACCTGATGGTCATCACTGTCAGCATGCAAACCAAGGCTGGGAATGTCAAGATCCTCAAGATATTCTACAGCAGAATGGAAGCTTTGCTCAGTGTCCGTAGGACTCCTTACAGGCGAACACTGTGCAGTATAGAAAGCTGAGCTGCCAGTTGACGTGGCGACACTGCTGGGTGTTCGCGAGTGTCCCGGTGATGACTCGATGTTGAGGTGTGTCGACTTTGTCGGCGATAGCTTGAAAGACAATCTGGGTTGACGAGTCATGCTGTTGCGTAAAGGTGACCTGGTAGGGCTATTCTGTGCTTTCTTCAAAGGAGAGCTGGGAACTGTACCAATCCCGAGTGGGGACGATGGTGATGTGATAGTGCTGTCGACAGTTGCCAGAGCTTCTTTCGTCAGGTATGTTGTCCCCTCCCTGCTACATGCTCTACCCGAGTCGAGTGAGCTGCGCGTTCCGCGGACTGTCCTCGTTCCACCAGGGGAATTGCCATCGGCGCTCTTGTTGTGTGTTCGCTCCTTTGCGCGCTGTGCTGTTGCTAGGTTGGGGCCAGTGCTCTTGGGGAGCCAGTGGGAGGGGATCGACTTGCGAGGACTGTGTCCAGATCCAGGTTGGCTGCCTGAATATCTAAGGGACTGATGATCAGGTTGCTCGGAGCGATCATCTTGAACAGTCTCGGCCTGAGAGCCAGTGGTGGGTTGACCGGAGGGGCTAGGCGCAGATGTGTGACCATCATGGGATTCTTCGACGGCGTCAGAGCAACCGGCATACGACTCAAATCGAGCAACTAGTTCGGTGACCTTACCGTCATGTGTGACCTCCATATACAAAGAAGACTGTGTGTTCAATGGAATATCGATGTTGACATTGCTGTAACCCCGCCTATCCAATAGCGAGCTATTGCTGTTGAAAGCATCTGATGGGTCAGAAGTAGTATTACCAACAGATGCAGAGGGTAAAATGGAAGCAGCCTGCTGAGGCGGTCGTTCATCTTGCTCTTGTACAACGGCAATAAAGATTGGCGAGCGCCCATCTTCGGATGGCGTAGATGTAGACATATTGTTGCTATTTTGTGATCGGTACTGTTGCTGCATGTGTGTATGCGATGGGCTACTGTTGTTGGAATCTGATGTTGGTGGGTGAGAAGATGAAGGGCCAGGTCGAGCACCGGCGTTGTTGTCTGCACCTGCGTGATCTGGCAGGTGATGATCGCTATCACTGTGAGCTGATACGATTGTCGAGGCTTTTTCCGGATTACTTACTCTCCTCTGGGCAGGCCAAGTATTATGTTTTCGTCGCAGTAGGATACTTTGCTGAACTCACCATGTCGGCAAGTCGAGTAGTACAGGTAAGAATATTTACACATGATGCTGGGCAGCGGTTGTCGACAACTGCCGTCAGGAACGGTCGGGTTTGAGTATCCAAGAGGCGTGGATGCAGGAAGGTGGGACCCAAGTACGAGAAGGTGAAATGATGAGCGTGGTTTCGATCGTTACGGACTAGCGGCAAACAAGGCGGACGCGGAAGGAACGTGCGGTAGCAAGTGACGGCGGAAAAGGATGAGGTAAAGAGACTATAGAATGATGAATCCTTACCTCTGTGCTTGCGGTTCAACAGAGATCACTGCAAACAGTGAGATGTCCGGTTCTGTAAACCAGTCATATGACTTGATCAGATAGGAGCAAACCTGGAAGATAAGATTTAGGGTATTCACGCTAGCATCACAGAAGAAGAAACCTTGACAGAGCATTTTGCAAGTCGCGAAATAGCAGAGATCTATAGGTTCTATATGCAGGCAATGAAATCATGACTGTGCAATCCTTGTTATGGTCTCATCATCTTTACACCATGTCTCAAAATCTCTTCTTCTTCTTTGCTTGGGCCAATTTCTTTGCGGCTTCTTCATTCTTCCGTTTGAGCTCAGTCCGTTTTCTCTCCGCTTTCTCTTCCGGTGTTTCTTCAATTATGTCCTTGATTAGAGTAGTTGGCCTCACTGTTTTAGGCAGTGGTGGAGAGGATGGCGGCTCGACGGCAGGAGATTGCGTTTTCCTCACTCGAAAAGTACTCCGTGTAGCCTCTTGATCTGTCGCCTTCCCCTTTCCACCAATTCTAAATGGCTTTCGTGCTTTCTTTGGTGTTGTGATTGCTTGTGTCGGTGGCGAAGACGGAGGTGCAGATTCTCTGGTTAGTAAAAGATCATCCGGGTGAGCATCCGTCCCTGTAGTCATTGGCAGTGTTGGTGGCGACTCTATTGGTATTTTTGGCTTACTACCAGTACGAAATATATCGACTGTCGTCTTTTCTGTTGGCGAATTTGTTGCTCTGGGCGGCGGAGAATGTATTGGTGACCGCTTTTGACTGGGAGACTTGCATGTGGCGTGGCTTTGGCTCTGAGTTTGGCTTTTCGGCGGCAAATCGAGGTCATCTTCATCTTCCGTACTATCTTCCGTCACACCCTGTTCTCGGTTTTCAGGAGAGCCTGGTGTTGGTACTGAGATTTTGCCAGGTTTGTTGGTAAGGGTACGAGTCTATGACTGTGTCAGTAACAAGGTACGGTCAGCATTCACCACCAACTCACATTGAAGTGCTCGTGAGTCTCGAATTCGTCTTCTGTCTCTTCGTCACTCGACTCGGCCATGATTTTCTTCAGCTTCTTAAGTGGTGGAGACTGTGCTCTCCCTCTAGCTGAAGATTTGGGCAGACTTAAATGAGTCGATACTGCAGTCCACCATTCTTGCTCATGATTTTCTGACTTTAACTGCACCGGCACATCCGGCGTACTGCTAGCCAGTGCTTCCTGGAACAAGCCTAGGGTAGTTAGACCCAAGCTTTGCAATTGCTCTGTCTCCTGCCTCCATGCTTCTTCCCGAAAAGATTGCAACGCGGGAATTTGCCTGGCCGCTTGCTCGCGTTTGATCGTCTTCCTCCCAGTCTTAGTTCCACCAATGCTGGGGAAAGCTGCAGCCAAGTCCATGTTGTTGGAATCGAGGTGATCCGTGAGCCGAGTAATTGCCTTGTCTTTGTTGTTGACCATGGCAATGAGTCCGTTGATGCGCTCGTGTTGGATGTGAGAGGATACAAGGAGTGGAAGAATGAGTTCATTTTTGAGAACTGTAGATGGGCGTTTCTTCAGATGGAACTTCCAAGTCAAGAGGTCGAGCGGCTTTGGAAGGCATATGCTCGTATGTAGTGTGATGCCGTCGCTATCACTGCGAGTGATTCGACATACTACACCATCGCCATTGACTAATGAATTTTTGACATTGTCGAGTAGGACGGTAAGCTGCGCCGTATCTTGTTTGTTGACTTCGATAGGTGATTGCTCCTGTGAAGCTCGGCCCGCTATCACGTCCAGGTCTGCTTCTTCGCTCCATATGTTACTCAGATCTGTAAGATGCACTATATATGCATCCGATCGGAATGTCGGTTTGATGAGGAGCTGGGGGACTTGTTTGTCACCCGGCTCCTCGAAAAGCTCTAGCACACGCCAACATGACATTTCAGCTTGTACGCGTGGACTTGCTACATGGATGATTGCTAGCCATATGGCGCTCAAACAGGGACGATAATATGTGGTTGTGAAATTACATGAGCAGGTTGACGTGAGGTATGGGCGGAAGGCAGCCACGCCAAGAACCATTCCCCGTTTGGGAGTAGCGCGTGCAGGCGCGTTCGGAAGGCACGTACCTGTACGTCACCAGCCTCGGCCAAAGATTTCGCGACCGCCTGGAGATGCTCAGAGTTAAACCTCACAACAAGAATACAAACCCCATAATTCTACCTAACAGAGAAAAATGTCGTCACGTGAAGCTCCATGGAACAACAACCCCCAGCGTTTACCACAGCGCAATGCGCCGTCATCGTCATCAATTCCCGCAAAGCGCTCAGCTGATTCACAAAGCCACAACAGCGCCGCAAAACGGTCAACAAACGCGGCCGAGGAGGCCTGGGTAGCCGATGAGGATCGCTTTGTATTGCAGCAGGCCAAGAAGAAGGCGGCCCTGCGCGTCAAGGGCGGCCGTGCAAGACCCATTGACTGGCTGGCCGTCACATTACGCTTCATCGACCCTGCAGAGAAGTCCATATTAGATGAGGAGGTTGAGGATCACGAGCTGGACATTGTGGACCCTGAAGGCGTTCTCGAGGGGCTAAACAACCAGGACCTCTCGGAGCTGGAGAAGGAGATTGAGAACTACTTGACGCTGGAGACGAGCAAGAGTAATCGCGACTACTGGACTGTAAGCAGCGACATTTTAAAACCCTCCGCATAAAGCTGACTCTTCCAGTCCCTCAAAGCCATCTGCAAGGATATGCGCCGCAAGTCCAGATCAGACAAAGCAGAAGCACGCGGCACCAGCTCCGTGGCCGCCGACATCGACCAGCTTCTCGCCCCGAAAACGTACGAACAGCTTGAAACACTCGAGGTACAGGTCAAAAAGAAGCTCGACTCAGATGAGCCCATAGACTACGACTACTGGGAACAGCTGCTGCGGAGCCTGCGCGTATGGAAAGCGAAGGCAAAGCTGCGGCGCGTATCGCAAGACATTGTCAAAGAGCGACTACAGACCTGGCGCAAGCAGCAGGCCGAGGCGGCTGTATCGGTACAGACGAACATTTACGATATGCTCAGAGGTGGCGATGAATCAAGTGAGGTGCAGCCGACAACAGTCACGTACGATGCAGCCTGCGATCCTGAGCCACTACTCAAGCTGCGCGCCGAAGACAAAGCACTGCCGCAGATAGAGGAAAAGATCTTCTTGGAGGATTTGGCTGCTGAAAGACGGAAGATTCAAAAAGCCGGCTATGTGCCTTCGCAGGCCAAATCAGAGGAACGCGCTCTCGACAACAGCAAGTCGACAACCAGTCAGGCCGTCACCACAAGCGCCTCGCGGTTTGCACCAGTTGAGAAAGATGACTATTCCAAGGCAACCATGGCCCTCTACGAGAGGGAGGTTGCGCGGGGGGTCGAAGAGGGCGAGGAGATATTCACGGGCGAAGAGGACGTGGCCACTGCCCGGCCGCAATGGGCTGCTAGCTATCAGCCTAGGAAGCCCCGCTACTTCAATCGTGTACAAATGGGCTATGAATGGAACAAGTACAACCAAACGCATTACGACCACGACAACCCCCCGCCAAAGGTCGTACAGGGCTACAAGTTCAACATATTCTACCCCGACCTCATTGATAAGACGAAAGCACCCACCTATAAGATCGAGCGCGAGAATGGCCGCAAGAAAGGTCAGTCCTTCGCACCGGCTGGAGAAGAAGATACCTGTCTCATCCGATTCATTGCGGGTCCACCTTATGAGGACATTGCTTTCAGGATTATCGACAAGGAGTGGGACTACAGCGCTAAGAGAGAACGTGGTTTCAAGAGCAGCTTCGACAAGGTATGTTTTGGCATTTTCCCACGACGGGGGTTCCTATTACTCTGGGCATGACTAACATTATACAGGGCATCTTGCAACTGCATTTCCAGTTTAAAAAGGTAGGTCGAGACTGTCTGACTGCAGTCGTGTCACTACTAACATGTGGCAGATATACTATCGAAAGTAGTCGTGGTTCATGTCGTTGACATCACTGCTGCACAGCCTACTGTGCTGTATTCGGCCTCCTTTTTGCATCGAATGGTGATAGGGCCATATACAGGGAGGACGTTACACCTGCTCCTGCGTGCTGATAGGTCTTCTTCAAAGCGATCCAGTTCATCAAAGCCCGGCAACTCTCTGATGTGGCATCGCCCATAGCTGCCACATACTGGCGGTGACGAGCGGTGTAGCTGTCTCGCCAGCCCACCTGCCAGCCTCCTCTCTTTGGTCCTCAAATATCAATATCTCCATGCTTGGGACCGCTGGCGGTGTAAACACCTATTTGGGCGGTGACAGATACTGCATAGATGTTGTCCTATCAGGAACACATGTTACCCTTCGTGATTTGGGCGGGGACTACAAATTAGCTTCACCGGAAAACAATGCCTTGGAGATTGTGTTACATCCCGTTGTGGGGCCTGTTCCCATACGGTTGTCTACCGTTGCCTCCTTGTAGGCGCAGCGAATCTGCTAATACCCCTGTACTTGCAGTACATATGCCATTAATCACCTATTTAGGACAGGTTTGCACGTGAGACATGCCATCTCTGCCATGGATATGTGATTGTTTCTTGCAAGACAATGGGCAGGTTTTGTATGAACAATCTTTCTAAATCGGTGGCGACAATGTCACTTTTCCTTGAATGCCTTTTCCACCTCTAGGAGAGAACAATGGCGTTGTCGGATGTATTTGCATAGTCATGTGTGGAAGCCGGACGAGGACATGGAAAGCCGGGAGACTACCGCGCGCAGGCTATGCTCGCCCGACATATGTTTCGACGTTACGAGTGGTCTAGACAGCATGCAAGCTCCCGTATCCCCTGTACCAAGCAATCGTTGGCTGCTGCAGTCGCACAACGAGTCATCCCGACAGTCTTCAATGGTGCAGTCCTATACGCGTTTTTGGGTTCCGTCTCGGCCCGTAAGGCACTCACACCATGTCTGTACTTTTGGCCCCGTGATACAGCTGCACTCTGGTTCAGGTTGATCCTCAGCGTCTTTGTCTTTGCGATGAGATCTCGCATTTTGTTTGCCCGCCCAAGCGCAGCCGCAGCGTCAAGCCTGCATGTGTGCTGGCAGCAGGAACCCGGCCAGGAAGCATCTAGGTAACGATGACAATGGTCTCCACGCAATCCCATTCGTAGAGGCGCAGCGGATATGTAAATATCCCAACCTTCGCTTCATTCGCAAGCATCGCCTTTCACTACCCTAACAATACAATCTCTACCACTCCTTTGGTTCCACACAGAGCGTTGGCACCAACCTCTGCGTGCTTCGTATCGATACGCTCCGCACATCTTACCTTTTAGCCCCATAGAAGGACGACAACACAACAACCATGCCACATGTGCAATCACCTCATCGGCCTTCCTCCGCAGATCTCTGCGGTCGTTTCGATACCACGCAGTCATCGAAAGACGCTATTGGTACTACGCTCCCACTCCACAGCCCAAGTCCGCTGCTTTCCCTACCCCCCAGGCTGTCTATCGATGTACCCACCATGACCACTGCTGCTCAAGAATCCACACCTTCCAGCGATCAAGAACCACACCCTGCCATGAGCTTCAACGGACAAGAACCAATGCAGTGGGCTACACATACCGATTTTCTATTTAGCCCCATCGGCCAGGATGGCGCTGGTTACAATACACCTAATCCTCTTCCGCCCGGCAGCTCTGGCGACTTCTACCACTACGCCCAGAACGGAATGTCCTACAACGACAACTACAACATCACGTTCTCAGCACAGTGCCCTAGCTCAAGCTGTCCGCGATCATACAATAGCTCTGATTTCGCCGCCCTACCCGGCGACAACTGTATAGGAGACTCGTACCCACCGACAGCCTACCACATCGAGCCACCGAAACATCACGATGCGTTAGATCTATCGGATCATGGAATCAACAGCCAGCTGATGCAGTTGAGTAATGACTACGATCATCATCAGTACGGGTCGCATATGAAGATCGAGGACCAGACTGGCTACCAGAGCCCATATTCTGACCTGACGCGAGCTTCCACACCAGGTGACGATCCTATTGGACATTCGGACTCCCACTTTGACGGATATGGAGGTACTTTCGACAAGGAACAGCCGTATGCGCAGCTCATATACCAAGCGTTGATGAATGCTCCGGACCATACGATGATACTGCGCGATATCTACGACTGGTTCAAGAACAATACAGACAAAGCCAACGACTCTGGTACTAAAGGATGGCAAAACAGTATCCGGCACAACCTCTCAATGAATGGGGTATGTTATCTTGTCACCTTCGCATGCTCCCATGACTGATAACATGACAGGCTTTTGAGAAAGTCGACCACCCCAGCGAAGCATCCCGTAAAGGCTTCATGTGGCGGCTCACCGATCAAGCGATACTTGAAGGTGTCAAATCAACAACTCGCTACCGCAGCAAGCAGCCCAATAAGCGAGGCCCTCGCAATCACCAACCCCAACCCCAACGCCAGGCATCCGGTGCAAAGGGAGGAAAAGCCTCCCGACGGTCGGCCAGGATGCGCTCGGCCCGCATGCATGACACCTACCTCAACCCCCAATACATGTCTCGCTCGGTTCCCTCTGCCTTTGATCCCTCCTACCGCAGCCCCGACTCCTTAATGTCTTACGCACCCTCCACACATTCCAGCAGCGACATGGACTTTAGCTACGCACCACCTAGCAAGACCGAACGCTATGCCGCCAGCCCGCTACACGGCCACCACCCCCGTCTTGACGTCTTCTCCCGTGCTGCCGCGCGACCCTACATGGGAAACCACCACCCAATGCCACATGGGCTGCCGATCTCGGATACGGGCTATGTGCTTGACCAAAGCCCGACGGAGAGCTTGTTTACGAACAGTCCTAGTCCAAGCGCTGATGAGCCAAGGACGCCGGTGGATCAGGGGTGTTGGCAGGAGGATGTTGATATGGGGCCAGCATGCGTGTTTGATGAGCAGCTTGCTTATCGGGAGTATGCGGGTTGAGGGACTAGGTAGGGATCTGGGGAGACGTGAGAAGTTGATCTGTCGGTTTGGCCTTCTTGGCAGCAGAATCCAGACTATTTGACTGCAATCCAGTGTAATCTAGCTCAGTTGTATCTCGGAAATGATGGTACAATGCCGTTGTAGGCGTGGGGTGGTTTTGGTTACAATATTTTATGTAGTCACTGTATACCTTTCGTTAGTTTTTTTCATGCCCAACTACAATTGCAAGGCATGATAGCAAAACATCTAAGTTGTCCTCCGCGGTCGAACTCATGTGCCTTTATGACATGAGCATGACAGATGTGCGACTAGTACGTAAAAGGACCCCTACCCCGCATCTACTTTCCTCGTTCAGCTTCACGGTCTGTTGTCCCATTTGTCCGCCCAGCATCGCATCAACGTTACAGTGCTGTCCAACTCGTAGCTTGTGCAATCTTTCTCCTTACAGGAGCCACAAACGTTACCACATGCACACGCATGTCTTCTAAGAGTCCTCGTCAATACACGCCAGGAACAAAAACCCAGACACGCGGTCAGATTGTGGTACTTGAGGCGCCAAAAAAGAGCGGTGTGAGGATATGACTGCCAGGCAAAAGAAACCCTTCCCTCGATGTCAGTTTTAGGTTTACTGCTGCGTGGCTGCGTGCCGGTCCTTTGCGGGAACCTAAGACGTTGGAACTAGTGTGGTTCGGTAGATAGGAGGCGTGGAATAGCGATGAAACGGCAACGCCCCCAACAGCGGAGATGGAAGGGGGAGTGTGGCCCGGCCGGGAAGGCTGGCTCGGGAAGGATTTGGGTGCATGTGGAGTTCATGAGCTTCTGCGGTTCATGGCGCTGCAGCCGCAAGACGCTCATCCTTCCTGCACACATATCTTGCGGTCACGATGATCATCCTCGGCCTTACAAGACAATTGAATAATAAGTTGAGAAGATTCTGACTAGCAGTGTACAGTTATAATCAAAGCATCCAAGAGAATCTGAGCCTATCGCGCACGACCCTGGAAACGAGCTGCCTCTTCGAGCAGGACGTCTTGTTATTTCACACCTTCAATTTATGCCAAGACTTTTTTCGGTCTCAGACATGCTGGTGTTCAGTCTTTTTGAGCTGTCACTTCTGCCACGATGCACCGTACAGATATTGCCCGTGGCCAAGCACACCCATGACGCAAGTCTCACTTTAGCAGATTTGGCACTGGAGATTCCTGAATTCATAAGCCCCAGTGCAGCTGGGACTAGGCTGCAAGTACGTTCCCGACAATGTAGTCGTGAGCTCGGTCAGAGTTTGTACGACGTGTTTCCGTATGAGCACGCTCCCGAGGTTTAACCTTATACATGACAGTGTTTAGGAAAACTTTCAAATTCTAGTATCGCTATCGCGAGGTGTTCCGGGACAGTCGTGTGTACCATTGTTATTGTCAACGAACGTGCTTGTGGATATTGACCTAAGATCTAGGGCGCCAATTCAGACAGTATCGGCAAGGGCAATATAAGAAGATCGATTCCCAGCTCGCCAAGTATCTGCACATGGGTCCCAAGATCAACCCACTAGCCAAACAGATGTGTGCGAATGAGTTCTGCGTTTTACTGCAAGGAGCCTAGAAGATTTGGAGACCAAGCTCGTACATGGAGCCGCCAAGTTCCTTGCGTCCTTCTAATCAGTACTCGTCTTTTTTGCGACGAGAAAGATTGGACATGGGTTATCTCCCGCTTCCGCGTCTTCCCAGTTGCCATGCACGAGTAACACGACATCCATCCGTCAACGGTTGAGGGGCCCACATGCATGAAACAAAGCCATGTGTGACTACTCGAGAGGCACGTTACTGCGGTTCGCACTCGCAAATATGCATAATCTTGAACGTGATAGGCGTCATGAACCTGCATGAAGACCTGCATTGCGAGGCTCACTCATTGGTCTATGGTAATCAAGCTGTGAACGCCAGACGTTCGTCTCATTTTCTCGCCCCAACACGCACCATTTCAACTACAATCCACGGCAATCAATTAATTAATTAAGATCGATCTATAGAAATACCACATGATTTCATTGTCACATTAGAAACTTACCCAAAAAATACTGCATACAAAACCCTTAGCTGACATGCTAGGCCCCCCCCCCCCCTCCTCCCCCCACACACACCACAGCCATACCAATCATCTCAAAGCGCATCCAGAACTAAACTCTACTCAACCCCCAAACTGCCCAACACACTACTGCAGCTGCACCTGCCACACAAGCCCCAAAGCCCCGGAAAACGGAAAAACAAAAACGAGGGCTCAAGCATCTAATCTACTGTACTAGCACCCCAGAACCCGTCAATTTCCACTGCAATCCAGCGCGCCAGCCCGGTCCGTAGATTCGCGCCCAATAGGCACTCTATCCGCAACCCCACAACCCCTTCTCCAGGCACTGTACTATACATCATCATCATTCCAGCACCATCACCCGTCTGGTCTACAGTACATGCACGTGAACTACCGGTAGAGGTAGAATTTCCGTGTTTCGCTATCCGGTTCTGCACTGCTGCTTAAGCGAGATGTACACTATGCATTTGGCGTGGGATTGGAATTCTGGATCCTAGTTGGTGCGAAACGAGTTGTCGATTTTTTTTGGTATTTGGTGGGGGGGAAGGTTCCTAGAAGATGTCTAATCCGTCACCTTTCATGGTGATAAGCCGAGGGCGTTCGTATAGTGCGCAGGGTTTGCATAAGCGTTGGTGCGGAAAGTTACTCGGGCGGGCCTGGAGATGGTTGGAAGGGGTGAGATGGGAGCGGGTGAGTGATGCTCTGGAAAGGAATTGAAGGGAGGGGAGGGATCTAGTTTTAGGAAACAAGAGTGTAGGAAATGGAGTTCCGAGTACGTGGAGAATGCGTTGATAGCTATTTGCTGAAGGATCAAGTAATCATTCATGCTATGAGTTTTGTGTAATTTAGTCATTATAACGATTTGATAGGATGTGATTAGCAACCTAAGCCTTTTTGAGTTGTTTTGGATGTCATCAAGTGTCTCTGGTTACTTCTAAGTTGCTGTAGTCTTGCTATTCATAACATCTGTTGCGAAGATTGAAGCTGCAATTGTAAAGTGAGGCTGACAATCAAGAAACCACTATGAGCCACGTTCCATGGGGGATTTGGAGAAGATATATCAATCATTATTTTACATCACTGCAATGCAGTGCCATCTCAGTCGAATCTACCGTGGTTTGATGCCATGCACCAAAGAAACCTCTAACTCATCCTCACACTCCTACTGTCTATGGCTCTCTGAGCTACCACTTGCCCAGAAAGCCCTTCCAACCACAAGTGAAGTCCCGCTTCCATCCACTCGCCATCTGTGTCCAGTCGGCTGTATTGAGATCTTGGCACCACAAGTCTGATTTTGTCAGAGGAGATGTTTTGCCATTCGACGCGCACGCGTCCTCGCACGTCTGGAGAGCAAAAGGCTTGTCCTCAATATACGTTTCTGACGTGAAGTACGGCCTACATTGCACATTGTGCATATAGTCGCAATCAAAAACACCCTTGTTGATCTCAAAGTTGACGCGGCATTTAGCCAGGTCATTCGGATCCAAGACAGTGACATTGATACCGAAAGGCATCTGGTGTCGAGGGGGTCGATTGATTGTCACAATGTAGTCCTTGATCTCCTTGAGCCCATTGCCGTGAGTACCATGCTCACCAGCGTTGTTGCCGTTGGGATCGAATAGAGTCCAGTGCATCTCAGAGTAGTCGTCCCACATGTACTGCTGGATACGGGCTGTCCATATACCGTACTGGTCCATCGCGCCCGTTGGCTCTGGTGGTGGTGTCGACGAGGTGCTTGACGAGGTTATCGAAGGCTTGCTAGACATGCTAGCAAAGCTTGTCGACGTACTCAAAGGATCGTTCGGGTTGTTATCACCCTCGTCGTCGTCCAATGAAAGTGGCGCCCGAGTACACGCCGGTGCCTCGGACGTTGCCGTATTAGTATCAGTCTGAGTCGTCGTGGTATCAAAGTCTTGGATAGCTCCACCGCATACAGTCAGAGTTGCATCAATCCATGGCACACACATGGATGTGATCAAGGTGGATGAAGTACCCATCACACTAGTGGGTAAGGCCGACACATTGTACCCCTCAGTACACCACACGAAACGCTCGGTGACGACTGTTCGCTGATTGTCATCGCACTCTTCTGGATCTGGACGGTTAGATGGCTTGGTGGGTGCTGGCCCGGGCTTGGGTCCACAGCCACCAGAGATGGTGCAACCCGGACGGTTGCAGACTTCTGATGGACAAGGATCGCATCCTTCCCCTAAGCAGTAACCATCCGTGCCAATTATACCAGACTCTCTACCTGGGCAACCAAAATATTGGCAGGGATCGCAACCAAAGATACCACAAGGTGAAGGAATCTCGAAGTCCTTGTCATCGCCACCACAGCCAGGACCAAACCCAAGACCCATCCAGCCACAACCGCAACCAAACAACTTGCATTCCTTATTCTTAGGCTTAGGATAAGAAGTAGGTTTCGGCTTCTTTTCATGGTCGGGATTGCACGTCTTTACGACACATGGGCAGATCGGTCGCTTGAGGACCAAAAAGGTGAGGATTCTCCACTTGATGCAATCAAGGACACAGTCATTGGGCTCGCAATCTGGGTCGTCCTTAGGATCTGGCCCCCCAGGAGGAACTGGCAGCGGCACTGGCACCAATCCCGATGGGTTGGCAGGTGTACCACTAGGAACTGGCACCACCCCCGATGGCTCGGTGGGGTTGCTCGTCGGCGCAATAATCCCGGTAGATGATGAAACCGGTACTGGTACAGGAGGCGATGGATTTGTTGGTTCCGGCTTGGATGGATCAGTCGGTTCAGGTTTGGATGGATCTGTGGGATCTGGTTTGGGTGAGTTGGCTGGGTCGTTGGATGGACCAGACGGAAGTGTAGCGCTAGTTAAAGATTCAAGTGGTGGTAGAGGTGTCAAGGGGTCGGTGGTGCTGGTAGAGCTGATCGTACCAATCGTGCCGCTCGGGGGCACTGCAGAATCGCTCGGGCTGATAGTGATAGGGAACCATACAGTCGTCGATCCTTGAATCGAGCTCATCCAAGACACTATCGGGATGCCTGAGCTATCGGACGACGCTATAGAGGTGGTGATTGTTCCCGAAGGTGGCGGAGGAGTTGAACCATCAGTCGAGGTGATTGTACCGCTCGGAGGTGCTACAGAATCACTCGGTGTGACAGTGATAGGGAACCATACAGTCGTTGACCCTTCAACCGAGCTCATCCAGGATACTATTGGGGTGTCCGAACTACCAGAAGGGGGTGCAGACGGAGATACGGAAATGCTCTGGCTGGCAGTGATGGGAAACCAAACTGTTGTCGATCCTTCAATGGAGCTTACCCAAGAGACTATTGTGCTGTTTGAGCTACTGGACGGCGGTTGAGAGCTACTCAGAGTCGAGGTACCTGAAGACCACACATTCGACGATCTATCTGTTGTCATGGCAGAAGTGCTGGAATCTGATACGGAACCACTTCCAGTACTAAACCAGACTGATGATTCTACACTTGAAGTGACTGAAGCTTCTGGTGAGCTAGCAGCGGAAGACCCGACTACTGAAGAACTGGTCAAAGATGGTGTAACAGAGCTTCCTTGTGCTGAAGATCCAGGGCTGGACGGGGAAGCAACGCTCGAACCAATGAGCTGGGACGATGTCTGACTGTACCAATCTCCAGAAGAAGGCAAAACTGAGCCTTGTGCAGAAGATATAGGCGACGGGCCAGCAACGCTCGAGTCCCCTTGCGTCGATGACGGAACAGGGCTTCCTTGGACCGAGGAGGGGTTTGGAGGGGCAGCATCGCTTGAAGTAGCTGGAGGAGATTGCGAACTGCTAGGAACTGCAGAAAAAGGAGGGGCGGAGCCTTGCGCCGACGATGTGGTTGAGGGAGCACCGGAAGGTATTGGCTCTGGAGAGACAGGTGAAGGGCCTGGCGTAACTGAAGTCCCAGATTGTTGCGGAGCGCCGCCACGTCCACCATCGCAATGATCGAAATCAATGGCCCAGAGAGCGGTACCACCAAGACAGCGTTTGTTGGCAAGCTCCAGTTTTATATCGAAGGTCTCTTGGTCATCGTATCCGACCCACTGGTCATCCCACGCAATTTCCTTGACGCCTGCTCCGCCAGCGATGATCTGGGGCTTGAGGTTCATTGCTCCAATGATCCTGTTGATCTCACATGCACTGAGCAAGCCCCCATCCTTCGTACAGCCACCGGGTTTACTGGCGCCGATGAACTGGCAGCCGTAATAGTTGCAATCATTGTCAGCAACTGTATAGCCACGCCCGTAGTTGGCAACGCCCATCAAAACCTTTGTTGAGTCAAGCTTGGCAGACCAGAGAAGATTGAGTGCAGCATCAATCTCAGCGATATCAGTGTGAGGCTTGATACCCTGTGATGGATCGTCCCACGATCCGTGCATATCATACGTCAAGATGGTAAACCAGTGAACGTCGTCCTGCATTGCGCTTGGGTTCATGTTCTTAAGGTAACCTTCCTGAGCCGGGAGAACGACGGATATGCCAAATGTGCTGCCAAGGACTTGGCGTAATTCATGGATCAAGTCGACCTGGTTCTGAGTATCGGAGGCACCTGGCCACTGCCAGTGGATCTCGATCTTGTCAAACTTCCACTTTTCCAGGAACTGCTTAAGAGAGTCGATAAAGGCTTTGCGATTCTCCTTGGTGCTGGCCATCTTGGACCATGCGAGGCTCGTCTCACCGTTGCGAGACATGGCCGATTCACCGATTGCAAGTCCCTTGTAAACGCTCGCAGGTAGCTTGAAGAATTGGTTGTACACCTCTTCGTCGTCGGGATGCTCCATGCAAACTTCAAAGGTCGTGGAATTGAAGACAGCAAAGCTGAGTACTACTGACGTGTAGCCAGTAGTATTGAGACGGCCGGGCCAAATTTGGTCACAGTCGCGGTGACGCATGTTAGAAGCCTCGTAGTAGGCAATTCGACGCCAAGCACTATTAGGACCGCATGAAGCTGCCGGAGCATCTGCTCGACGGACCTCACTGACGGCAACCTGCTTATTCTTAAGGGTAGGTGTAACTTCCAAGAATGGGGAGCTGCAGGCGTAGCCACAGAAGGCGACTAGCCACAGTAGAGGAATCAGCAGCCGCATCCGGAGAGACTGCAGTCGCTCTTTGTAGCTGGTGATGTGTCTATGTTTGGACGAGAGGTAGTCGACTTCGAAGGAAGGTGTGAAGAGAATTAATGGAAGGTGTAGGGAAGAGAAAGGTAGAAGAGCAGGAGAGGCGAGCTCACAAGGTGTGAAGGGGCACAGAGAAGAAGAGCTAGCGAAGGTGTGGTCCGAGTGGGCGCGGAAGTGGGCGAACCCTTAAGGTGTGAGGGATGGCGCTAGTGAGAGAGGGTCTGTGTAGGGAAAGTGTGGGGAGGTGAGAGTGACTGACTGCAGCTGCATTGACATTACTAATGCGTTTGGGACACAAAGTGAGCGCCTTTCTCGCCATTAGGGAACGGGCCACATTGGGAGACTCAGTCTATTGGTTTCTACCATGTTTGTCTCGTTCATCTCTGCCATGACTGTATAGAGATGAGTAGCATCGTATTTATATCTCCGTCATAGCCTGATGATCTCGCAGTGCAGATGATTAACAAGGTGAGGATACTTTGGAACTTACTTCACTTGACATGGCCACTGAATTCTGCCGACTGTCTTTTGTTTGCTACTCTATAAAACTTCTCCTTCCGATTTCAACACTCAAGGGGAAAGAACATGTGATATTCACACCGGCAACTAGGCAGCGCGGACGAGATATATGCTATACGCAGCGCAATCTACCAATCATACATTCACAGCCACCGGTATCACGTGTCAAAAAGTGAACATGCAGCCAGTGAGGAAAGACCTGTCCCGTTTTTTTTGTGCCACTTTTCATGGACAGACCAATCTGCAGGTCAAGTGCAGAGAAATCCGGAGTTGGTTTATGCGTAGGAATTGTGGAAAGGAAAGGCATGGCGAGAGGATGGGTGAAAGGTGAGGTCGGCAGGGCGTGTCATCATGTTGAGCTGTCTACTTGCGGCCCCACTTTAATGACGCGCTAAAAACGCGACTGCCAACAAACACCCCGCATGCCGGTGGCAGCTTGTGTTCCTCAGCCCCGTCAAACACCAGCTATTGAGAGGGCTGAAGTCTGTCATATCGCGCAATGGAAAAGCCCATAAGCAAAAACAGCAACTCTCCCCTGCTCCAGCTACCTCGTGAACTACGCGACGAGATCTACGCCTACGTCTTCAGCCCCCCGCCCACTCTCTACTACGGCCGCCTCGAAGGCCACGACACCACACGTCCAAGGTTCAAGCTCTTCACCACTGCCGATGCTGCCGCCGTCTGCCGCTCTCCTATTTTTCTCAACCCCAAAACACTGCTCTGGGAAGACGCAAAACAAGACAACGGACTGAGCTGGCAGGATGCCATTTACCATGACGAAGCCATGCTACAACATACCTGTCGGCAGCTGCGCCAGGAGACGCGCGCTTCTCTTGCAAAGAGACAGGTGCGAATAACCTTCCACGCCTCTCGGTGTGGGTCCAACGGCAGTATTACGGTAGAGCGCATGTTTCTCGACTTTATGAAATATCACTTTCATCAACTGCCCCTACAGGCCTACTGCTTCGATTTGTATCTGGAGCAAAGGTCTTCCCCCCTGCATTACCCCTTGATGAACCCCGACAAAGGCCTTTGTTGGCTCATCGAGTCTTGTCACCGGTATCCGACGATGAAGATCAACGTATACCTTGAGTCTAGTGCCCCGGGACAGCTATGTAGTCTCTTGGTGAGACTGACACTTGCCCTACGCGGAATCGATGTGTCACCCATCATGCCCGTGACTGATGACCCCACTTCTATTCTCTACAGCTACGCTGTTACCTTCAAAGAGTTCATAAGTGAGCGGACACTCGAGTGGAGGAACGTGGCAAATTTGCGCATTTGGCCAAACTTCAGGTGGAATGAGATTGATTCTCAAGTGCACTTGCCATTTCACGATAACGAAAGGGCGCTTGAAATACTACAGAAGTGGTGTGAGGAGGGCATTTAGAAAGATTATCGGCAAATGTTCGCCATGAACGACTGCCAGCTCAGTGACGCACGCTGTACTATCTTGGGTTCGGCTTCCATGCACCTCTATACAACTACCACGACTGATATCAAGCATCCGCCAGTCATTTCCAAAAGTCTCGTTTCCGTGAGAGTGACTTGCTGGCGTCGTCCGTGTGCACCTACCTACCTTTCCACTACAGAATAGGCCTGTGCGCCATTCAGGACCTATTCACTCTTTTCTTTCACCTCGTCCGTTCGCTGCCCGAAATCGGCGCTAGTGTGCAATCGCCTGCACTTACTGGCTATTTACACTCTTGCTGGTTTCAACCCGCTACTCAGTACAACCGATCCGAGGGCAACAGCCACCATGAAGTTCGCTCTTGCTGTTGCTGCTGTCTTCACAGTATGCTCAGTCGCAGCCAGAGTTGTCAACATTCCGCTTCCGGCTCTGCGCGATACCCACAGCACTTTTCAGTCACTAGCCAAACGCAATCTAAACGACTCACGTCCGAAAGTGGCCTTCTGGGATGACGACACCGCCAGCGCGGAGGACTGGAAAAAGTATACAGCAAAAGGTGGTGCATTGATGTGCGGTCTAGAAGGCTCCGATCAGACTGCCGGCCGCCAAATGGGAGACACGCGTAATCCACCTTCCGCCGCAAGCAGGTTCAATGGCGACCTCCAGACTGAGCTCCATGATTGGTATTGGCGACCGTTCAGCCCTGCGACATTCAGCTGCAGCTTTGGTCGACACTGGCAATTCTCTTATGCTATGCAATCTCTCCATCTCAGCGATACGCCAAAGGCGCAGGGCGGAGACAACGAGTGCTTTAGGACGGAGCACTGGGACCCCGATAGTCGAGATCGCAATGGCAATCAAATCCCTGCAATCAATCAATGGTACACGCTTCCTGGCAATTCACGGCAATACCACGTAAGTCTCCCGCCCATTCTGAACCAACCAGCTTGTGTACTTATCATGAAATACGTATAGGCAACAAAGGCGCACTACGAGTTCGGCATCAACACCAAGGGTGGTGCCATCTATGGTCTGTTCCTCGAGGGTCCGGAAGCTTCAGCTAAGACTATTTGGGGTAGACAGCCAAATAAGGATGAGCTGCCGGAGCTACGCGCATTCTCTGACGTGCTTTGGGGCTACTGGAATCGCGACAATCCCGACATCAAGAACATCCGCTACTTTTTCATGATTGGCATCTCCAACGACTTGACCAATCAGCTGATCGTGTCGAGTCTGAACAATAAGAAGGCCACGCTGAGCGAGTGGCCCGGAACCGAGTTTTCGACAGCTACGGACGAGGGACATGCTCTTCTTGGTAAGTGAAGCAGTATAGCCAGCCAACTGCAAATACTGACAGTAACTAGGTTCACCGAACGGCGCCGCGTTCGCGTACTTTCTCATGCAACATAAAGCCCAGCTAGGCCAGAAGAGTATAACCAAGATCACGGTCTTTCGGCCTGAGAACGACGATGACTTGGACTTTGTCGATGCCTCTCTGGTCTTCCATGTCGAGAATGGTCCGGAATTACCGCCTGATGATGACACTATGGCTGACGCTGATATGGGAGATGTTCATGTTGTACAAAAGAAGGCAACGGTCAAGCTTGACAAAAAGAACGTCATCCGCATCCACGAAGTCAACACATAATTATGTACACTGAGTAGTGTAAAGTTTGGATGTCGTGCCAGAAGTGTGTAGACATACTTACGAAAGACGGGAATGACATTGCATAGAATTTCTATCCAGGCTGTCACGTAGCTCTACCCGCCCCATAATTTTAGATTAGTTAGTGAACATAGCCCTAGACATTCCAAATACAAACCACTCCAAAATACGCTCCACCAAATAAATTCCACGTAAAATTGAGAAGGGATTGAGGTGGTGTATCACGATGGTGCCTGCCAAGGACGGTGAGGGCCCAGATGCAATGTGTTAACTCAGCCACGAAGAGGACGATGTGCTGGTTGACAAAGCCTGAAGCGGGAGGTGCAGTACTTCATTAAAAAAGTAGGGCGGTATGGGGCGACGGCGCCGTGTTGGACTGGATAGTGAAGATGATGGCAACTCACGCACTCCATGTAATGAATATAATTTGGGTTGTGGAAGGAAGGAAGATTGGAGATGGGTCGGATGGAATGGCCATCGATGGCTTATGTCATCAATTCCGAAACATACCATGTGGATACTGGCGTCGTAATCCTGATGCCGCTGCAGGCCATCCGCAACAGCCAAAAGTAGTTCACGATGCGAACACTTGGCGTTGATCTCTTCGGGCGGCCCTCTGATCTCTGATCTTCACCTGTTTCTCTCCTCTTTACTAATTCGCCAAGCGAAGCTAGCCAGGAAATCTTTGCTATCCGGTCTACTCCAGCACCGAATGGGCTACAGACTTCTAATCATCAACCTCCCGTCTTCTCCACAAACAGAACCTTGCATCTGGTTCAGATCTTCTATCGCGTATTATGAGGCTCGATGAAATATAATGTGATCCAAACGAGTCAGATAGGGCTCCAATTCTCCTCCCATCGCGACTGCCAAGCCAAGCGGAGGATCTGAAACGAACTTCTGACGCTGCAGCCCTCACATCGATTGATCTATCTGCACCAACGCGCGTGTGGGAAGCGAATTAACTTTCATGGTGGAACAATGACAGCGATGGCAGCGGTAGCAGATGTTGAAGACGTTGGAATTTAGCGTGAGCGCATACCAGCAACTCAATTACACCTCTATTCCTCGACATAAAGACCTCGGAGCAAGCGACTTGAAAGTCGGGAAAGATAGGCTACGCGCTACTGACACAAAACATTTAATTTGCATCCCCTATCCGAGCCCGCATCCCTGGAGTGGGCACCGGTTGTGTCCGACTATGGTTCCCGTGAACCTCTGGTTGGGCCCCGAAACGAAGCCTACGTTTGATCTCTCGAAGATCGAACTATGGTCCTACGGCCCCGCACCCAATTCCGGCATATTCCACGAACGTTCCCGGCTGTTGAGGCGTGGTCTCGCGCGATTCGTGAACCTGGGGGTCATGTTCCCAAGCCATCCCGGCAGCATCCATTGGTCGCTTACAGCTGATCGAGGCAGTGTTTGCAATCCCAGCTTCCAGGTCACCAAACCGTTTCACGCATAATAAAGCCGTGTACTCAGGGCATTGAGTCTTGGGCGACTGGAGGTTTGAGTCGCTAATGAGGTTCTCTAGGCCTGTCGTTACTGATATAGAGAGCCAAGGGTACGGTAGTTGGATACCGGCTTTGCTGCCTCGTCGGTGCCACTTTCGTTCATTCTTTCTAAGCTTATTTCCTTCGTATGACTGAGGCGTTGATCGTGATCGGATCACACTATGGCTACCACAGCCCCCAATCCGCTCGATCCCAAGTATTCACCGGGTGCCGAGCAAGCAAGACAGGATGTCATAATTGGCTCGTCGATTGCGATGACGATGATTGGAGGTGCGTGCGCATCATCGAATACGCATCATCGCGTCTACTAACAAATGTACCAGTATCATGTGTCGCTCTTCGAGTATACACACGCGGAGTCATCGTCCGGAACATGGGCCCAGAAGATTGGACCATGATAGCTGCTGCTGTAAGTTGTAGTAGAGATTGCCCCAGCAGCACGCTGATGAGTTTTAGGTGTTCACTGTCATCTTCTTAGTGGAGCTCGTAGCGGGCGCGAAAGAGCTCAAAATGGGCTTCAGCGCTATGTCCATGACTCCCACGCAGATGGTGAACAATCTCAAAGTAGGTTGCATACATCTAATCATAAAGCCAAGCTAACAATCCAAGCTTGCTCTTGCCATTATCATCACCTACAATATGATCACGACTCTCATTAAGATATCCATTCTTTTGATCTATCTCCGACTAGGTTCGTATCGCTAACAATGCATATGGCGCTGGGCTAATCAATGTAGCCGTTACTTCCATATTCAAGCGAATCTGCCAAGGCAGTGTAGTCCTTCTCGCGATATATCAAGTCATTGTCATTATCGTTGTCTTCACTCAATGCACGCCTCTCAGTAAGCTCTGGGACTTCTTCAATAAGGTTGAAGGAACCTGTATTGATTCAAATCTTTTCTACTATGGTAAGATGCCAATCTCGCTAAACCCGTTATACATGGTGTACTAACCAGTCGCAGTGACAGCGGTATTCCACGTCCTCATGGACGTCTGGATTCTCATTCTACCAGTCAAGCTCATAATGAGCATACCCCGACCACCGCGTGAGAAGATTGCACTGTACTTCATCTTCGGTCTCGGACTCATCAGCCTTCTCGCCTCCGTTCTACGATTCCAATCCTTCCGCGCCTTTACCCTTTCCAACGACCCCTCTTACGACTCTCTGCCAATCAACATCTGGTCAATGCTTGAAGTTAACGTTGGTATTTTATGCGCTTCAATACCAACGCTCAAGCCGCTCGTATCCAAGACACAACGAGACCGTACACAGAACGCACTCTTGAGGTCCAGTGAGAGAGCTGAGAAGTTTGAGAATTTCGGGAAGATGGAGAAGTCTCAGCAATTTGAACAGTTTAAGAAGCCTGAGCAAACCCAACCCCCCGAACCGAAGGCTTCAAGCTGGCCATGGCCCCGCAAGGAGACTTCCGATGATTTTGGAGATGGGGACAACATGCTCATTAGCCTACATCCTTTCGCTAGCGGGGACAGGAGGTCGTATGATATGGAGTGGGAAATGGCGAACCGAGCGCCACCAGTGCCTCCGAAAGACGGTAGTGACCCACATAGTCCTCCACCCCGATACCCAGACATGACGTATTCGAAATTTTGAGCTGGTACTTATATGGGGCCTTTTCTGGCAAAATTGCCTCTTCGAACTTAACGATCTGAGATCCTGTATACTATTCTTTTTTGGTTGACAAGGAGCGATTCACGGATTTTCATGCCGTTGTGTACACTAGGGTTCAAGACGCTGGAATTCCGTGGACCCATGAGGATGTGGCCGGATTTTGCGATGGCTGGGAACGTATTGACGAGGCTGAACATGCTAGCTCTGGAAGCGCTGATACTCGCTGGGCTCACTACGAGGGCGAATCTGGATTTCGAGGATTCAGACAAAAAGCATAAAATGATCCAAATAATGAATAAAGACAAACACATGAGAACTTATCATGAGATGAGTACAGATGTGTGGTGTTTATTTATTTTTTACCTCGAAAAGCAAAATGTCAACATCGCTACTTCACGCGGCAGACAGTAATAGCGACAAAGACGCAACTATCCATCTTGAAAAACCCCGATCCACAAGGTTTCTTCTAGAACCTATAGGCAACTTTATAAACTCCGCTCCGCCTATTTACTATTTCTCCCCATCTTTTTCCCATAACCCAACCTATTAACAGCAATGCCAAGACCATCCCGACACTCCAAACACCATCATTTCCACCTCTTCAAAGTGCTTTTGCCAATCCACAAATCCACAGATCCTCGACTGGCGGCCACCTAGCCAGACCCGAGTAGGTCGCCTAACGACGCTATACCTAACCCGTGCATCACAGCCACCTCCTTCTCTATCCTTATTGGCCAGATGCGCAACTCGGGGTAGCTAGTGTATAGACGTGCGTCTCGACTACGTCGCGAACAGCAAGGCGCTTTGAAGAATGGTCGAATGTGAGAGGTCAATTGGGCGAGGCGTGCTGTGAGTGTGCGCGTCGTCGATGTAATCAAGGGCGGGCATTTGTTGTTGCCTGGGTGATGTTTTAGGAGGGGAGGAAGGGCTTGGTACTTGAGCGGTGGGTTTAGCAAAAAGAAAGGCGACAGATCAGTCTTGGATACCTACCTCATCGCCAACTTTCCCAGACATATACACCAATCCCATCTCCAGCTCTACTGCAACATCAACAAAGACCAACCATCACCATGCCCATCTCCAACGAACGCTCCCTTCGCATCCTCACCCTCTTCACCACCGCACTTACTATGCCCTTCCTCATAGCCTCAACCATTGTATCGATAAACCACGACCGCTGGTACAGACGCAATGTGACAGCCTTTTGCTTTGGCTACATTCCCCTCGCAATGACAGCTCTCGCCTCCGCTGTCGCTCTCTACCAACAGCGCCGCCATGGCCGGCTCCCAGGCCCCAAACTCGTCCTCCTAGACGGCACAGCATTCTTCGTGTATCTCTCCATCCTGATCCCTATCTGGGTCGTTGAAATCGACCAACTCCGGAATTCGAGTCTAGGCGCGTTGGTGGGGTACACAACATCGCCTATGATATTTAACATGTGAGTATTGATTAGGTTACGTAGCCATCTTTTCCCTTTTCTTTCTTCCTTGTTGGGGAAATGGAACTAACTTGTTAAAAGGGTGCTGCATGCATACTTTTTCATCTTCAAGTTCCGTGCCATGTGGGCCGCGTTTGCCAGCCCGACGATGCACGAATGCCCAAACTGCCATAATGAGTTCATGGTGGGCAAGACGGATGTCAAGGAGACGAGCAAGGGTGGAGAGAGGTACAGTCTATTAAGGGGTGAGGAGTATTTGGATGCTGATGCTGATGCCGAGCTTTATGTCGAGGGCAGTGCGAGACCTTCGGAGGAGGCCAAGAGGCCGGAGGGTGAGGAGAGGGAGGAGGGAAAGGGGAAGAACATTCTGGATGTTTGAGCAAGGATCGAAACTGATGTGGCAAGATGGATTGGTTTGAGGAGGGGAGGTCGCTGGGAAATAAAAGCACTTGGCGGGGCTTAGCAAGGGTTCGGAAAGTGTATTTGACACGGTTGCTTTGGCGTTGTAGCGGAGTAGGTAAGGCTCATATGGATCGACTGGATCGACTGGATTGGCGTGCAGACCATTTGGTATATTCAAGTTACTGTAACAAATAGGAACCACCTCCTTCTAGACAAGAGTCTTGACCATGCACATGTCCATGTAAAGTCTTTTAATTTATGCCTAGTATCCAATACGCTGTACCATACCCCCTATCCATTCACATCTTTCTCGACCTGTTACAACTCTATGCTACATTTGCGTCCGTTCAAGAACTATTTGTCGGGAACACTTCGCCTTGGTCCCACTAAGAGTCTCCGTTAGCACAACTGTATCACACTCTGCTTTCCATGAATACATGGCACCGCAACAACACTTACATGCTCAGCAATACACCCGCCATCCCACCGAAACCGATCAACAATAGTCCCAAAGCTACTCTGATAATTCAACCAGCTCTGCGGCGACTTGAATGCCGTTCCCAGCACCTTGATATTCTGTTGGTTCCAAAACGATGACAGAGCGTCCCAAGCAGCATCTGAGCCATTATTCACAGATGGGTGATGGTTCTATGGTTGTGAGCCGTCGTCTTCCATTTTGTGCTTTGAGCAGAGCAATGCTTACAATGTAGTCCTTGGCAATGAATGTAAACGCCTTGCTGATATCCGGCTTGGAGATGAAGGCCTCGGCAAAGGCGGCAGCGCGTTGTTCGGTTTGCGCAACTGTTGTGCTTGGGTTGCGGACACAGGGTGCAGGCTTCACGGGGCTTGCCTGTCGCTCTGCAAAGATGCTGTCCACAGTTGCAGGAAGAGCGAGAACGGCCAAAGGCGCGAGGAATGTAGGGAAGATGACAGAGGCGCGCATTTCCACCTTTTTATGTCAGCTTTTATGTTTGTGTGTTTTTTTTTTGGAAAACTAACTGACTGAATGTGTACAGTATATGAAAGGGTGGTCGACGATCAGAGGCCCATATCCATCATTACCTAGGTATATATATATACATATCATCACTTTCTAGTCCCTTTGTCCACTTTCCTACATCGCCTGTTGTATGCTGATGCTGTAATCTCGTATATTAAATTATAACGCGCAAGCGACATCTCCCCGTTGGCTGTTTTCCCCGGGACTTCACCCCCGCTCGTCAACCCGCATGCAATCACTTGGGCTTGTAGTTGAAGCGTACGATCAGAGTATTCAGCAAGCCAATATCAATCCAGAGCCATCAAGCACCCTCTGGATCCAATCTCGCAATGTACAGCTCAATGTCGCCCATCACCAGCGTAACGGCTCACTCGCAAAACAACACAACAACAACAACAGCGCCTAAGCTCAAGATTCCGCTTGTTTCAGCATTACAGGCACCCAGGTCGGCAGTTGCATTTCCCATATGAGCATGATCGCATTCTGAGCCAAGGGCTGGTGGGGCCAACAAAACACGACATCGCAGTTATATTTCCGAGTCTAATGCACAAGGATCTGAATGTCCCACAATATGTGGGGTGTTATCTACAAGGCCTAGGCTTGTTTTTTTTTTGCATACACGGGCTTAGTCTTATGGTTGGGTTGTCAATTCGTGATTGTGATGAGGAGTTTCTGGGTCTTGAGTTGGACGGCCGCCTTTCCGACGTCATCCTCGTCGTGGGGGGCTAGCGGCTAGCGGCTGTTGTAAGCATACTGCGCCAACAACGGACGCTTGTTAACAATGTTGGGTGATCAACTCCAAGCAACTAGGATAATCATGCGAGATTGTACTGCTTGCGTTCATATTGTTGTTTAGGCCGTGTTATACCCGAGCTATGCGTCGAAGGCGTAGCACATCTTGTATAGAATGACAGGGCTGCGAAGAGGGTAGATGAAATAATAGTGATTGTTCGGGCAGCAACAGCTGTACCCCTCTCCAGCTCAAATATGCCGATTTTTTTTTCAGAGCATTTAGTCTCCCTCGGCTCTTCCCCCTTGAAATGTGTCTTATTTAGACACACCCCTCAATCGACTCCGTAATCGGGATCTCGACTGCGCCCGCACTCACATTACATTCATCAGCACGAAAATCCTGCACTTTGAGCTCTACAATCGCTATTTTTCGATTCGCAGTCTACTCTGCATCCTTGGCCGTGTTCAAACTCTGACCATGATATATGCCCAAGTCCCTCTCGCGGGTATGCTGAGCTGCTAGTCTGCCTCGTGGAAGAGTCTCGGTGCATTGGTAGGGCACATATGGCTCACAATTACTGTTTAGGGAGAGAGTTCGAGCAACTTTGTACTCTTGGTTCAGACTAAGGGCTGCAGTGTTACTATCTTCGTCGTCGTTCGAGTGCTTATAGTCAGAATTGTCGATGTACTCTCCGTCGCTGTCATGGTAGCGCTGTTGGGGGCGAGTTTGGTCAGGGCCTTGGTCCTGTAGCGTCCTTGCTTAGAGCTGTGATGATGGTACGTGGTGCAGATGTCAGCCGCATCTTTCTTGCCCACCGCAGGCATCCCACTAAATTCTAATCCATTCGTCAACCCCTCCTTCACACTAGCATCCCACATGTAGATACCGAGCGCACCAAGTAGAAATATTGTTTCGTCGAACTTTGCGATGAGGAGACCTATCGAGAACCTTGAGCCCTGGATACCGTGCTCAGAGAGATAATTGCAGAAGACTCTCTCAACAAACTCTCCGCTTCAATTGCATGCTTCTTCGTATAATGTCTTCGCACCTGGAGCGGCGTGAAGGCGATTCCCTTCTCTTGGCAAGATTTGCGGACGGAATTATTGTAGATGTTGAAAATACGCCTACTAATATTGGTAGGGTAAAAGGGCGGTTTAACGTAAAAGACGCGAGGTTGTAAAATAGTGTTAGACAAGACGTAAAAGTGACTTGGAAGAAGTGATCGCGAGTGCAAGTGAGGGTGGATCTAGAGACGAGATGAATATTTTTTTTCAAACCTTCACATCACATACCCTCCCCCTCGTCTGTGCTCAAACTTCCACGCCAAAAAATCCCTAGTATTCACTCCCATCGCCCGCCTCTCCAAAGTCGCCAGTTCCTCTTCCACTGGATCAGCAATCTCTGCCTCCCCTGTCTCATTCGCCTCTAGCCACTCCTTGTAATTTTCCAGGATCGCTGCTTTGAGATCCTCTGGGATTGATGCCCCGGCAGCCTGAGAGACTGCTGGGTTGTCGGTTGAAGGACTTCTAACAGATTGGCTCTCAACAGACTGACGGTCAAGGACCGAATTTCCGCGAGAAGAAAGTTCTACTCAGGGTTAGTTGCGTAGTTACATCGGCAATAAAGAAGAATCGAAAACAAACTTACTATGGCTTTCCGGCTGGCTGCTTTGTTCCCGTCTAGCCCTACTCTTCCGCACACGCCTAGCCCTGGTCGTCCTGCAGCTTCTCCGGAACCCCGCTCGTCGCAAACGATTCCAGGTCCTCCTTGTTGAATAGTACTAGCCGTGCAGAGTACACAAAGTGGCACAGCCAATCCACGTACGTCCAGGTAGCGGGATTTTGCGTGGTGTCGTTCAGGAAGGGCGCATTGCCAGTGCGACGGGCGGACGTGAGGGCATCCTCTATCTTGGGCCATTGTGGATGCTTATGGCCGTTCTTTTCGAACTTGGCTGCCGCAGGCAGGCGTGCATCCCCATTCTTTCTTGGATATTCCGTGGTGCGTGGCAATAGCTCTGTAGCCAGCGGCGTTGTGGAGGTCCATGGCCTCGATCTGCTGGCGGCCTTCAAAGATGCACCATTGGATGGCTGAGAGGGCGGAGAGGGAGACCACAGAGGTTGGAGCTGTGGCGAGTGGGAGGTGAGGTGAGGTACGGAGCACGGTTGGTTGTGGTTGTTGTTGTCGTCGTGAAGTGGACATGTTTTTGATGTATATAAAGAGATGTAAAGAGTAGGTTCTGTCAGTGTGGGATGACGATGTTGGTTGAGTGGTGTAGATGCCCCAGAACTTGTCAACAAAAGTGTCGCGATGTATTATATACTAGTAAGTCGCAGCTGCATTCCCCACTAGTCTAATTTTCACAGTCACATAGAGTGGCCAAATCTCCAGCTTGGCCGAGTGACTGTAAGTTGGTGTGGGGCTTCTTTCGAGCATAATATAGGCTGCCATGGTAGAACTCCCTTTTCTTTCACGCGTCGCAACCAGAACATGTGCACTGGCTTTATATTTTCCAGGCCAATCACGTGTTGACAGGATTTGCTGGTTTGAGGGTCTAATGTCAGCTGAGAAAAACAAGCAAGGAAAGGGCGTTCATGGGGAGGTCAGGTGACTAATGGGTCATGGATTCTGGCAACCACACCCGGGCTGATTAGGGAAATGGAGTCAAGCATCGGCATTTGTGTCAGGACACCTCCAAAAGATTCAGTTTAGGCATACTTTATCTATCTGCCTGTCTCGGCGGTGCCTCCTCCGCTTGAAACAACACGCTCGCCCCGAAGATGGATAGAGGCAGAAGATGTTTTATCGTGTAAAACCAAGATTAGGATATCCAGTCTCATACACATTTTCTTATCTAGGCAAATGCATGTACTATGAAAAGACTGGGCAATCGTCAAGATGCGTAGAGCGGAAACAACGTACATACTACAGACGACGGAGAAGAATAATTAGCCCCAAGTTGGCCGAGAGATTAACCCGTGTCGCATGGGAAAACCTTGTTTAATGGTTTAATGCAGTGTATAATTTGATTCTTGCTAAGAAAGAGAGTAAAGGCCATCGGCAGTTCCCACTACAATGCACGACACTCGAGTATGGGAAGTTGGTGCAGTCTCTAGTAAGCAATGTACATCCTTCTCTGGTTGGTCTTAAACCTCATTCTGAAACAACATGTACTTATCATCGGACCTTTACTTTCTCCCTATTACCTACAACTAGGGAGAAGCTACAAGCTACTTATAAGCCAGAAGCTTGTGAATCGACAAGCGCACTCTAAACTAACTTTTTTTTAACATGATAAAGAACACTTCATGGAAAACTTGCGGAGATTTAAACATAATCTCAAACTTGTCAGGGATTGTTGTTGCTGTTGCTATTGTTGTAGTTCTAGCCTTTTCCCCCCGGGATGAGAAGCGCTCGCTTATCGGCCGTTGAAAATCCCTGAGACCCTGCGCCGCCGATCTGAAGTTCTGGCCAACAAATGCATACTACATCCAAAAAAGAAGGCCTTTTTTTGTTTCTTCACCCACCCGTCACAACCACGTAGCCACATCCACTCACACCCACCATCACGCCTATACATACACACGCATTCAACATGGCATTCCTCAGATCATTCAATTCCGGCATGAGTATACGTGATATATGAAACTGACCTACAGCCCGCGCAATCCGCTCCGCTCATTGCTTGATAACGAGGACAACAACTGTTTGCACGCTTGTATAACTATACGCGGCGGAATACGCATGCGCTGTTGATTGCTGAGGAAGAAATCAACGTACACACACGCACACACTCACACACCCACGCACAGGCACATAAGCCCGTCCGCTTACTCTGTATTGCTAATCACAATCGACAAGTGCTACAATGGACGCCGCCGAAAGCGACTCGTCGATGCCTGTAGCTAGTGACTCAGCCTTCAGCATCTCGCGACCCTCATCAGCTTCGTCGATCCACCCACCCCACCTAGCCAAAGGATTGCCAGCGGGCGCGCCCATATCCGACTTGTTCCAAGTTCGACACACGCCGACCGCCGGCCGTGCCGTATTCGCCATGCAAGATATTCCCCAGGGCACGCTCGTGTGGCGGTCAGAAGACGTCACGATCTGTGTACTCCTACGTGAGTACCGACGCGAGGTGTGTGGGCAATGCTTCGGGTACGACTACGGACGGGATCTGGATGTACGGGACAAGACGGTGGGGTTTGCCTTTTGCTCGTCAGCATGCCGGGACAAGTGGCGGGAAGAGAATGGCCAAGTGGGTATTGAGGCTTGGACGGCGGTTGAGAATCTTGTGAGAAAGAGGAGCAAGGAGGATAGCGACATGGTAGATGGAGACCTGCCGCGACCAAGGGTCGAGGAGATTGAGGATGCATGGGATGCCGTTGCTGCACAGGCAGCGCTGATACGGATCGCAAGAGAAGGAGAGCAGGCGAGTGACACAGACGGCGAATGCGCTGTGTCGGTGACGAAACAGCACAAACGGGCATTGCAAAAAGCACTGCAGGAGCGCATCACACCGGACGTTATGAGTTTCTGCGTCAGCGGCATTGTGTGGCGATACCTCCATCCGGAGCAGTGGGAACGGGTGCAAGCACTCGCAGACGACAAGACGCCCTACCACAGCTCCGACGATCTCGCTGCATTCACAAGAGCCTATTTGCACCTGCTCGCCATCCTCCCCCAGTCCCTCCTGCCCCTCGTCACGGCAGAGACACTGATGATGCTCTCATCGCGCGACTCACACAACTCGTTTGGAATTCGGTCTCTGGATGACGAAGGGTCCGAGTTTTTTGGCTACGGATGCTGGCCGGCTGCAAGCTACTTCAACCACTCTTGCGGGCCAAACATTGAAAAGAACAGGGAGGGTAGGGCGTGGTTGTTCCGGGCGGGAAAGGACATTAAGCAAGGACAGGAGCTGTGCATCACGTATCTCAGCGGAGAGGAGAGGAAGCTGAGCCGTTGCAAGAGGATGTTGAAACTCAAGAAGACGTGGGGCTTTGACTGTGGGTGCGAGAGGTGTGAGGCGCTGTAGCAAGGCGTGTTGTTGTAGTCTGAATGCAAACCCACCGTATCTATCAATAGCTTGTGCGGAGCAACTACCCTGGGCTCGCTCTGGGGGCCGACGCCGCGTGGTTATCAGATGGAGGTAAGCGTACGAGGCATGCACGATGATGTTGGGCCGAGTTGCCGAAACGCAAAATTGGGACGCGACAGAAGATACGTATGCCAGTCCCGTGGACAGGGCAGGGTGAGGATGGGATCAGCGTGCTGTACTCTGGCCCGAGGCCGCAAGCGTCGAAAAGTGTTTCAGCCAGGGCATGGGGGCGTGGCAGCGATTGACGTCTTCAAAGCGCCTTCTCTCGATGCGGTGACGTAAGGGATCCGCTGCACTTGGCTGGACCCTGCAGCTCCTGCAGCTCCCGCGACACGGTTGGGTTGCGACAAGACCAGGAAGAAGAAGCTCCCCCAGGCGTGTGTGTGTGTGTATGTGTGTGTGCATCTCGCAACAAAAGCATCCTCATCCTCATCGTGGCCGCCGCGGCAGCCCTGCTCTCATGTGCTTTTGCCATTACGATTGCACTGGTAATGGGTCTGGTGGCGCTGCCCGCGGCCTGCCCAGCACGCTTCTCAGCCTCTAGCTGGAGCCCGCTCAACTTCGCGACACTACCTGGAGCTGGGAAAGGCTGCCGGCGATTCCGCGGCGAGCCACTATTGCTGAAGGCGTGTTCGCGCAGAGGGTAGCGTCTCACGCCGCCCGAGCTGAGAGACAAATAACTTGTCTGACGTGCCAATACCCTTCTTTGCTGTGATGATATATACGGACCTTGCGCCCTCTCTTGTTTCTCTCCACCTCTTTCTGCTGCAGTCGTAGCAGTCGTATATCGCTGCACCTGTCCGCCTTTGACTGTTTGTCTGCCGGCGCCAAACCACCGCTCCTAACCCGACCGCAGCAGACAGCCCCTGTTATACTGTGATTCCGCCCGCAAGCCCGACGCCCTTTACCCTCTTAATTAACTTGACAACCCCTTCGACGGCAAACCCTTGCCCCGAGCTAGCGGAAGCTGCGAGATCGACCTGCCCGACGGGACGCCCAAAAGCTATACGAGCGTCATACCTCTCCACCAGAGGCCAGAGAACAAGCCCGCGAACCTATCACGAGAGCCGCGCCCTCTGAACCAGCAAACCAAGGCAAACGTCCATCGAGATCTCAGTCGCCCAGCCTCCAGTGCTAGCTACCACATGCGCTCCTCGCGAGACGGACGAAAGAAGATGGGCCTCCCTGTGATAGAGGTATGATATTGATTACATTTTTTTTGCAATATACACACCCACACACCCACCCCCAATTTCTCAAAGGCCCCGAAATGCCCACTCGTCCATGTCACTCCAGATTGAGTTCAGTGCGTTGCGGTCCAGCTTGTTTGGCGATGATGTAGCCTGCATCGTCATTGGCGCACTGACGTCTTATGACGCACCTCGCTCCTCCCTTGTTCCGGCCTCACCTCACTCCTTCATTCATGCATGACCTTCTTTTCAACCAGTCGCTTTCCCTCTGACTTCTCCCCCCTCACTACAAGTCATCACGTTGCACTACTGCTGTCCTCCTTCTCTCATACGATACCCGGTTGTACGCGCGCTTGTTTTTTTTCCACTTGTGCCCGACCCTCTTACTCTTCGACCCCGCCATCAACACCGGCTTGGTAATCCCTTTTGCCGCACAACACACTAAACATGGCCGCGATACAGAATTTTAAGAACTTCCTGCGTCATGGCAAGCAGGCCCGCCAGAATGCAGAGCCCACGACAAACGTCTCCAATGTGCACGCCCAGTCCCAACATCAACGCTACAACCAGCACCCGGAGCCCGTACATCATGGCATCTCAGAGCCCGCAATGGAACACAAGCCCCTCCAGCACCAGGCTGCTCCCCACGGCGACTTCTCCGTCGGCGCTGGCGCTGGCGACAACCGCAACATTGCTGCCCAAGCAGGCGATGCTGCAGCACACGCAGCAGGCAACCAGCAAAAGAAGCAGAACGCCGCCAAGAACGCCGGTGTAGACCCTTCGGTTCTTGAGCGTATCGTCGCCGAAGAGCGCGAGGCAAAGGGCAAGCTGCCCAGGTATCCCGGTCTCGAGAGGTGGACGCTACTGGAGAAGATGGGCGACGGCGCCTTCAGCAACGTATACCGCGCACGAGACACCACTGGCCAATGGGACGAGGTGGCCATCAAGGTCGTGCGTAAGTTTGAGATGAACTCACAGCAGGTTAGTATTGCCCCAACTCCTGCCCCTCCCCCTCACCTTCACCTCACCTCTCCCCAAGCCCATCACGCGTGAACAGTTGGGTGTTTTTGGACGTTACCAACATGAGGCCGGTATAGGACAAGCATGTGCATCCGGACTTCAAAACGCCAAAAGCAGCCGAGGTGCGATACTATAAAACCCTCCCCTTTGATACTCGACCAGAGTAGCTTCCTCTCCCCACTACGACTGGGCTTGCAAGGGCAGACACTAACTGCCCTCTAGAGAGCGAACATCCTCAAGGAAGTACAAATCATGCGCCAATTAGATCATCCCAACATCGTCAAGCTCATCGACTTTTCCGAATCGCGGCAGTACTACTACATTGTGCTCGAGCTGTGCCCCGGAGGCGAACTGTTCCACCAGATTGTCCGCCTGACGTACTTCTCCGAGGACCTGTCCCGCCACACCATCATCCAAGTCGCCAAGGCCCTGCAGTACCTGCACGAAGAAGCAGGCGTTGTGCATCGGTTCGTACACACACGCCACCGGTCTGCCAAGACACTTTGCTGACGTCATCACGCAGAGATATCAAGCCCGAGAACCTTCTGTTCTACCCCACCCCATTTGTCCCTACGCGCAATCCAAAGCCTAGGGGTCCAGATGATGAAGACAAGGCTGATGAAGGCGAGTTCGTCAAGGGTAAGGGTGCCGGTGGAATTGGTCTCATCAAGATTGCCGATTTCGGTCTTAGCAAGGTCATCTGGGATACGCAAACCATGACACCATGCGGTACCGTCGGTTACACTGCCCCTGAAATCGTCAAGGATGAGCGCTACTCCAAGAGTGTGGACATGTGGGCGCTAGGCTGTGTGCTTTACACACTCCTTTGCGGTTTTCCTCCATTCTACGACGAGTCCATCCAGACTCTCACAGAAAAGGTCGCCCGTGGCCAGTACACTTTCCTCTCGCCATGGTGGGACGACATCTCCAAGTCTGCCCAGGACCTCGTGTCTCACCTGCTGACTGTGGACCCTGAGAAGCGATACGACATCAACCAATTCCTCAACCACCCATGGATACGGGAAGCCGACGAGCCGACATACTCAGCTTACGACGCACCACCTCTTGCGACACCCGCCATCGCCAAGAAGGAGCGACTCCAGCCAGACTTCTCACACCTCGAGTCTCCAGGCGCTCGTCGTATGGACTTCCGTTCTCCTGGTGCCGTCAACCTCCGAGAAGTATTTGACGTTAGTTACGCTGTACACCGCCAAGAAGAAGAGGGCAAGAGGAAGAAGCAGTTCAAGCAAGGATACCGTGGTGCAAATGCCATGAACTCTCTCAATGCGCTCGACGAGAATGAGGATGACGATGAGTTTGCGGCTGAATCAGCACCATACGATGCATCATCACAACATCCACCGGCCAAGCTTCCAAAGTCTCAAGGTGCTGATGTATCTGGCATGGAGCAGAAGCTGCGCAATACAACACTCTCCGCCGCTGCACAAGCACGTCAGCAACAAACGGCACCACAACAGCGCGGATACGGCCAACACTCTCCAGCCGTTGCGGCCGCAGCCAAGCGGCAGGTGAAGAACAAGGGTGCATTTGAGCTCAACATGGACAGCTCAACACTACTCGGCCGCCGAAACAAAAAGGGTCCTGAGCCAAGCGGCTTGAGGAACAACATCTCTGTCGGTGGAACATGACAATCATCGTCGCTCGCAAAGGATTGGTGAGAGTCGCGCAGTAGCGGCGTGGTGGGACGATGTGTCATGATGGCGTTTTGTGTTTATATCTATCTCTTTGATCACTCATTTCCTCTTCTCGGTTACGAATTTTGGTTATATCATGTATGCGACATGTCAATGTCCTCTCGTGGCATAGTTTATGGTCTCTTCTGTCCTGTTCGAAATGTGGTGCTTTGGCACGGCATGAGCATGAGCATGAAACACCGAAGAGGCGGGCTCATGCAACCCGTTTTTTGTGTGGACTAAAGTGGGGGAGCAACGATGCGATGTATGCCATGATATGGCATCTTGTCGCTCAGATGGCGTGAATGATAATGTTAAAAAGCTACACTCTACCAGTACTTGACAGATTGTGATGATGATGATGTGTACTTGAAGATTAAATATGTGCATTATTAAGCGATGCTCTTTGAACATGATACCGGTCTAAACGTCTCCATCGGCGAACAAAACTATGTACCAAAAGTGTTGTCGCGTGACATGTTGATCCTCCTTCTTGCATCCATTACTGCCATGACATATGCATACCTACCAACGTATATGCGACCAAAATCGGACGCCATAAACACGCCACATATTAATCGATCAACCCCACGTACCCGCACCCCGCACATGCTCCAAAGCAAAAAAGAGGACAATGGATGAGCGTCTAAGCAGGAGGAAGAAGAAGAAGAAGTAGGAAGAAAAAAACACTACCTCCTCGGTGCCGGTCCGGCGCTCAGCGCAGACAGCGAACCATTTGCAGGAGTAACAGGCGTCATAGATCCATCTCTCGGTGTTGCAGGCGCTGGCGTAGGCGCACGCGACGGCACGTTACTCCTGTTATGCGCCATGTGTGCCTTTACGAGATGGCCGGCACACAGGGCACTGTTGAGCGAGAGCTCACCGGCGAGCACACCGGCAGCGATGACGCGAGCAAGTTGCCTTGCGTTGTCACCTGGCGATGTGGGATGTGCGCCACGTACGCCGAGGAGATCGAGCATAGCGGATTGGGGTTCGAGAATAGTTCCGCCGCCGATTGTGCCGACTTCTATCGAGGGCATGGAGACTGAGATTTGGAGGTTTCCGTTTACGCTGAAGGGTAGCTTGTTAGTCACGTGTTCTTCTCTTGTACGTGTACGAGGAAGACTTACTTGTGCATAATAGTAATGCAGTTGGCGCTTTCGACAACCTGCGCTGGGTCTTGGCCCGTAGCCAAAAACATGGCTGCAACGATATTCGCGGCGTGAGCATTGAATCCACCCATCGCACCCGCCATGGCGGATCCGATGAAGTTCTTTGAAATGTTCATCTGGACGAGGTCTTCGACTTCGCACTTGAGCACCGATTTGACTACGTGACCGGGAATAATGGCTTCAGCAACAACGCCCTTGCCACGGCCGTCGATCCAGTTAATGGCCGCCGACTTCTTGTCTGTGCAGTAGTTTCCGGATACAGTGACGACGCGCATATCATCGAAACCGCAGTCGTTTGCCATGACGTTGAGTGCGTGTTCGACACCTTTTGAGATCATGTTCATGCCCATGGCATCACCAGTCGTAGCCCTGAAGCGAACGTAGATGTTGGTACCGGCAATAGCAGACTTCATTGACTGGAGTCTGGCGAAGCGGGATGTTGAGTTAAATGCGTCCTTCATGGTCCTCTGACCCTCCTCAGAGTCGAGCCAGTTCTTGGCCGCACCTGCGCGTGTGAGACTGTCGAATCCAATACAAGGGCCTCGGGTCATGCCATCGCCAGTGACAACGGTAACAGCACCACCACCAGCATTGATAGCCTTTGCACCACGTGAAGTGGAGGCGACAAGCACACCCTCAGTCGTAGCCATGGGAAGGAAGTAGTTCTGGCCGTCAACCAAAATGGGTCCGGCAACACCGACGGGAAGGGGAAGGTATCCAACGACATTCTCACAGCAAGCTCCGTGGACGAGATCGTAGTTGTAGTCTTTGTACGGCAGCAGCGATCGCTCAAGTAGTGTTGATGTTTCCCGTGTAGCGTGCGTTCGTGAGACGAGGCCACGTCGAATCTTGACAGCGCGGGTCTTGTCACCTAGAGTCTTCTCCAGAGCGTAGCCAGGAATCTTTCCCCTAAGCGACATTTCAATGAGCTCCTCGTCGGTCAGCTTGGGTGCTTGCTTGTCCTTGACCATCTGTTCAAGAACTTCATAGGGGCGGTTAGGTTGTCGCTGTTCCTCTTCTGTGGGGCCGACTGGGATCTCTTGAAGACGGTGCTGAATAGGTGCGAGCTGTGTCAACGGTTGCAAATGTCGGTTTTGCTCATCGGGACCAGGTGTACGTGGTGGGGTGGGCATGGCCAAGGAAGGCAGACGAGGAGTTGACGGTACAGTGGGTGCGCCATCCTGGACTTCAGACGGAGACGGAGGCTCAAGTGGCTTGTGGGGCTCCTTGATCGTCCAGCGGGCTGCATTGAAGAGGTAACCGTTCAGCACAACACTCATGACGAGGGCGAGGACGATCCACTTGCTAAGGAACGGGTCTTCCAGACTCTTCAGTACGCCATCCACAATGTGAGTGCTAATGTTGTTGCCAAACGCTTGCTCAGAATCTGCAAGGGAAGGCTCGGCATAGTGGATCGATGGGAATTCGAGTTCATACTTGATTGGCATGAGGATGGTGACGACAGTCGATGTAGCCGTAGCCTTGGCTTGCTCATAGATGTAATCGAGCCCGCTTCCGGCAACCTTGAAGGGGTCGAGAGGGGGAGTGGCACCTACGCGAGAGAACTTGGTAGGCGCGAGGCCGAACTTGAGAGTGACAATGTTGAGGACGTTTACGAGGACGAAGCCAGCAACCATGAAGATCTTGAACTTGGGGACGGTGATCTTCTGTCCGAAGACAGTAGTAGTGTTGTTGACGACCTGGACATCGCGCGCATTTGGCCAGTCGTTGTTGCAGGCAACGTTTTCCGCAACCTTGCCATCTACACCGTCATCCTCGAGGGCCCTACGAAGAGCAACATGGCGCTTGATACGGTTGATCTCGAGCTTGATGGTCAAAATAGCAGTGTAGAAAGTCAGGAGCATCAAAGCATCGAAGAAGAGGATCCAAGCACCGAGGAAGCAAAACTGTCGTAGACCGCCCTGGATACCAGACATGGCACCAGCAACGAGAATCAGGATCTCAAAGAAGTAGTCGCGTACAATCTCGAACCCAGTTCTCTTGATGGCGGTCTGCACGGCCGACTGAATAGTCACTCGCTCGCCTCGTTTCTCCTCGGCGGATCGTCGGCCATCTAGAGAAGCAGACAAGACGGCCTTGGTGAGGACGATGGGCTTCTCAAATCCAATAATGACTACCAGGAAGGGCAGGCCTTCAGAGAGCAAGATGACGTTGATGGGAACGCCGAGGTAGGTGGTTATAGCGAGACCAAACAAAAATGCAAAGGCCGACTGGAGTAGGACAGCGGTAGCCAGCCAGAAGTTTGATCCCAGGCGTCTCATGGCAAGGAAGAGCGAGACAAAGGTCAGGTGCATGGCAATGTAGCCGAGGGCCATGATGACGATATCGCCGGTATCCGCGTTCTTGAGCAAATCAACAAACGAGGTCCACGATTCCACGGCCCAGTTGCGCACGCCAGTAGGCGCGTTGCCATTCTTGGACGCCCTCATCATCCACTTCTTCTCCTCGCGTGTGCCTTCCTGCTCGGAGCCTTGGGATTGTGCGACATCTTCTGGGGCCGAGATTTCCTGCATAGCCTGGAGAAAGTCGGCGGCTTCAGGATAGGGGACGGAGAAGGCGAGCGAAGTGTCGTGGGACAGAGTGGAGAAGGAGCTGGAGGAGCTGGGGAGGAGCTCTGCGGAGACATTGCGGGGAACAGATTGTTGTGAGGGCGCAGAGTTGACGGTGCTGGATTCGGGGAAGACGAGGGTAACGAGGGCAAGTTCCTGTGCAGCCTGGTCTGTCAGATTGTGTTGGTGTGCGGTATGCGGGGCCAGCTTACCTTTTCTTTGTGAATGCTGGGTCTGGCCTCTACAGCCTCCCATTGCCATGATGTCTCTTCTCCCACCCGCAGTCTCTTGCTGCCGGCCAATAGGGTCTGGAAGTCAACCCGGCTGGCGGCTGCCTCCTCTATGCCGCTCTCCAGCAGTCCCTTGTCGAGGACGCCGAGGTACGAGTAGCTTGCGACGAAGGCGATGGTCACAATGGTGTGGATTGGGTGCGTGCATGCCTTCTTAGCGATGGAGAGCAGAATTGGCGAGCAGTGACGGTCGAACCAGGTCGGACTGGTCTTTTTCTGGTCGCCCGTCGACTGCCAGCGGCTTGTGAGGTAACCGAGCATGTTGGCAGACCCACTCTGGGTGAGTAGGTGGACGAGCTGAGGACGGTTGCCCGTATGCGGAGATGGCGACGTGTGGTTGTGGCTGTGCACAGGCTGTCTTTGACTCTAGGCAGGGTGCGAGAGTTCAAGTTCAGGTGCTGTGCCATGTTAGCATTGTTGCTTGTTGATTCCCGGGTTATGCAGGTGCAGTGCGCCATACCCGCGTGTCGAGGCTGCAATGAGCGGTCGGGTGCGTCGCTGTAGGCCTGGAAAGTGCCAAAATACCACAGCGAATGGAGCGTGTCGACACAGGCCTGGAGACGCCTCGTTCACTCTCGTGAGGAGGAATTGTAGGCGGAGAGGGACTCGTGCGGCTTGTATTATGCAGATGAGCCCCTGCGGGAGGGTGCGTGCTGTTCCGCTAGGACCCAACAGCACTCACCGCGCTTTGTAGAACCCCGGCGAGGGGAGCGGGAGATGATTCGGCCACTAGGCGACAAGCCAACCTGGGAACAAAGCCTGTTCTCGTCCTTGATGCCGTGATGATTGATCATGCTCCATCCTGTATGCAGTGAGCCCCTAGTATTGTTCACCCTTCAACTTTCGACTGCACTTCTCTCTGGTGGCTGACTTGGCATCATCACCGCGGCCTTCTGGATCGAGTCTTGTCTCATTCTTCCTCTTTTTTTTTTGCCTTGTCTCCGCCTCATGCACCGAGCCTTGGGCCTTGGTCCCACCATGCCCTCACGTGTTGCGCGTCTCCCAACGGCGTTGCGAGCCGTGGAATGTTGGCAGTGGCGGTGTGTTGGATTGGATATCCCCTACGCCACACCGGTAGGCTAAGTAAGTAATCGACAAAGGAGAGGCGTGACAGAGTAAGAAATTCCATTTCCGTTACTACGCTACTACAAGCAGTTACAGCGACTCGCTAAGAGAGAAATTGCTTCTTCTTCTTCTTCTTTTTTCTCCAGAGTACACTCGGTACTACCTACCCACACCCATGACTGCCATGCTACAGCCGGTGCGCCACACTTGACACGCCACGCCACGCGCGCCACAGACGATGACGCACATGCCACTGCATTGCCGCGCCTGCAAAATTCTTCGCTGCATCCAGCTCAGTGTGCATGAGCCTCCCCAGCCAATCCCGACGGCAGCCGGCTGATCTTCAGGGGAGGGCCACATTGCCGTCCAGGCACGGCATGGTCTTGCATCCAAGGTGTGGCAAAAGTCGGCAAAAACGGGGCTGAAGCAGTGAGGACGTCGAAACAACCATACTCAACGAAACCGGTTTATCTCATGTGTAAGATGTAGAGAGAGGATAAATCAAAAAGTGCGACGCCAACGCCCCGTTCTATACCTGCTTTATGAATACCCGGACAAGCCGCAAGTGCAATCTGACAGAGGACAACCTCATAAGCAGCCCATGTCTATAACAAAGTCTAGACGAGATGATCACGAACGCCTCTCCCAAACATGCGACGCTTTGGCCCAATGCTCACTTGGTGTCGAACTTGTTAGTCATCGGCACATCCCCGTTCGTGATCTGTCGAAGAAACTCGGGATCGGGCTTGTACAGCATAACATGAAAGTGCTCAACTGCGTGGACGCTCTTCAGGCTCCTCCAGTTCTTGAACCAGACCAGCTCCTTGACCTTGGGGGCAAACGTCTCGTGCACATAGTCATGGATTTGCTTTTTTGAAACATCGGTAGAGAGGCCGGTTTCGGGGTCGTCTTCAAGTTCAAACTTTGTCCAGACAACCAGGTGCACAATGTCGGGGTCAATGCCGTAAGGCCAGTCGTTATACAGGATCTTGATATCGTCTGACATAATCAGCCATGGTCCATCCATGAACGAGCGTGGGTCGGAACATACCGGTGAACTGGAATGGCTCCCCTCGCGGCTCCATACTCGTCCACTTCAGCCGTTCGTTGACGATGAAGTTCATGATGCTGCCATACTCCTTCTCAAGATGATACGTAAACTGTCGGTACCGTCTGAGCTCACTCGGCAGACGATGGAATTTGTCGACCCTATCGTTCTCTGAACAGGACCGGGACACATCAGCATTGCGCTTATCGTATCAAAGCAGACCAACATACTGACAATATCCCGCACCTGCGCCCATGACAGGACCTGATACTCCTCATCCGGCGTGCCAATAATTCGCTTGTCTTTCTCACTGCAGCCCATCAAGAAGTCGGGGCATTCACGAGGCCGCTGGTCCGCAGGCACGTTGACCAGCCAGAACGGCAGTTCCTCGTTCGGCATCGTGGCGTTGATCTGGGCCCGCTGTGATGACTCGGTTATTATTGAAGGCGGCGGGAGTCAACGTACGATCTGATCCGCCAAGGTTATATGGGCAGGGGCGTGGATTTGAAGAACAAGGATGGAAACAGACTTGTAGGAGCACTCGGGAGAGTTGGACATCGGCGGTGAGGCAGAGACAGCGGGTGGGACCGCGCTGCAGCTTGCGTAGGCCCCATGGTCTGCACCTGTTATGTTTTTTTTTGCGCGCAGCGGCCCGTTTCAACACACAATACCGCTCCATCGACGATACAAGCCTGCTGCTCTCCACCATCTTGGTCTGCAAACATTTAGAGAGTCGCGACGGTTGACGTTCACCGGCCAGGCTTCGGCCGTGCGCACAGCTCGCCTTTGTACCTCTCAAACATCGAAGATTGAATCGCGACACATACTCCACATGCACGACTATATCCCAGGCTTGTCGCCTTACCAATCAGGCTTATATGTACCTCGTCTCAGTTGCCTGCTAATCTCACGCGCTCTACCGCCATGTGGACTGCGTGATGGGGCACAAGGATCCCCAGACGCGCCTCGGCTTCCCATTGGCCCGACATGTACTCCTACTCCGACCTGCGAAACGTCCGAAAACCAGCGCTCTGGTTGCCCCCTCTTACAATAATCTCCATCGTCGAAGACGTTTGTTTGACACCTGTCTAGCCCGGGCCATGTTACATCCCACAACATTCCGATGTTTTTGCCTAGTGTTGTCAGGGTGTGGATAGATGCAGCGTTAAGTATTGCCAATTCCGCCCATGCTGTCTCCTTCACCACTTCCCTTTGTATCTGCGCCTTGACGTGCTGCATTGGTCCGCTGCAAGTTCACCTACATAACACCATCTCTTCTTTGCTTCACTACCTTCGGCTTCACCTCGAGTGCCACGCTCTCTGCCCCTGCCGCATCCAATCGTCCGTACACGGCACGCAGCCTGTTCCTGGTTCTTTCCGTTGTCACAAGTCCGCTTCCCCACAACAAATTTCGCGTGTTGCGTGCAACCTTCCACCGTCCGCGTGACGAAACAGTTATATTCCCTTGTCGAACCCTGGTACCACTTGGTTGTTTCGTCACTCTATAATAGACATACCGGCGCCCACTGTCTCGCGTACGGCCTCGGTGCCACTAGCACGACACCATATAACGACTGTCTCATGACGAGGCCATCTACGACTAGTTTCCTATAGAGTTCGATAGTGTCACCACCGCCACCCTCTCGCGGCAGCCTCAAGGCCCGCCGAAAGTCTCTTATCGACGTAGATCCTCCGTCAACAAAAACCACGAGCGCCTCGCTACTTCCCGCCGTCCACCTTCACCTCCAACCACCAATCGTCCTTGGATATCAAGACAACAAACCCTCAAAATGATACGCGACCCCCACTTCTGGAAGCGCTTCAGCGTCGCCGTACACGAAGATGACCTGGCAAAAGAGGAACTGGCGAAGCAAGACGGAAAGAATGAGTACGTCATAACCAGCACCCTCCCCTTCCCCGAGCACTCGCCATCTGGAACCCCCACTGCACAAACACACACGGAGACGAGCCAACCGTTGCGGCCCCTATCACCCATGCGACCCCTCTCCCTCTTCTTCGCCCCCAACACTTCTCCACAAGAAGCTCCTGTCCTTGCAAAGCAGCAAAAGCGACGCTCAAGACTGCAAAAGACACCCTCCACCAAACCCCTCCTCCGCCCCGATATCCCCCCTCCCACGCGCACAATCTCCATCAGGACAGAGCGTGCAACAATCTCATCGCGACCCGGCACCCAACGCTCAAACTTGACCACCACCATAGCCCCTGCCCCCTTCTCCACGTCGTCGTCGCGCCCCGCAACCCAACGCTCAAACTTTGCCCCTAGCACTCTCACCGAAACCCCCGCATCCCCCGCCCGCTCTTTCTTCCGCACCGGAAACTTGTCGGTGCTGTCGCTCTCGCTGAGCGGAAGACCAAACTCGCGATTCAACTTTGTTACGACCATTTCGGCTGACGCTGATCACAGCGATACCTGGCTTACGCGCCAGAAGAAGAAGGAGAGACATCGCACCTGGCTGTGCTGGGCTTTTTGGATCTGTCTCCTGTTGCTCGTCGCTGCTGTTGTGGTGACGGTGCTGCTGTTGAGGGCTCATCATGTCATTAAATTCTGATGGTTTGGTGTACTATCCGAACATGGGGATTACATGACTAGGTGTTTGTGTGTATATATACGGGAAAGGTTTAGATGACTTGGGCGTTTGACATGTCTCGCCTTTTTTTTTCCTTTTTTTTCTGGGAATTGGCGCGAACAGAGTGGGAAGGAAGGAAGATTTTGGATTTGCAAGTCTGCATCTGCGATGCCCTTTACCTTTTTTTTTTCTCTGTGGGATGGCGGAAGCGAGAGTGGTGTGATCTCTTTTCGTTTTTCTTTTTCCACGGCATCAGTGATGCTCGCTGTTCGGAGACGGGATCTCCCTCTCTCTCTTTTTTTCTGTCTTTCTTCCTTGAAGAGGGGTTTTTTGTTTTGTTTTGTTTTGTTTTGTTTTGTTTTCGTTCCTGTGTGCCTTTTGGCTCGCGCGCGGAACAACGTTTATGATACCAGGTCGAAGTTTTTTCCAAACCAAGAAGACCACAATTGCAAATTAGCTTTTCTATTGTTGTTGTTGTTTTCCTATTGGAACTTGTGCCTCTGCTACTACTACTACTACTACTACTACTACTACTACTACTACTACTACTACTACTACTACTACTTCCCTTTGTTCCTGTCTTCTTGTCTCCTTGTCTTTTTTCTTCTAGCCCGTTTTTGTACATTCAAATCAGGTGTACAACACCATACTTTCAAAACACACTGGAGCACGATGTGCAGGAGCAACGTGTATAAATATATATGGAGAGAGAAAGAGAGAGAGAAACACCTATATAAACAAGTGTAATCTCAAAGCACACAGTCACAAAACTTGACTTTGGTGAAACTACTATTCATCTATGACATCTTATCCTCTCTTTTGATTCTCTGGATCTAATATACAGTTTACCACACATGTCTTTCCCTTGTCCATATGGCATTCAAATCCATTGAGGGCCATAGTATTCAGGTATAATCAAGCCGCCAAACGTGGGTTGAAGAATACGTCACGCGCGGGCATGTTTCAAACGCCAAAAACGCCTCAACTCAATCTGCTCCGCTGCCTCAGACAAGGTAGACAGCTAATCCCGTGCTTTCTCCAGTACATGCAAGATCCGTCTCACAGTCTAAAACCTGCTCTTCGCCGTGCCGCTAGCCGCAGCAGGCTGTGGCGTAGGACTCCTAGACATGCTCCTAGCATCCCTGCCTCTCTCCTTGAGCCACTTGCGAGTGCACATGTCGAGTTCGCGATCGAGTTCAGCAGAGGGCTCCTTGCGATGAATAAAGTTGCAGAAGCCGCCACGGACACAGCCCTCGCCGCTGTTGAGCCGACAGCAAGCTTCGCGGAAGTCGGTGACGGGCGAGAGTTCGCAGTAGATGGGGCGACCAGCGTACCAACGCGAGTTGAGCGCATCGCAAGCTTTTTGCGCATCTTCTTCGTACTTGAACCGGACGTAGACGTTACCGATGAGATCTGTTAGGTAGCTTATATTAGCACACATGTACAAACAAAAGCATAGTCAATAGCAATTGCGACAGAATAGCCAAGAGTAAATAAAAGAAAAGACAACACATACGGTCATTGTTATTATCGCACACAACCAACTCCTCAACCAACCCATACTGACACAGCTCGCACCAAATGTCCTCGTAAAAGGCATCAAAGTGCATCTGCATCTGCTGCGCATTCATCTTGTTCTTGGGGTCGTACGCCGGGTTTTGGTACAAGTTCGGCAGCAGGATCGTCTGCGAGTACGACGGCTTGACGTGTTTTCGCGAGCAGCGGTCGCCATGACGGCACGCGCCAATCTTGTAGTAGAAAGAACAGTTTACTTTGTCTTGTTCGGTGCCGAAGATGGAGGCGAGGTAGTTGGCCATGGCTGTCGGGTTTCACGGGTGACCGGTGATTTGCGCAAGGCGATGGGGGAGGGTGAAACGGACGAGGTGGGACGGCAATGGGGGTAGGGCGCGATGAGGATGGTGAGGTTGGCGGAAACGCTGTTCTGGTTGCTGGTCCGGCGCGCGATGTGGGAAAATGTCGCGATGCGCGAAGCTCTGTTTCCCAAGGGCGCCGCCGACGCTAGCGGCTGACAAAGCGGGCGAGAGTGCCAAGGAATGGGCGAGAAGCGTCCATGTTTGCGAACGCTTTCTCCTCAACACACATTTACTCGTATGATTAATCAAGTTAGTTGATAGAACATACAACACGTACGTCCTGCAAACTTGGCTGTCTTGTGTCCGAGTTGGTATGCAAAAGAACGCTTTCGAGACGGTCACCACCATGACCATGCCATATCTCCAGCTACTTGCCCATTCCAAATTCAATCGTTATATTCATATGTACATTAGTATACACTCCTAGACATCCTAGTTCGCACTGACCGCTTTCGACTCTTCAACTACCATCCCGTTTTCAAACGTATTCCCCGTGTCACTTGCCCTCCACCTCGTCTCTTTTCTTCGTAACCAAATCAAATTACACTCCGCGGACGAGGCCACCAAGCACAAAGCCATAGCTCCTTGATTTCAATATAATGCCTACATCTATTGACTCGATAGCTGTTGGCGACCGTGTTTGGCGAGTTCACCAGTACGTGCACACGGCTGGAGCAGGCAACCATTCTGGAACTAGTCCCAAAGGGGACAGTTGCCTGACGAACTGACACCAGAGGCGCATCCTGGTCGAGACATTGCATTGTATATAAGATGAACAAGGTCATTCTCAATGCCAGTATAGCAGAATCTACCTCACACCATTCAAGTTGACAATTCGATCGAAATTTTATTTGAATTTTTGTTTCTGGCACAATACACCAATCTCATAAATACTATTCAAACATCTACAGTCAATATGGCGCCAGTCACGAGTCCCCTTCGCATCACCAATGTTGAGGATGGAGAGACGATTCATCAGGTATGATCTTTGATTTCTTGCCCTCGACCCTTGCTAACAATTTTCAAGCGTTGCCTCCTAGTTACAGGAACGTACTCTCTTACTGCTATCGAGGGAAGCTACATACATGTAGCAACCAAAGGAGCGAACAAGGCCGAAACATTTCCAGAGCAGACATGGCCTCTAGCCGGGGGCAACTTCAAAGCCCTAGTCATGCTTTCGCCAGGACTGAACATCCTCGAGTTTGCATACGTCTGCAATGACTGTCTTGAACACACCATCGAGATCAGCGTCAATCACTGGCCACTCTTGCAGTACCCACCTCTTCATCTCGCCATCATGGTCGCTTCCGACTCGCCCTGTGTCATCGACTGTCCGCCTAACAAGGCCGCTGGGGTTTCATCGGCACATTCAGACTTGGATGCCGCTATCGCTAAGCTCCGCATGACGGCTTACATGTGGCAAGCCATGACTGCCGAAGATCTCAGGCTACGTGGTGTCGGACGACGCTCATTCAGATTGGATGAAGAGTGGGTGGCTGATACAACCAGTCGGGATTTTCTCAATGCGCGATTGGATCAGTGTCTGGAGCGCGAGGGCGCAATGCGGTCAACTGCAAAGGTCAATGTCATCCGCTCTTCAAAGACCGTCAGGGAGATCCGTGACGCGAACATTGCGCAGCAGAATCCTAGAGCGTACCGTAAGAACGTTCTCTTCGACTTCTTCCAAGAGGCTCTCAAAGAGACTGGAGGACCCTTCGCTTCCGACGCTCGGCCCATTGTTGCTGGTCTAATTCTTGATTCTCACTATAGCATCTCAGAAAAGCTCATTCTAGGGCATGCTGCTCTTGGTTGCCACAATCCCAAGGGCATATCGCTAGGCATGTTTGGTAGCCATCTGACTTACTCCTGGCCGCGCTTCATGGAGGAAGTCACGAGCTGCTTGACAGATACACGGGCTCCAGGCGACAAAGTCGGCAACGACAATGGTGAATGCACCACTATGTGGGAAGCTTGCGCGATTGGACAAGGCGCTCACATCCACGAAGTAGGCCATGCATTTGGCTCGCCGCATCGCAGCGGTATCATGGAACGTGGTTACGCCCAAGACTGGCCCAAGAATTTTATATCCAAGACCGCGTACTCCGCCCATTTGAAGGAGGAAGGAGTTCTTGTAGATCCGTCAAGCACACCAAACAATGCTCGCTGGAACCTCGCAGACGCACTCGCATTTCGCATGCTCCCTCACTTCCGTCTACCCACTGATCCCGTCTTGACTGAAGAAGAGAGGAACGAGAAGCCCAAAGCCTACGCCTCGAATGAGGATGAAGCAGGCCCCGCGACTCTGAAAATCAGCTCAGCCAGCGGCATTGTCCGCATCACATTCAACCGCACCGAGGACAACCAGCCTCTGGGTTGGCTCACCAACGCACCGAAGATTATGGAATACACAGAAGCCGATCTAGAGCAACGATTCGAGCGTACAGCGCCCCTCCATCTCCAAATCCTCGCCCTCAACGGCAAAGAAACGAGCGTCCGAGACGCCTGGAAACTCCTCTCCAGCCGATCCTTCATTCGCATCCCCGGCTCCAACATACGCCTCACGAAGCGCCTAGCAGCCCCTTACTCTGGAACCAACGACGAAGGAGAAGACAAAGTACACGAATGGGCGCAGCTCCTCCGTGAAAAAGGCGCAGACGGCTCCCTCCACCGTGCCGTATCCATCGACCTCCGCGTAGGCTGTCTCTGGGACGGCGGCATAGTAAAGTACGCAGACGGTCACGTCTCGCACTGGGGCCCCATGCGACGGCACGGCCGCAAACACAGCTTTGGCGGCCACGCATCTGAGAAGATTCGTCTGCCAGCAGGCGTCGAGATATCGTCTATACAGGTTCACTCGCAATACGGTGTACGTATGCATCTTGCTAACGGTACATCGGCTGGCGAACTCAACCTGCACGGTTATGATGGTGATGATGTTGATGTTACTACGCTAGCGCCTGCGCCCGATGAGGTCATCGTAGGCTTCTTTGGCAAGTCCTCGAGAAGTGGGTTCTGCGGTGTATTGGAGTTTGGTATTATTACTGCGCCAAAGGAAGTGGGCTTGGAGGGCTTGCCGGAGAAGGTGTGGGAGTTGAGTGAGGTGAAGAATACGGCGGGGTTGGATGACGACGACCATGGCGATGACGATGATGAAGATGACTATGAGATGGAGGAAAGTGACCAGCAGAGCGATGAGGAGGAGGAGGAGGAGGACGGGAAGATGGTGCCTTGACTACGGTTCTTGGATTTTGTGCAGTTCAACACCGTGGACTTGATGCTGTGTAGCTTTTGGGTAGGTTGGCTTACGAGATATTTCTGCGAAATGGTGATTTAATTGATGTTGTGTTTGACACCTCTTTTATTCGATCTTTGTCTTCATCTTCTTCCCCTCATAAATCCAAAGATCCTACTTCACTCACTCTCATATTACTCGGACAAACTCTTAGTCTCTCCACCCCACTAGCATTCTGCAAAAAATTCTACTGTTTTTTTTTGCCCAATATAATGTATTACCACTGATACATGGAGAGTCGTGGTATCTTGGTCTTAGACATGTCATCATGTGTGTGTAATTATGATATCTACAGCCCTAGGTATATCTCCTGGCGACACATGCACAGTCCATCGGATTCGGTGTTGGGCACAGCATTTTAGTTGCTGTGGTGGAGGGTAGGTTGAGAACTAGTAAAAGGATTTTGTATTCGGGAAATTGTAAGATGATGTTGTAGATGGGTTGCCCAAAACAGGGATAATACAAGGATGATCCGTAGCTGTCGTATTTGCCTTTGTGTCTGTTTCATGTCTTATCATTTCTTCACAAACCTAGCCTCCCACCTACTTACCCCTCACCCCTCTTCTTCCTCTCATCTCCCCCAAAGCAAACGCTCATCATACACCCCCTCCCAAAACGTAAATTGTGGAAGAGAGAGGGGAGATTGCAACTTCCATGCAAACGAAGTAAAAAAGACATCAGCGTTAGAGAAGTGCGGTGGGAAAAGCCTAAGAGAGGGGTCAGTTCATCTAATATTGGCGCTCACTGGGGCCTGCCGTTGATCATCTTATAGCACCACCCTTCGGAATATGTGACGGCCTGGAAGCGTGCCGATCGAGAAGAGAAGAACGGTCCAAGGTTTGGCAATTCAGGATGATGCCCAATCTTGTACTCCTAGCCTTGAAACACCAGGCAGTTCATGTTTGAATGGCCACCTCGGGAGATCACCCAGCAGAGTAGTCCGACATAGTTAGCTTCGGATGAGGTACCTGTAATCTGCGCACTCGTTTTGACAGGTGGGGTTGCCGAGTGAGACTCCCGTTGTACCGTTGTACTCCCCGCCCCGCCGCTTGGCCGGGTGAAACGAGACATATCGATAAGAAGTCACGACGTGTGGACGAGCTTGCTCGACACTGTTAGCCTTCTCATCTCACCAGCGACCGTTAGTTTTTCTTTTCCACGCCATGGAACCGCCCGATGCCGTGGCCAGGCGTCTGGAATCTCGCTTGTCCAAAATAGAGATTGGATGGGCGGCAATCTTGGTCGCAGAGAAAATACCGTTGTGCTAGCTGGGGGGAGCATCGTGAATAGAGCAATGCGCTCCAATCATGTCGTTGTGGTTGGATTTTACCTTGAAGCGTAGCGTGGGCCATTGTGGCCAATCAAAGCCGGTCTCGGCACTCACCTGAAACAGAGCGGATCGTTGTCACCAAACATCTTTCGCCCACCACCCGTCGCTTACGGCTCAACCTTCCCAGTCGACGCGCTGCACCGGCATGCAATGGCCTGTCCTCGCGTGGTGCAGGCCTGGGCCCGGGACACGTCCGTTGCTTTTCGTGGTTATGCTCGACCACCTCAGAAGGTGTCCTGCGCGTCGTGGTCTTTCTGTGGACCATGGCCGCGAAATGGCCTCGAACGTGCCAGCCGACAGGCCACCGTTGTTCGTCTGGACCCGTCCACCACACGACAAAGCAATCGCATCGGGATCCAGATGATGCCTAGCTGCCGTGTTTGTGTCGTAGATCAACGGCACACGGTCCTCTGATACTCCACGCCCCACAGCAACGTCTGAGGCAGGGCTAGCGTGGCCCTCTGAGGCTACAATCTGCCGAGCCTCAGAGGTCGATCTTTGCTCCGAAGAGTAACGGAAGGCTTAAAGTACTGGGCGCTACGCCGCGAGGCCTACTGCGGGATCGGGAACGCCACGGCCGGCGCCTACGGGGGGGAGGTACACACCGTTGAAACGCAGATTCAAAGGCCACACAATGCAGGCATGAGGGCGTTAATCGTGGGTCACTTGGACTGACGCTGCGTTTCGACGCCTTACCCATCTTCGTCTCTATTGGCTCTTGTCGCTTCCCTTTGTGTAGGACGGAGATTTTTCCAATGTTTTACAGCGTCTGTCTCATGGCTTGGGCTCGTCTCGATGAAAGAGGCGGGGCCGTATGAATGCAGTATTTGGGCATAATATCCGGCTCGTATCGTGTCTTCACCTTCTTTGCATCATTCCGTTCAGTCACATTCTCTTTTCTCTTCTTTGCGGGTCTGGAACGCGCTGTGCCGACTTCACAAGCGAGCACTTCTATTGTTATTGAACAATAGCACTGTTGCCTTCCAGGTGAAGACGTTGTCAGTCACACCGTTGACGCTGTACAAGTCACTCACAGTGTACCTGCCAACCTACGCTTCACCTTCTTTAACGCTCTATGATTCTTCCCACACGCAATTCTTATTCAACAGCTTCCTTTCATTGCAACCAACCTTCACAAGTCGAGTCAGCGATCACATACGTTGCACAAACATAAAAACCACGACCCATTCTTGCAGGACAAGATTACACTCATTTCAGCAATACCACGATACGAACGAGCACATACCATCAAGATGCCTAGCATACGAGCAGTACTTCTTGCAGCACTTGCTGCCTCGCCCGTGGTCGTAGGTCACAGCTGGGGCGAGCAGCTCCGAAATATTGACGACAATGGAAAATACGTTGGTGCTTACGGGTACCCGCGGGGCATGATAGATAGAGGCACCGTGTTAGGGGATGCCATGTCTTGGCGGATGCCTGACGACGGCGAGGTTTTCATCAGTGACCAACAGTTGCTCTGCGCTGAAGCACAACGGGAACAAAAGCAGATTTCAGACCAGTTCCCTCGCCTCAAGTCCCCGCCTGGTGGCTATATCGCGATACGGTACCAAGAGAACGGACACGTCACCTTACCCGACGTCAACCCCGAGAAGCCGGAGAAGGGTGGCACTGTTTACGTCTACGGAACCAAGGACCCGAAGAACGACGAGAAGCTCCTCGATGTACTCCAGTGGACCCAGGATGGTAAAGGTGGCGACAAGCGAGGCGTTTTACTAGCGATGAACGACTACGACGATGGACGTTGTTATCTCAACAACCAAACACCTATCGCTATGGAACGCAAAGCAGCCGATCCCGCCTACATGATGAATACCCCTCAGAGCGGACCGGCAAATTCAGTCATGTACTGCGAAACTGATGTCAAGCTCCCAAACACTATGGCACTCAACCAGACATACACATTGTACTGGGTGTGGCAATGGACCTCGCTTCCTCAGGGCAACGACAAGGGCAAGGACGAATACTACAGCACCTGCATGGATATTGACGTCGCATCTCCCAAAATAGCAATGTCTGCTGAGGCGCCGTCTGCGCTGGCCAAGTTTGCCATGGCACAACAGGATGCTGTGGCTACTGCTCATCCGGACTTCAAGTCGCGGACCGCCCTCTACAGCGACTTGCCATTGAAGCGAGAGATGGGTCCAGTCACGTCGGTACTTTCAGGCGGCGGTTTTGGTGGAGATCTTCCTGCTCCTACCGGTGTTCCCTCTAAGCCGACCCATGGTAACAGTCCTCCAGCCTCCTTCAGCACCCGTCCTTCCTCCAGTCGAGTGCCGTCTGGCAAGCCAACCCTCTCAAGCTCGACTGGACTTGCTATTCCGACCCTCACTCGACGTCCTGGTGCTGCGCCCACGCACTCGTCATCGGGCAACGACAACGTCGTTACCGTCATAGACACTGTCATGGTCACTGTTACTGCGCCTGCTGTCACTGTCACTGCTCCGGCTGTCACCCCCCTTGCAGCGCGTAGCATTCACTACCGCAACGGTGCCAAGTTCCGCAGCCTGTCCGCAGCCTGAGCTTCACATACGCTATGAGCTTGTTTCTTTTTGTTTTGTCCTCAATTTCCTTGTTATCTTGATACCCTTCCGGTGGCAGGCCATTGGCATAGATGAAGTCTCACGAGAGAATGATGATGATCATGCAAGCAATGATCAATGCTTTGAAGTTTTTTTTCTTTGTATATTCTACCGCATAGCGTGGCGGCTTTTTTTTCGCGGGTTTCCAGAACATGGACATGGGTGATACCCTTTGCATACACACATGGGCGTTTTTGTTATGAGCTTTTTTTTCTCCACTCGAATTCAAATATCTAGCTTGTCATGGGTACATTACCTGCGACTCGTCCACAAACAAATTATCAATTTATCTATCATGAATGTTATGCACTTCGCACTGGCAAAACATCCCTCGTGAATTCACACACTGTTCCAAGGTTTTCCTTTCATCACCTTGTCGTTGTTTGCTTACCTTTGTCTGTCGAAAATGAAAGGCCTGAATGCCTGAAACGCGCTTTCCTCGTCATCTTCGGCACTAAGCTAAAAGAGTACTAGCAGTGGCAACACAAATGCTGCTTACGAGTGTTGAATGTTCTACATGACTTGACCTTAGCATCTTTTCTTAAGAGACTGGTCTTCCTTTTCCTTGCGTCGAACAGATGGCTTATCTGTCACGTTGTGAGCAGTGGGTAGGCAATTACAAAACTAAATGAGGAGCAACTATAGAACATAATCACCTAATGTTCCGCTCAGAAGAAGTACAACTGTTACTCTTTACTGTGCCATGTTCTCCGAGGCATATGCACGCCTCACAGAAAGGAGACTTTTAACTTTTCTCTCACATACCCTAGAGTAAAGGCCTCCGCTACGAGGTTTACAGATGAGTGCAAGCGCAGCTATAGCAACGGGAAGACTTTGGTATAATGTGAGCATTTTTTTACTAGCCCATACAACCTAACATCTATACGTATGGACAATCTCTCAGCATCCCTTCTTCTGAATCACGTATCGAGTGCATTTGACCGGCGCCGCACCGTCATTGCTCGATGCTCCACATGTTCCGACAACCTCCTCTCAAAATGTTTCCCCTAATTTCCAGCTCTTTAGCAACGTCCACAAAACACATCATCAGACCCAACCCCCTCTATTTCACCTTCTTGACCGCCTCCTCAACCTCCAAATCCCCTTTGCCAGTCTGCAACAAAGCCAAGGTAAACAGCCCTGTCAAAGTCAACCACACATTCCCCCACACCCCAATCCCCATACTGGTATTGTAATGACTCGGCAACTTGTAATGCTGATACGCCCCAATCCCCGTCGTGATGTGATGAAACAGCGTCGCAGCCACCACAGCCTTTGCGTACGGGATCGAGCTTCGCTTCGCAGCCGGCGCAAATGGCACAGCGTTTGTAAAGGAGACGAGGATGAGGGCGAGGGTAACGAGACACCAGCCGTCGTTGCGAACGTTGTAGGTCTCAAGGTCGTTGGGGGTGAGGTTCAATTGCGAAGGGGGGCGGAACCCTGAGCATTATTAGGTTCTAAAGGGGGCCTGAAAGGGGGGGGAGTTTGGGTAACGTACAGCCAATGACCATAATGGGGTCGTACACGCGGCATAGGCCCCGCAAGCCGTACCAGAACGCGGTACCGTATGCATAGGCGTGGAAGACCTGTTTGTCGCATAGTTAGACCGATGTACTTTTTTTCTCTCCTCCTCTCCCCATCATATCACACAAGGAAGTCTTGGAAATGGGGGATTTCGTACAGTAGAATTGACGGAAGGCATAGCTCTTTTCTTCTTTTTACAAGCAGAGTTTGATCAAAGCAAACAACGTCAGATTGGGGTAGTTGATTCAAAACTAAAATTCAACAAAACCCATTCAGCAAAGAAGAGAAAGAAAAAAAAAATGAACGACCTACCAGTACCCAAAGCTCATCTTAAACAAAGTTTTTTTTTCCAAGGTTGACGACTGGGTATACGGCTTGTGGCTGCTGGGCGACGTCATCATGAGAGCTCCAACAGCTCTGTTTGGTGTTGCGGGCCGCAAGCTACACACCCGGCTGACCCAGCACCCCCTCCACGGCAATCGGATCCCCGTGTAGCGTTCCCGCGCATCGAGATTAGATGGCGTGCGATCTGGAGGTGAGCGATGACGCTAGATGGATTGGGGAGGAGGAGGGGGGGATGGCGTAGATTAGCCGGGTTTGTAGTTGGAGATTTTGGGGATGCCCAAGGATCGCGATTACATTGCCGAGGGGCAGTAGTGCAGACGTTTATGGCGAGACGCTGCGCAGAAAGTACTATGCAATGAAACAGCAACTCAACAGTTTAATTTTGAGGGCTGTAGTTGGATGGTGCCATGTCTACAAATTGGTGTTCAATTCGGTAAAAAAAAAAAGGCCAAGCTAAACAGTCTAGAGCTCAATGTGCATGACCAAATCAACTCCTTCTCTTCCTTTGTTTCCCCCTCCTCCCTACTCCAATCACTCCATCACTCCCACTCAACCCCTGCATCCTCAGACTAGCACCCGCCACTTCCAGTTTGTTGAACGTATCAATGACCGTCGTTGGCGTGCTCGTTTTCTGGGTACCAGCAATCTGAACCGCATTCGCAGCTCGGTTCATAATCTCCTCGACATCCTCCTGCACCTCTGGCAATATCTTGGCCGTCGCACCGAGATATCGTGCTAGAATGCCCTTGAAGGAAACCTGGTCGCTGTTACACGCGTTGGCGGGGTCCGTCTGGCCTTCGCACTTCGATTCGAACAAAGCGCCCGTCTTGGGGTCTGTAAACGTCCGGTTGGCCGAGGCGATGAAGCCGCGTGTGCGGTCGAGCCAGACGCTATCCTTGGTATGCGACGCCATGACGGCGCTGCCGTAGAGGAAAACACCGACGTTGTAACTCCATTGGTTGTGGTTGAGATCCGCGCATCCGTTCTTTTCGTCGGTGCCGTCGTAGACGTTGAAGTCCTTGTCCACGAGTCCAACGCTGGCGCTCCAGTTGTACGACTTCTCGGCCCAGTCCAGGCTATCGGTGTCGTTGTTGAAGCTGCCGAGACGAGCCGCGAGCTGGAAGAATAGGCCGTTTGTTATGGCGCTTTTGTACTTGTAACCGACTTCATCGTCGGCCTCGACAATCTTCCACCGCATGCCGCCTTTGCACCTTCCCGGGCTGTCGGTCCATCTCTTCTTTTGGTCCTCGAATACGTTCTGGGACAGGTTTTGCCACGGCATCGGTCCAGATTGAGGTATGGAGTTCTCGGCTGCTGTTAGGGCGGCGAGTGCCCACCAGGACTGATCGTCGTTTCCAGTCGCGTCGACGGTCATAAAGTTGCTGGTTGGGGTGGCTTGGCTCAGAATGGTGTCTTTGATCATGTTTTCGTATTGGCGGTCCCCGGTTGTGTCGCCATAAACCAAGAAGGCATCGACGGCAGTACCTGACTGCCACCACCAGTACGGTTGTGGAAGAAGCGCTAGACCCGGGTTTGGGAAGGACGCTTTTAATGAGGCTGCGAATGTTGAAACAGAAGACAGGAGTTTGGCTGGCGGGGGCGGAGGAGGAGGTGGTGGTTGCGACCCTATCGCGGCAGTGTTGAGTACTAATGTGATGGCGTTGGCGAGGTTTGCGGGTATCATCTTGGGAAAGCGAAGCAAAAAAAAAAGAATATCTAAAAGTTCCGGTATATCGAATAATAAACAAAGATCAAATACGCTCGCCCACCAAACGGTGCGACACGAAGCGGAGAAATAGGAAAATGAGTGTGTGGGTAGGTTCCCTGACCCAAAAGAATGAGGAGTGGATACCCTGACCCGAGAAAATGAGTGACTGGCACAGTAACAAGACTGCGACTGATGAAAAACGGCCAAGAAATGAATGGAAGTTCAGAAACAAAGACGAAGGAAAGTCAGATAAGGAATTTTGCGGACGCAGAGAGACACTGATAGGTAGGGCCACCCTCGCCGTACATGCCGAGTCTCAACGCATGACGTTGTTTCGAGACCCAGGAAAGCTGCTGCGGACCAACGCCACGTTCTCTTTGAGATTAGCAGGCTTCCTGCGGCCCACAGGGAAACGCTGCTAGGACCGCGTGGAGGTCGATAAGAAGTTTGATTTGCGAACCCTACGTCCAGCCTATGCACAACCACGCAAACTCCCGAACTGACCCTGAACGGCAAAACCAAACATGATCAAAAAAAATACCCTCCCTCCGTCAACTTAATATACGAGCAAATTTCGCTCATCGATACAAGATATACACACGCCTCCTTCGAACCCAGGCAGTGCATACAGCCAAATAATAGCCCGGCATCAGAATCCTCTTTACCTGGGCCAAGGAGAAGAAAAATTACCCCTGATCCTTTAGATGCTTAGCCAGGCACCACACAGCCCCCAGTCTGTAACTTGCCGCCAGCGCCCCATCCTGAAACACACTGCCACGCTACACGGCGGACGTGCGAGCATGTGATTCGCTGCATGTTGCGGATTTTGTGGACTTGCCGAGAGGGCCCGGAACGCGTTGCCGTCCAGGCTTGCGTTTATCTTTAGCAAAGGTTGGCGTTTACGTGTGCGCCCGCGCCGGGAACGCGGTTGTGCTATTTGGTTGTGCATGTGAAGCGGACGGGGCATTGGTTGCGTGTATGGAAATTACTGGAATTGCGTGTTCTTGTGCTGCACATTTTCTTTTGCCGATTGGCGTTGGGAGGTGGGCCGGAAATGTGAGGCGAGAGCCCACCATGAGCTTTTCTGGACGTTCTTTCGCATGCGCCAAGGGTATGTGTATGTGTGTGTGTCCGTGTGGAATTGTGGTGGTTTATTTCCCATCTTTCTTTCTGTAGCCACTTGCGTGCCGAATCCGTTCTGGCCTCGCCATCACAACTTCGCGGCCTTTGACACTACGACCCCTCCCCGCGCCTCTGCATAAACCGTCCCCTCCCCATCCTGTAGCCATCCCCGCCAGTTCTACCCATCTCTCCTTCTGCCTACAGCACTTGGACCTCACCATTACACACTTGGCGTCGCAATTGGCTTCTTGAACGTGATTTCGAGCTCGCTAGTCGCCGCGTCGCGGCGCCATACAGCTGCACGACCATCTCGCTCATTTTTGTGTCCAGCAAGGTCGAGGGTGACCTCCTCTTTGTCTGTGAGCCCTTTCATCATCTCCCGCCCTCGGTTTCATGCAAACGGTTTCCTTGATGAACGGAATTCCCGTCTCCCCGTTAGGAGCATGTCGCTCACCCTTTCCTGACCCCCATAGGCTGAGATACGCGGGCATAGCATCGTCGGCGAAGAAGGTCATGGGCGAGCAGAGGAATAAGATATTCTATGTCTTGTGCCGTCGCCTTGCGGGTGCGAATCTGTGTAATGGTCGTATATGGGAGGAGGGCGTTACACCATGTGTGCGCGGTGAGGCGCTCCTCTGTTCTGGCTGCCATTGTGCGAGGTACGTATATAGTGAGGGCTGTGTGTATGTGTGTGTGTGGGGGCGGGGCGCCAACGTCGTGGAGGTGATATCTCAACTGCCATTGTTGATACTGGAGCTTTAGTGCTAATGCTTCCAACGAGACGGATCATCCTCCGTCGCGATGCGGAGAAGAGGTACAGGTTCCGAGGTTGCCGGCATGATATCGGCTGTATTGTGAGCGTAGAACCCTACCATGCACTCGACGTTGAGGTTTTCTCACGTAGCACTTGCAAATTCGCGGACAAGGTTGGTTGAGATGAGATTTCTTTCATTGATGCTAACGTCATAGGAGACTGGCCATGAAAACGCTATCGTCGTAACGTTAGCCTCGTTAATCGTGAATCATATCCAACTATAAAGCCATATCGCTGCAGTCCTTTTACATTGCCCACTCAGTACAGGTGATAAAATCCTCATGTTATCAAGGTCGCCCATACTAGACTTACAAGTTAGAGAGACGTGCGCAAAAAGCGTTCCTCTTCTACCAAGTCCTGTGGCCGATACACCGTCCTTGCCGCTTAGTGTGTCTCTCTCAGCGAAGCTAGCAAGCGCGCACCCTCCAACGTCGCAGCGTCATGCACAGGTCGCTGCACAGCAACGATCTCGGGTACTGGAAGGACGTGGACTTGGGTTGCTGCTGGGGAAGACACTGCTGGAGAAGGACAGACCACGCGAGAAGAAACCACAGAACTGGACTCAGTCAAGAGGCTCTCTGGAGAATCGAAAAGCTCGGCATCAGCGTTGGAGTTGAACCTCTCCCTGACAGGCAGGCCATGATGATTCATCATGTTGTCATCGACAATGTTGTCCTCGGTAGTAAGAGTGTCCCTAACATCAACAGCATCTTTGGCTGTAGTATTGTCCTTGGCAGCAGTGTTTTTGGAAGCGGCAAAGTCCTTGATAGAAACATTATCCCTCATGGCGGTATCGTTCTCGAGGATATCGTTGTGCTCGGAACTGTTGATGGTATCGCCTTCAGCACCTGTGAGATCGATCACAATCTTGTCCTCACGCTTGGGTAAGTCTCCCAACATAAGCCTGATCATCTGAGCATCACGGTTCTGTTCTGAAGGACGCCAAAAGGATGGCTCTTGAAGACGAGGTGGTGCCTGGTAGTAGGGAGTAAGACCTCTAGTCGGGAGACCAGGAGGCTGGTAGCGGAGGAAGCCAAGGTTGTTGTTGCGAATAGGGGGAGGAGCTATGCCGAATGTCAGCAGTAGTTATTATGAGTTTGAAGATTTGGCCTGCTTACCTGGCATGGAAGCGATGTTATCTTTGCTTTTGCGCGGCTTACGCTGCTTGAGAGCAGTCTTGGTAGTTCCAGCAGTGCCGCCAGTGCTCTCGACAGCGCCGGCATCTCCAACATCCTTTGTGCCATCAACATCTTCAGTACCCACATTGGCATCCGTGTTGCTAAAGGCATTATGGTATGTCTTCTGGCGCTTGGCAGTGCGAGCTTGGTGATTGGGGTCTGCATTACGACCGTGGATGACCCAAAGACCGCGATGTTTGTTGGAGACAGCGTTGGTGATGGTACTGGTGTACAGTTTGTGAGGGGCGCCGACGACGGTCCAAATCTTTTCGTACTTCTGTCTCCATGTTAGTGAGAAGATAGCACGAATATTCAACAGGGAGTCCTACCATGAGGTTGACGGCATTGGCCTTGGAAGTCTAGAGGATGGGTCAGGATTGCTTCAGGAGTACGTCAGAGCTTGATACTTACCTTGAGTGCCATGCAGATCCAGTCGATGCGCTCTTCAAAGGTCCACTTTTGCGTCTGGCTAATGGAGTCGATGATGGTCTTATCATAGATCGCTACTTTGAAGCCTTCAGTGTGAATGGACTTGGCCATGCGCTGAAACAGAGTTTGTTAGTAGAAGCACACAAGCCGTTTTCGCCTGTTACTTACGACAATGTTCCAAGCACAAGCCTCGATAGCCCAATCGCCGTAGTATGAATCATGGCCGGGAGTCAAGCGCTTGCGGTAAGCGTTGCCTTCAGTATCCTTGGCTATGTTCATATCTTTGAATGCATCTACTAACTGCTTGACAACTACCCGATGCTCTTCCTCAGTCTTCGGAATCGTGTTGTCGTTCTCGGGGGCATACCACTGAACACCGTCCATCGAAGCTTTTGCATCATCCATGGTCTGAAAGCATAAGCCTCCGGTGACTGGGAAGTCCTTTTTCAGGCATTTAGATGTCATGATCTTGAGCCGGCACGGTCCCTTCAAGCCTTCCGGCACCTTTTCCAGCTTTGTTTCGGCCAAAGTGGGGAATCGAGGGTGCTGTACAGGGCATGGGGTGTCTCCGGACGTTGTAGTGACCGACTCTTCGCGTTCGCCATGTTCTGTGGCCATGTCGCGATCGGGATCTGGCATGTTCTTGAGGTTAGAGCGAGAATGTCTGTGTTATATGAGAATTTGACTAGAGCAAAGTGTTAGTCACCGTCTGCTATCGATGTTAAAGCCCAAGATCCAGAAACCCAGAGGTCGACGGCAGTGAGTGAAAAAGTGACGAAGAGTGTGAAACTTTTCGTCATTTATATACGTTACAAGTGCGCGCCAAAAAGGGACTAGAAGAGGTCGCTGTGAAGTGGGGTAATTCAGGCTGCGAGTTTTTGATATTGGGAGTGAAGTAAAGTTCGACTGTCAAGGGAAAACTATCAGAAAATGCTGCCGTATAGCAACACAAGACCTATGATACTCTAGGATGAGAAATATTTTTCATCGATACAGTATACAAGAGCAATGAGGAGATATGTATGAATGTTTACATCGTTGAATGTGCTGCGCCTATCGTATTGCGCACTCAGCATTATCGCATTCACTAAGGATATTTCCCATGTGTTTGCCCCTCAAAATGGAACACGATGACGTACACAACAAAGCAGCTGGAGACAGACTTTAATGGCGATACGGTAGAATAACGGTCCGTATTTTGTCCTCTAGGACCGGTTTTGGGGTCCGAGGTGTCGACCACTGTGCTGCGATTCAAACTGATAATCAGCTGTAAATGCATATCAGATCGGACGGACAGTAGGATGCACAGGGAATGTATACAGACGTCGATTGAATACGATCATTTGGCATTCTTAGAATCTGTCTCCCAGGTTGGACATTGTAGGGATAGCGACTACAATAGTGCCTGGCATACCTGTGCCGCGGTCAAGAAGGCTGGGCAGTCTTGCAAGAAAACGACCCATTAACAAATATTAAAGTTTTCAATCATAAGCTCATGAACGATATCATGTTTTACTCCAAGCGCCGACGCGTCGCACAGGGAATGAGCATGTCATACGTTTGCCGTCATTCTATAAGTGGACAAGAAACATTTGCAATTTGAATGCCAACGGAAAAGTGAGTGAATGCCGGCAACGTACGAATGAAGGCGTTTGAAGTAAGTAATGGTGACCGTGTCATAGACATGTGGATCATGCGGAAGACACGTGGTTGCTAGCGTGCATTAGTCACATTATAAATTCAACGTCAAGTCTCGCGCAACTTCCACAAGACTATAGGTATCTCTTTCTCCTCCTCAAGATTAGAATCGCAATCTGACTTTACTCGGTCCCGAGAGATCAGGTTCAAGGATGTCTCTGGTTCTACACCTGCCATACACTTTCCCGCAGCCTCTTAGCGAGCCGAGTTTTGCAGCTATATCGAGCAGATGAGTAGATGGAGATCTGTCGACCTACGCCGCACTTCCCATGATCTAATTTTACAATGTTTGCGCTAGTATTGACGTAGAGAAAGCCATGACAAGGCGATCGCACCAAAGCCAGCATATGGGAGTGCAGAGGTAGTTCTCACGCTTACATCTTTCCCTACAGCCATTTCAGAGATGCTCAATTCTCTTTGCTACATTTTCTGACTCCTAAAACCTCCCAGACGATAGAGGCATACAATGTAATGCCCAATTCTAGATATCAGTCACTTCTTCAGCGTCATCTCTTTGGCTCTTCTTGAGCTTCCGCACCTCCGTTTCGTTTCAAATATGTCACTTCACAGTCTACTTTTGATATTACAATACCTGCAATACGGTATATCCTTAGAGATAGATCTCGCTACGTCATTTCTATTTTAACTGTAAGTGATTAGGTGATGCGCCGAGAATGTGCACTTGTGTATCGGCACCAGTGAAAGCCGTCTCGACACGATAGCGATAGAGCAATCATGCTAGTTTTCGATGGCGTGATTTTCTCTGTCGTCAGAACAGCAAGGAGCAGCCTAGCACTCACCTCCGTGAATCTCCTCCCCCGCCCGCAGAGCGGCGGTGCACGGGCCCATGATCTGGCGCATGATGCACATTGTCTTCTAGGAGAAGCTTCTCTCTATCTCCCAATCGGGATTTGGTACTACGTATCTGATATATAAAATCCCGCAACGGTACCCCGACTTCAGTTGTCCGCAGTCTCTCGTTTACCTTTCGCCAACAGTATCAACTGTATCCGCTTTATCAACTTTATCAACTGTATCAACTGTACCTTCAACTGTATCAACACAATGAGCTTCTTCGATCCTCACTTCGGTCTTCCACTACCGGAGGATGTCCAGAGTGCAGACAGCGGTATATTCGACTCCATTTGGTATCAGCCGGGTGCTCCTCTGAGCTTGGGTAATACCCTAGGACCCGTCGCTGCCTCCGCCCTCGAACCTGTCGCTACCCCCACTCTCGGCAGCAGTACGTATAGAAACCCACTCTAGTAATTTGTATAGACGACTAAAGTCTGTTAGACGCAAGTAAGAAGAGCATGATTATAAAGATCTGCATCCCCCCCGCGGCGCTCGCAGCAGCGACCATCCATCGTAAAACCATCAAGGACAAAGAAACGCGGGCCAGGATCATAATCGCCAGGCAGAAGAGTGAGGAGACAGTAGCGAATACGATGGGCTCTGATGTCCGAATCATCAAAACGCCCACTGGCTACATCATTGGAGGCGTATTTTGGAGCGCGCCTGCATATGATGCCACCATACCCACATCACCAGCTGAGATCAGCGTATACGTCGATGCACTTGTCATGGCAATATCGAACAACAGAGGCTGCCGCGAGCAAGACGGTAGACGACAGTTTCTGAATCGCTGGGCCACTGAATCCTCCTTCTATTCCGTATATGAGATTGAGGCTGCTGCCCGTGACCTTGTCGTAAGTCAAACATGCACATCGCGCTTGAGTCATCTGACAGCAGCCTAGCTCGCTATGAAGGACATCCACGAGAACGGCTGGACCAAGGCCATCTACGACAGAGATGAGCGCGAGACGTACCAGCTGACAATGTTCTACACATTTGAAGATCGCTTTAATGCACTTCAAGAGCTCCTTATGGTATGTATCAGCGATAGCGTGTTGTATTATCATTTTTTGTATTGCGATAGATTTTCTGCTCGTAAACACTTGTCTTGGGACAACTGTATTCACATCCACAGTACTCAAAGACCACCTGCAAAGATGTCATGAAGGGGACAAAGTTCCACGCCATCATCGGAAACCCGCGGGTGCTGATCAAGCGCACCGCAATGAACGTCAACTCAAACAGCTTGAAAGCTGTGCGAATCGCCAAGGGCATGGAGGTGCTGAAGCAGCAGCAGGAGGAGTCGGCTGCTAAGAAGAGGAAATCTATTGCCGACGAGGAGCGGGAGGAAGATGAGGAGCGGGGGGCCGGTGAATCACCTCCGGAGAAGCGGGCAAGGAAAAGCCGTTCCAGCTAGGCCTTGCTGTGTTGTTTTCGCACATTGTTCAGCGTTCCATACCCTTTTGGGATATAGCTCGTAGCGTTTCTTTGAGTTTCTTGGCGCGAACTTGGGGTGCAGTGCGATGTCTGGTTGGGTGCAGAAGCATCTTGGGTTTGGATAAGTAGAGTATGTACACCTGTCACGGATGAGACACGAAATAAGAATACATCACGGCCACCCTCTAGTTTGTTGTCACATAATGTCGTGATGGAAGAAAATATCCGAGTAACTGACTGAGCAGCAATTGTAATCCATGCACGGCAGGCTATCAAATAAATAAAGGGCAAATATATACACAAAAAGAACCTCTCACTCTCCTGTCCCAAACCCCTAAGCACTACTCTCTCCGCACCCTGACTCCGAGCCAAATCTACATCTAGCAAGTCTTGATAGCTGAAGCGGTGTACTTGCAGTTGTTGGAAGGGCCCTTGGAGACGGACTGGGGCTCGTTGCCGGGGGTGGTACCCTTGAACTCCTCGCAGATGGTCTTGACGGAGGTGGCGCAGGTGTTGCTGATGGTGGAGGAATCTCCGAAGTTGGGGTTGATACCAGTCAGGACCTTGCCGTTGTAGGCCTTGACATTCTTGACAACGACGGAGCGCGCGACGCTGTTCTTGCAGTTACCGCAAGCGCGGTAGAGCTTGCCGAAGTCGATGACGGCTATCAAAAGGTTAGTAGTTGTTATGATGGGTATAGCGGATGGAATAGTGCTTACTGAAACCGTCAATGGTGACGGTACCCTGTCCGTTGTGCTGGACGACCTTGTCCGAAGCGGCCTGAGCACCTCCTCCCTTGACCATGGCGTTGCCGTTACCCTTAATGGTAAGGGCATCCTCGCAGACATCGACCCACCAAACGTTCTCGATGGTGCAAGCTCCCTCACAGTGGATACCCTCGATCTGGTCCTTGCCAATGATGGCGTTCTTGAGGGTACCGCCGTTCTTGATAATGAAAACGGCGTCGGAGTCACCGCCCTCAGCCTGGCCTGTGCACGACACACCACGGCCGTAGGTCTTCATGCCACCATCGAAAGTTCCGCTGACCTGGGAGGGTGCCTTGAAGGTAACAGAGCCCTTGGATGCAGGGACGGGGAGAGTGGCGCGCTTGGTAAGGGAGAAGATCTCGTTGGGAGCGGGGGCAGCAGGGCCAGCGGCGGCGAAGCCAGTGATGGCAGCAATGACGGCAAGAGAGAACTGCATTGTGATGGTTGGTTGGTTTTGTTGGGACGGTCGAAGGTCGAAAGAGTATTTGTTGGAGAAAGTATGTATAAGAAGGTAAGTTACTGGAAAAGTAGTGAATGTGGGATGCTTCAAGCAAACTAAGGACTGTAGAATGTGATGGTGGATACGATTCGATGCATAGGCTGCCTGAGGTACTTATAACCTGATCATTCGACCTATTTCTGTTACCCCACTGTTTCTTCGTTCGAGAATGGGCCATGTGCATGGGTCGATGTGTTCCCCGGAAAATGTGGACCGGGTTCAGAGTATCATGCATTCGTGGACAAGATCACGATACAATACTAGTATGGAAACGTTCTCGACATCCCATTGGACACTCAAGTCCTGAGATTGTTCCTGGCCTGCAAGGTGTGCGTATGTGATGAACATTTGGCCGAAAGTAGATTATCACACCGGCACTATCAGGCGGGAAGATGCCAAGCTTCACCCTGAAACCGCGCGAATATCCACATCAATGCTACCAAGCTCATGTGCCAAGATCAGTAGAAATTTCCGCCTTTTAGTTAGAATGTCTGGCCAGTGTGATAATTTTCCAGAAGCCATGCCAAGTAACAAATACGAGTCATGCTGCGGGGCGGGCCTTGCGCTAAAACTTCTGATTGATGAGGTTGTTTCAACAGGCTGCTATTTTGCGACCTGTCATCGCAGCATCCTCAGATACAAGCTCTGAAGCGACTTGGCATACTTGATCTCGCGGAAGAATGTTCCCCGCTCCTACACACTGTTCAGCAACCTTGTATGTGAGATGAAATCGGGGTGGAATAAATCCAGCAGTAGGACACGGCTCTTGTATGTGGCCTTGAAAGCCATCGACTTAACTATCACCCGACCGAATGCGAATGTAGTGTGCTAGTACCCACAGCCATATCATAGTTGGGTAAAAGCAATGTTATTCCTCTGATAGCGAAATCTTCTCATCTGCGACGGCACTACGCTGGAATATCGCGTTCAGAAGGTCCGACAAGGGATGGCTGGCCCCGCACGTGGAGATTGATATCTACAAAGTGTTCAGTGGTGATCTAGCAGGGAGGGGTGATCCCAATCAATCATCCACACAAGTGTCCAAAGGAGCTTGTACTGCTGTGTGGCGATGACGCATCATGTTAGCAGGGGGTTGAAGCAGACGGTTCCGAGGTACCTGCGACGCAGGTGCAATTACCATGTTCCCCTGCGTTTTACCTATTCAGGACAAAATGTGGGGTCGGTCAGCACCAACTTCTTTTTCCTCGAGCAGAACAAGCAATATGACTGAATGAAACCCGCCCTTGAACGCTTCAGATAACAACTAGCTTCGTAACAATCCCGGCCGATCCGGGATATCGCCAAGGTGTGACTAGTGCCCACGATTTTTTTTTCGCATGCCGTTTCATCGTCTGCGAAATCAAAGACCCAGGATTTAAGATGAAATGCATACTGCGCCAACCATGCGACTTGATAGCCAGCACGTGATAGCCAAGCAATCACTTGGTTCAATCTAGACCGCCTACTCTTTAATGGAATATCCCTCAAATTTGATACACCTTCCCTTCCTAACCCCCAACTATTCACCCGATATTCATCTACCATCCCCTACTCTTAGAGCTTACCATCGCAAGCGTATCTATCTTAGTTCCTTTTGCATTCATCCTAATTAGCCTGGTATTCAACCTAGCTCTCGTAGCCTCCCTCAATCTCTCAATTCCATCAAGCATATGCTGCTTCGAGGCATCCTCGATCGAAAGAATCTCCTACTCGCGGCCTAACTCGGCACGACTAGATTAAGAATTACAGACAGTTACGCTCCCGAAGGACGGTAACGATATCCATCATACTCTGAGCGTACGTCTAGCGCACACGGTGAATGAAGAACATTACTTCCACAAGAACGAGTAAACTGTGAATGCTTGTTATCGGTCAATTAGCGGGATAATGCACATTTCTGCACCTCGAACACGCAAGCGCTTACGGTTTTGACACTCATATGGGCAGTTGTTACGGAACACCGTGTACCATTTGTCTAGCTATCTTTTTCCTGGCCCGTGGCGAGTGAGCTGATTCTCATCACTTGGCAGCTTCAGAAACGATAGCTATCCTTGTCGTACCAGCCAAATTGAAGAACTATCGCTCCCTTGCTCTGCCGAATAGCACCATGGAGCTTTTTTTTAATCAACCTCTTCTCAGAGTTTAGACCTTTCGGGCGCCGATACCACATGACGGCAGTTTGAGGATTTTCAATTACGAATGTAGACGGTGAAGGAGGTGATGAAGGCTCAACTAAGCAGCTAATACTAGATTCATTTGGCTACCTAGCATGATCTAACAAACCTTCTGTTCAACGCCGTACCAGAATGCGAACCTCTTAATACTGGTCAGCTCATGCAAAACGGTGCTAGAGAAGGCTCTCCTTGCAGCGACGATGGGATGTGCATGTTTGTGAACACAGGAAATCAGTAGAATCAGGACATGGCAGTCAAGTCATGCGATTCGAAGTAAGATGGGCCGTGTCGTTGAACTTGATGGGCAGAATGAAAGCTATCTACCTTCTTGCTCAGCCCCAGAGAGCGCTCTCCCTTTCTGGCACAGTGCCTTAATAGAGTGAAAACTCCTTCGCGACGGTCAGATGGTTTAGATTAGCCCTAGAAAATCCTATTTTCCTTCTGGTTCAACCCCAAAGATATCCCTCCTCCTACGCGCTCAACCACAGGAGCGCTCTCTCCTTCAGGCTCAGCGCCGTGATAAAATAGAAACTCTATCATAATACAACTCGTCAGTATCAGCTCTAGTCCTGCGACGGCAGCCCATTCCCACCTCTCACAATATGAATGAATTGCTCAAGTGTAGCAGGCATAACCCTTTCTGTGCATAAGTTGATAGATCTCTACTTGGCAAAAGCACAATCCAGCATAGCTCTACTCAATCAGCAAGATCATCTCCCACTACCAACGAAATCCCCCAGACGTCTCTATCGTATCGACTCGCACGCTTTCGCGCTTGTACATCCATGTCAAAAAGCCCGTAGCTCTTACGCATATCAAAAGTACCGTAGGTATACTCCAAACTTTATTCCATGAGCCATAGTTTACAACAGGCAGCCTATACATTTTGTCAGCCTTCTTCTTGTCGGCGGCGCCATTGTGCTTGCTGCGCCGGGACAGTCACTCGACCCCGTAAAATCCAATGCCCGCCAGGCGGACACTTGATATCTATTTGTAAAGTGGAAGTTCGATAGACTATATACCAACGCAGAAATCCAAGCACTTGCCTCAAAATCCTCCAGCATCGTCATCCCACACCCCGGTGTCAATCCTACCACCGACGATGGCGACCTTGGCTCTCCCAATTCTCAAAGGAAATGACTGAAGGATGCCTTGTGGAAAATTTTCTGTCCAAGTGACGAGACTCAGCATACTGGTCATGTTCTCCAGATTGATGGAGCCGCGTAAAAAAATTGTTGAGGTCAGTGTCAGGGGGGTGCAGTTGGATTTGGTTGACGTCAGTCCGCCTCAAGACGGCTCACTGTCGCTGTCGATTACCACGGTTCAACTTGCTTATCGAGAGTAAGAGTACATTCATTCGTCACATTCGTGTAGGCTCATTCGCCCGTTAATTGTCTTTTGCTAATAACCACAACACGCAACCTGGAAACTTCCTATCAGCTTATAGAAATTTTATACGGTCTTTCACGAGTGAACTTCCATTAATCTAGATTTGACCCCCGTCTACTCTTCTATTCAACCCATATTCATCCCTCTAATCTCTTTGATGTCGCTACTTGTTTCCACGTTTTTGTCGCTACCTAGTCTATGCTTTCCTTCCATCCAACATCCGTTAATATCTCGAAAGTCAGCAACCAACATGAGCCAAGAACACACATAGTTGGTGGAAAATAAGCTCCAAGTGGCCATGCTATCTTCAGATCCCCATCCCGGCGTAGATCATGGCAGCCAATTCGCCCTTCTCGTCTTAGAAATTCCGGGCCTTTCGGTCGATTCTCAGTACGCGTCACCCAGGAAATCGTAGGTTGGCGTCTGCGGCAATTCGTCGGTAATTTCGACAATCTACAGCAGTCAGATCGGCAATTTAGTGCTGAGCATGGATGGACGACAGCGGAAAAGAAACACAAGCTGGAAGAGGGTGTGTTCTAGCAAGAACTTTACAGCTGGTATAACCTACCTTATTTTCTGAGTCCTGGTCCAAGGTATATGGCCCTCCAGTCGGAGGTAGATATTGCGGACATATACTAAACTCTATGGCGCCTTGATCCGCTAATCGCCTCTTGACCAACAGCGCATCTGACAGCACTTTTGCTTGGTTGATGCCAAACTCTCTCTCGATCCGTGTCATGCAGTTGTACACAAAGTCCTGGCTCTCCGGTGAAGCTATCTGCATAGTTGCAGCGACATAGAGCGCCCAGACAGTGGAATAACCGCCTGCAACACGGATGATGGGCAGTCGACCCTCGCTCGATCCGCTCCCAACAAGACCTCGAAAGATACCGATTGATTCACTGCGGAAGTTTTGATCAAGGGATTTGAGGGCGGTTGTGTAGCCTGCCGTTGAGGTTCCAGATGTCGATGTAGAGGGTGGTACGGACTCCCTAGACGCAGGCATATGTACGGGCATATCAGTCGTGCAGTCCATTGTTGAATTTGGTACAACACCGGAAACGTCGTGCAAGAACTGCGGCATACTTGCTATTATATCAGACTGTATCTTAGATAATGTACGAGTGCTAATCTCTAGCTGCTCATGATACTTTCTGCCGGTGAGCGTGGGTGGAGTGGCTGCGAAGCCTGCCAGGATACTGTTTCGAATGATGTCGTGGAAGTAGATTCTGTTATACCGCACCCAGTTCCAAGTCTGGGATGCCGCAGCGGTCGGATAAATATGGTAGAAGTCTTCAAAAATGTCTTTCCGCTTTGCGCAATGGACCACATTGTACTTCCATTCTGGTCCTTGATCTCTGAATATGTTGACTGCAATGTTATCCAGCTCAAGCGCCGACTCTATTATCTCCATCAAGGAGAATGTTTCTTTGCCCAGTATCCGAGCTCGCAGGTCGATGGTCTTGATGTGAAGAAAGAAGAAGCGATTCCTAGGGTCGTCTCCATCTACATGCTTTATCACTTCATTATTAAGACGATGAACAAAGCGAGGGATGGGTATTCCTTTCCCCATACAGTTCATGGTAAGCAAACCAACTGCATGAAGATACATCCTGATGCCGGCTGGCGTTTTGAATTGCTCCATGCCCCGCAATCTGATGAGGGAGGCGGCACCCTCGACATGATTGCTCCAGCCATCCAAAGAACTGTCGTTGAATGTCGCTTCGAACATACCGAGAAGATTCACAGAGGTTAGGGTGCTGTCAGATTTGACGTCACTAGGACACGAGAGCGCCTTGTTGATCATTTTGATGGCATTCAAGTACCATCGTATGGCCTCGCATTTGAGTCCTGAATCCATATGTAGGTTTGCGACTCCAGCGATACCCAGGGCTGTCATGGATGTGGCGACAAGCGGATGAAACCCTTGTGTAGAGAGGTGTTTTTGGAAGACATCGGATTGCACTGGGGGTTGATCTATGCCCGTGCAGTAGTAGGACATGAAGAAGGATAATCCCTGGTCAATGAGTGTCGCCGTCATCCCTATTTGTGGAGCCTGGCTGGCCATGATCTGTAGATACGCTTCTCGCGGATCGCGTGCATCTCGTACATCTCGAGCTGTAACTGCCTTTGCTTTGGATCGCTTTGCCTTTGCTTGAACATGTGCTGTCTCGTCGTGGAAGAAAGCGTCCACGTTTCTATCGTACCCTGGGCATTGATATCTTCTGTCGGCACACTTGATGCAGCCGCCGGGACGTTCATCACACTGGGAGGGTTTGTCAGCATGTTTGGTTATGATAGCCATACTAGAGATCTTGTGTGTACCCTTACTGCGACTATCAAATGTGTGTACAGACTTGGGTCTCAGAGATGTCCAAGTTAGGAAGTAATTAGTCACCGGCCGCAGTAAGTCGGTGTCCTCTACGCGATGTACCAATATGCACTAAAGGAAAGCCACGCCAAGTCGCATAACACACTTGTAGGAAATGGTGATTACCACTTACTTTGATCTTCCGTTCGCGACATTTCCTGCAACCCATCGAAGGTCGCCCTCGATACACCATGTTGATGAATGTTTGGGTGTTTTGCGATAAAGGGGGAAAAGGATCTTCTACGAAGTCGCAGCTTGTGGCCGGAATGTGCTTGATCGTGCACTGTGGTCGTATCCGCGATGTTTGATTCTTGACACAAGGGTGAAAAATTGTGTCCTTCGATCAAGAAGCCTCGTCAAAACTGAACGCGATGGACAACCGATGCAATCTGCAAATCATCGCAACGTGATTGAGGCATGCTATCTCGGATAGGCGCCGCTTTGTGGCTGAGTAAAACAGGCCGTCAGCGAAGCGAATATGACCGAGAGAACCTGGCGTTCCGAGGATGCGGGACAGCAAATTGGGGGGCCTAAAGTAAGCTCACCACAGGGAGTGGTTGGTTGAGGCAACTCCAAAGTACACAGGATTCCATACGGTGACGAAGCGATCCGCTATCGCGCTGTCGAGCTGGCTGAGTGAGTTGTAGTTGCGTACGCTGCTTAGATAAGCAGACTAACCCATATTGTAGACCGTGAACGCGGCTATCAGCAGCCCCGCCTAAGGTGACCCAACACGAGGCTGTGCATTTAGAGACAAGAAATTTGAATTTGATTCACAGCAGTTTTCCATACTTCAATAATGATTGAGATAAGAAAGCTAATTGAAGATTACGTCATCAAGCAACTGAATCATCAGGCGTTGTGGCGGGTAAGCAGCATCCGATGTCCAAAACACTAATATCTTATTAACAATTCTCGCAGAGTGGTTATCGCGCAAGACTAGAAATCTTGTTCCTTCGGGAGCGTCAGTTCGAATCTGGCCAACGTCGTCTTTTTTTTGCCGAGATCATTCCCCCAGAGCATAGAAAAGCAATAGAAGGCAGCTATTGCAAGAGCCGCTGGTAAACGAATGGAACTATACTTTTTAGATGAAGAGTAGGTTTGGAACGTAATTTTCAGTAACTCCTTTTCAGCCCATACACATATTGTCCATAGCCACCCTATCAATGTTTAAACACACAAGGACTCTCCTACCAATATGCCTACCCCCCTTGTTTATTCCACACTCTCCTTTTCCCCCACTAGAACCCTCACCTCATCTCAACCCTCTCCCCCTCATCCTGTCCATCACAAACACCCTTGTGACAATACTTACCACAGCCCCTCTGCCACGTCCACCTCTTCTTTGCTGGCTCTGCAGCCGCGCCTTTACTCTCTCCTTCACATGACCAAACCCCATTTCCGCATTCAAAGATACATGTGCAGTATTCCTTGCCATCAGGTTGTAGTGTGCACAAAGAGCGGTCGCGAGTTTGGTGTGCATACCAGGATCCCAGGGTTGAAATGGGTATTTCTGTTGAGCGGTAGGGGGTTAGAGGGGATGGAGGCTGGGGAGGGGGGGGCGGAAGACATCAATGAAACAATGAATAGATAGATGGACAAACAAAGGGGAGCTAGGGAGGGAGATGGAAGGGAAAAAAGACATGCCTTGTTTTTCCATGAGTTCCCAACCACAATGTCCAGCCTTGGTGTCGCATTCCGCTTCCAAGGTCGGCGTCAACGTCGCAAGAGCGAATGCTCGCAGTGGGAGTAGTAGTGTCATGAGCACGGCTACAGCCGTGGTAGTTTGGAGTCGATATGCCATCCCGGAAGGCAGCAACTTGAGCAAGGCGATTAGGTAGATTTGGTCTTCGATAGTTACACTTCTTGAGGAAAGGTTCAACGGTTGAGTAATTTGTATGTAACTACTTTTGCACAAAAAAGTAACTTGAACTTTTTGATAAGAAGAAGCAAAGTGCGGTTACACGGTTACACGGGTGACGGATTATACGCACACGTGGCTAGCTGCACACCGTGCCACAGGTGCAGCGGCGGTGTGAATCCTTGGCCGCGATTTAAGTTCGTGGGTCGACGGTATGTATGCACGTCACAGTCGGCGATCATGAGGTGCGAGCTCAACATTGAAGTGGAATTGGACAATTGGGAATTCAGTTTGATGAGAAATTCGTGTATTCGTAAGCATCGGTATCTGATTGGAGAAAACGATAACCGAGAAACGCCTCGCTATGCAAAATGGGTATCAGAAGCCGCTGCTGGCCAGGGTTATAAAATAAGAAAAACGCCGTAATGAAACACAAGGTTATGTTCAGACCCAAGCCAAACTCCAGAGCGCAGGCATGTTAGGCCACCTTTCCTGCCAAGTAGCGAGGAGCTCAGGGACACGCTCGTCAAAGCCAGAGCGAGCGGCACCTCCACCGGACTGCCATCCGCTCTCGCCATGTATCTCTCGCTCTTTAGCGGCAGCTTCGTTCAAGGTGAGCGCGAGGTCAAGGATGGCTTTACCGCCGACAAGAGCCTCCTCATGATTATCCTTAATGTCGACATTGAAGACATGAACGGGTCGGTTGAGCTTTCCGCCCTTGTTGTGTAGATCTTCCAAGACGGCATCGAAGCAGCGCTCCTCACATGTGATGACAACATCAACTACGCCAGACTCTGTACCTTGCGAGCCTTTGTCTTCGGCGTGGTCGAGACGCGGTTTGCCCGGGACCCAATCTTGAAAGCGTTCGGGGTAGCCCTTGATGTTCAAGTTGCGACCAAGCATGTTCAACAAGCCGTTGTGGGTATACAAGGCAGCGTTCTGCTCAGAGAGTTCATCATGAATGGCGCGGTAGGTGGTGCTGTTGAAGTTGTAGACATTAGGCTGTGTGATAGTCGGGCCGGGCAGGCGCACAAGTGAGCCAGTGCCGAAGCTGATGGTCGGGAGGTGGGCCGAGGCAAGCTGGAGATGGGCTTCCATAGATCTTTTCAGAATCAGCGTATGTCGGCATCGAGTAGGTCTCATTACAAACCTGTTTTGATTACTCGCGCACACAGTGCAGAACTTGAGCTTGAAGCTGTCATCAGGCACCATGTTCTGCTTGGCATGCGCGTCGCTGGCACTGTCCACGGCCATGGACTGGGGGTCTGCTGGGGGCGGAGGCGGTGGGGGAGGTGCCGGCTGCTGTTGTCGTCCGCGGAGGCGTGGGTCGGCGGTCGACATGGTGACGGTGGAGAAGGAGGAGGTGGTGGTGGTGCAGCTCTGCAAATTCTTCACGAACGTTAGTTACGGTTCGGCAAGGTTGTAGGCAACAGTAAAAGCAGTTTCACGCGAGTATCAGAATTTTCAGTGTATATTATTATTGAGAGTCCTCAAAGGCTAGTGCCTAGGACAGCTCCAATATGTGTTCATCATCTCACAGAAAGGCATGGGGAGGTGGGGTTGGAACGTACATTATACCAGGAAACTATCCAAGGTCATAGCCCTGGAACATAGAGGGAGCGAGCCTGCACAGAAGACTGGGGTTGCTGGTTGATGGTGGTTGTCAAGGCGCGAAGCCTGTGGAAGAAGCGCAAGCTTTGTCAAGCTCGGGAAGAAAGTCATTGTTGGCGCGTGCTGACTAAGCGGGCCGGGATAACGATTCAGCGGCGCAATACGAAGACGATGCAAAGCACGGTAGTACCTAGTGCAGCACGATGGAAGAGTAGTACGGGCCCGAATATCGATAGCAGATACGGGCTATGGGTCCCAAGCGTGATGCGCTTGACGCTCAGCCGCCGGGTCATTTCCTGTTCCTGGAGCGCTTGGATGCTAATAGCATTACGCCATATACATGACGTTGGAGCACCCGGTTTGCTGTGTTATTGCGCAAGCATGTGCGCCCAAACAAGACACGATCCGGCTCGGGCTGTCTGTCAGGCCAGGACGTGGCCGCCATGGTCGCCATGGTCGCCTGGGCTTGCTTGCTCTGCAGCTGGTGGACCCAAGGGCGCGCCCACGACTTGTGCGTCCGGCCCCGTGACAGCACGCGGCGAAGGCTCGTCCGGGACCTTCCTCGTCGAGGCACGATCAAGAGGCCTCGGAATGTTGATGGATTCGACCAGCCGAGCTCGAGGCGGCCGTATTGCGTTAGCTGCGTGCATCTGAAACGGTCTAGGGTGAATGGGGACTAAGCTCGTGTTGGAGCGGTTTGCAAGCATCGTAGGCAGAGAAGAGCCGCCAGAACACACATAGCCCCTCGTCAGTGCTAGCCAGGCCTCATGTCATGAACGGCTATTGCTCCAAATTTGCTGTACATTCTTCTCCATCGCAGGCCTCGCACCAGATGTCGTACCACGCTGACGGTACATTCGACATATTCTGAAACACAGAGCCGGCGTCTAGCATGTCCCCCGCCGCCGTGTGCCAAAAATAGAGTGTCCTCAGTCGGCCTTCTTCCACGACGCGCGCTGGTAGCCTACACCATCCAGAACTTGTCGAGCCCTTCAGCGTCGCCTGGCCCAATACCCGCACCCAGTGCCGAGTTTCTCCTTGCCGATACCCTCTCAACGCTCCGGGACCGCTCCCTCGGGCGCCCAACTCACCACCGTTCACCGGCTGAGTGTTAGCGCCAGGCTTGACCCCCACAATCCCAGCGAGCGCTTCTCCAGCCGCCTCGCACTGCAAATATCTTCACGCCCACTGGGCAAACCTCCCAATCGCCGCGCGCATATCTCCAACCGGACCACGCTCTTCCAGAAGCCCTCAGGCGCCCCGCCGACCCATTGGCCGTCGCCGCCGTCGCCGCCATCGAAACATCAAGGCAAACATTCGACTCGCTGCGCCATCAGCCACAGCCGTTCCCGCGCCCGCCGCAGACGTCTTGACTGACTGTGATTCGAACGCCGTGTGTGCGCCTTGCGCGCTGGCCAGACGGCGCCCGAGACGCTGCTGAACTCGTTTGCTCCTTCCCACTTCCACTGCCCACTTGGGTCGCGCCTGCCTCCACCACAACCACACCTGCTTCGCACCTGCACACATATCGCGCATGACCGACACGCTCCCTGCACGAGAGACGGCCGCCGACTCGCAACGTCTGCGCAACATTACCGAGGGTCAGATTCAGGACCACAACATGGCCGCCGACGTACTATCACCGAGGAGCGATCCGGGCTCTGCAGCACAGTCTGGCGGAAACCGCACTTCACTGCCTCCGCTCGTCACTTCCCCACCGTCAAAGGCCAAATTGGAGCGCGCGAGTTCCTACATAAACAAGCGCCTGTCCACCTTCTCAAACACATCAAACACACATCAGTCGGTACGCTCACGGCCGCAATCGACTGCCTTTCCCGTCTTCCACTCGAGTCTGCCCTACTCGCTCGTCCGCGACTTTGCCTACGATCCGCTACACCCGCTCTTTTACGGCCCGCTCCCAGAACAGCCGTCTGCCTTGTCTACCCCGGCAAGCGAGCATAGCAGAAGGCTATCAGATCCACCCCCGGTGGCATGGCGCAGTGACCGCGGCGGTTGGTCTGCGGGGTCTTGGGACGAGAATGGCGAGCAACTCCCGCAAACGTCATATGACGGGGGTCCGCCCTACAGCGAGGACGACGACATTTCGAGTCCGGTAGTCACTAGCCACCATGGCATACGCCACAAGAAGCACAAGTCGAACATTGTCAACTTTGACCATACGCGTGGCCGGAAAGGGTACCCGGAAGAGCCACGGCGGGGCTCAGTAGCGCCCATGAACGGCGAGAGCAGCCACTTCCTTGGCGACGATGCCGTCAATGGCCCCGGCAGTGAGTACATCACATATCCACCTGACTCCTCACGACTGGGCGTACCAGAAGGTGCCTCGCGGCGAGACTCGCACTTTGCAACAACCCTGCCACAACGTGCCTACGCAGATGCCGATGCCGACCTCGAGGGCCCGCCCTACGACTCGGACGATGATATATCCGAGCCTGAAGACTACATCCACGATGACAATCGCTTCTCGCGCGACTACCAGTTTACCATAGCCTCACCGGACGAGGAGATGCATGGAAAGGCAGTCGCATTGTTCGATTTCGCCCGAGAGAACGACAACGAGCTGCCCCTAGTGGAAGGCCAAGTGATTCTGGTTTCATATAGGCATGGCCAAGGCTGGCTCGTAGCTCAAGACCCCAAGACCGGAGAGAGCGGGCTCGTACCCGAGGAGTATGTACGTCTACTCCGCGATATCGAAGGCGGTCTAAACGGCTTGGTTGGTGCTATCCAATCGCAGCCCGTTCTGCAACCTCCAGAGGTCCACAACGGACCCGAAAGCTTGTTGAGTCCCATCTCTGCTGGACCAGAAGCTAGGACACCCACACAGGCTGACCACCCGCAAAACTACACGCCCGTGATATCCACCTTCTCCACAAGCCACAAGGATCTGGAAAAGTACCCTACAGACAGGCTCGGCACGCCTACCACGACCGAGGGTGTATCTTTCTCAAGAAACAGAGAGAGCGTGCCAATGGCAATGGAGGGTGTCGAGACTACGCCCGAACCCCCATCTCATGACCACAAACCATGAGCGATGAAAGATGAGCTCGTCTAACAAGGCGAGCTCATATATTCTGCACTTCATTCTTAACCAAACCACGGTTATCAACAGGGCTACAAAAGGGTCCCCAAGCAGTACATGATCAGGCGCACAACACACACACATGCCTGACTGCTAAAATGAGGCACGCGTTGCTTGACCCCTACGGTGAAGCAATCGGCCCATACTATTTTTGAACGCCCTCTCACGACATTCGCTTCACCCCAATGTCTTACCCAAACCACCACTTTTACGAATGCATTTACACTGGCGTTGACGAATCGAGTGTTTTCCTCACTCGGCAACCTTTTTTTTCTTTTGTGAGAGATGGGGGCGAAGGGCGGGCGGGCATTTATCATGGAAGGTTTGCCTAGGGCATGGTGGCAGGATCAACGGGACAAATATGGATGCTGATGAGGCTGTTATCTTTTTTTCTTGTTTTTTTTTGTAAAATTCGGGTGATGTGATGTGATGTGACGAATGGAACGGAATGGGATAAAGGAGGAGTATGATGGATGGGTGATTGGTGGGGTTGGGCAATGAGCAACTGTAATTGTACTTTTTCCTTTCTCCTCTTGTTTCTCTCTTGTCTTGGGCGGCTTTTCTTCTTCCTCGTCTTCTCCTTCCTCTCCTTCCTCTTAATGAATGGAAAAGGAGCAGGAATGAGACAAGATGATATCCAGTTATTCTACACTGCCACCAGCTTCGGCTGTGGCCTTTTCTGTTATACTTTGTTGTTGCGATTGAAATGTCAAAATTAAGCCCTTGGTTCACTGAGAAAACAACAACAACAACGAATGAAACATGGCTATGATTGATTGAACGAACTGGAATAAGATTGGGGTTTCCATCATGGCCTGTTGAAGCAGACATGCTTGATAGTGATAAAGTGTATACAACGCCCCTCTCCCCCTTCTATTGAACTTGACTACGCTAAAAAAAAAGAATGAAAGAGATAAGAAAATGGGGTATGGCAACATCATTTGTGTACCCAAGTATCCGTCCATAGCGGTATCTATTACCCTATCCAACCGTTACCAAAGAGGAGAATGAGAAAAGGAGAAAAAGTAGACCATTACACAGATAAACCTGCTTCTGATCAAAACACCCAGCGGGCTAAAGTGTAGGCGCCCTCTTCAACCCCTTACAATACCTAACATACAAGGCATCAATAAAATGACTATGCCTAATCCCGGGGCTTCTACGTCTGGCAAACTCATCCAACGCATCCTCGACGGTATAGCCCTCTCTCTCGACAAGATAGCTGACGAGGAAAAAGCCGGTGCGGTTGAATCCATAGTGGCAATGTACGCCAACCAGGCCCGGTCTACCTTCTGCACGGATCTTGTCCACGAGATGCAGAAACTCTGTTACTTCACCAGGCTGCGGTGGCTGCTTTGATACGGTGGGGAATTTGTAATAGGGGATACCGCCTTCCTCGAGACCTTTTGGGTCGTAGACAGGATTGTCGTGGCTGATGTCTATGACGGCGCTGAGTTTGCCTTTCCAGTTCCGCGTCAGGACACTGGGCGTGTGTTCCTCGTCGACTTGGCGCAGCGTCTTCATTGCCCGGAAGATGTTTCCAATCGGTTCCGAGACGGGGGTGACGGCTTTCCATTTTGCGAGATTCTTGACGTCCCATTTGCCCTCGGTGGAGAGGTAGGAAAGTTGCCAGGCGAGAGAGAGGCGCGGGTCAACGTAGTCGGCAAAAAAGGTGCCGATTAGACCAGCGATGATGCGGGATGTTGAAGGGGCGAAGAGAAGCGAGTGAGAGGCGGGCTTGGGCATGATTGCTGTTTTGACGACTAGGCGGCGGGGGTGCGGGGCCGGAGTTGTGGATGAGGATGTGGTAGAGGAGATCAGGGGCTCGTCAGCCGTGGTTACGCTACCTTCTGATGTAACTCCACCATCGGTAGATGCAGTACTTCCATCGACAGAGAATACGGAGGCTGAGTTAATGGTCTTGGTGTCGTCGTCGGATTTTGGTAAATCTTCCACGTTGATACCAGAATCTTGGTGCTCTCTTGGCTGCTGTTCTGGCATGATCGTAGAGGGGACGAAAGGCGCTGCAGCGATAGGGAGGCTAGCTTTCTCGCTGGGTGGCTGGATGGCGGATACATCTCGTCCCAAAAATTCGACGATTTGCTTAACGTTCGAGGGAGGCGTGACTGAGTCTGTCTCGCCAGCAGCCAGAAATACAGGAATGTCCAGGCCACTCCACACGTCTTTTCCGGGGAGTCCCCCCCTGGGTGAGCCGCTTGAGTACTCGGGACACATACCCCTTGCCATCCTAAGCCATACTGCGCTGCGACTCTGCTGATTGAACCGTAGCTGTAGCTTCTTGGTTTCATCGTCGGCATCCGCACCTGCCATGCGTAGAACACTCTTGCTGTTGATACCCCCTCGTCGATCCCAGCGCCTCAAAAGGTCGAAGAGCGCAGCAGGTGCTGATGAAATAGATCGTAGTGCTTTGACTTCCTTCTCAGAGGGAGGTTCGGCTTTGGGGCAGATGGCAATCAAGCCGCTGACGTGCTGGGACAAGAGATGCGCCTGTGGAGACGATGGCGAAGCAAGCAGCGCGGCTAGTGAGCAACCCATGCTATGACCAACTAAAATAACAGTCTGACCTTCATCGGCTGCACGGTATGTCTCAATGGCAGCAGCTAGAAGCTGTACGAGAGCTTCTGTTGTGTAGGCTTCCCATGCCTTTGGCTCAAAACTCGACAGGCCGCACCCTGGTAAGTCGATAGCTAGACATGGTGCAAGATTGGAAAGACTGATTAGAATGGGACTGAACTGAGCGATGGATCCACCCAGGCCATGTACGAAGACCAGAAGTGGGATTGGGCTTGGGACTTTAGGGAGCTTATCTTGCTGATGATGAGGACGAAAGAAAGTGCGAAGTCTGGGGTAGGTGAAGCCGGTCGATTGAACAGTGTAGGACCGGATGGTTGAGTACTTCTTCAACAGTCCCGGATCCGTAGTGGCAGCATCATCTGGGGGACGTTAGCAGGACGAGACTAGACCGAGGAATCACATTAGCTGGACCACGTGATCGGCTGTCTTTCTCCAATCTTGTGCAAACAACTCACCAGCCGCGGCATCAGATGCAGGTTGAAAGCCGAGAGCCTTTTCCCTGCTCGATGGCTTGTTCCATATCCAGAGCACAGATCCAATTCCACAAAGTGCAGTCAACTTGATCATGCCCACAAAAGTCAATGTCCACCGGCCTTGGCTGATAGCAAAGGGATTGAAGAGATGGATCAAATGGCAAGTCGCCGACTTTATACTTTGTGAGTACCAACGTGGCAGCTCGGAATCGGATGGAGTCACTCGATCGGTGGTGGAGCCTGCGAGGGCGGACCTTAGCAGTAGCAGCAGAGCCTGTGGAAGACGCAACGTGCCATTGTGGGAAGTTGAGCAGGGACGCGAATGAGGCTCCATTGTCTTTTGCGCGCCGTAGCGCAGAATGTATATTCTACGGGGCGTCGGGGTTGCTGGCGTGCGGGATGAGACGATCGCACGGGGCACAGCCAATCGAAGCAGATTAAGCCTCTCGTGCCCGGATTGCTGGCGGGAAAGAGCCGGTGCCTGGGAACGTCTCTTACGGGGGGATGCGCGCACGCTGGGGCGAACGGCGAATGTGCTGCTATCGCCTAATCTGCAGGCCGACGAGTTGTGCGATGGCTGATGCGATCATGTTACCACTAACAATGTGAGAGCGACGAGTGGTGGACGAGAGACGTGGGGATGCACAAAACAGGACGGGCGATGACGCGAGAGATGGCACGAGCGATAGTGGACAAGGTATGGTGGTTTGCTAGAAAGTGCCAGTGGCCGTCTGGAAATTGCCATGTCGTGTTTGTGTAGTTTTTCCATACACATTTCGGTTTGCTCGGGTAATGACGTTGGTTGGGCACCGGCAGCCGCAAGGCTCTTCATCGTGAACCTTGGCATGGCGCTCTCACCATAAGCTCACCGTAAGCTCACCATGAGCTCGCCTCCAACAGCCTTCCTCGGACTATTTTTGACTTTGACTTTGACCTTGCCTCTCTCTTTGCTTGTCGGGTATCGTCTTTGGGCGTTGGCGTTGTCAGTGTGTCCCGGGCTTCTGCATCATCACGTGTCGAAAAGTAAGCCTTGGCTCCCTCCCCCCCTGCCGCGTGTACTCAACCCACCTCCTGCTATACTCCTCAGATACGGGAAGAAGCATCTGCTACGTGAGCTAACATCGTAGGACATGGCAATCGCCTGCGGGGTTGAGGTCGCATGTGCGCTCGGAGAATGCCCGCTTACTCACGTGCAGCGTCATGGAGCTGGAGCTGGAGCCTCGGAGCCACACCCACCGCCTTCATGATCTACTGGTACGCCCAGCGACCCGGCGTCTGTCATCGCAAACCTCCGTCCCAACACTAACGAGGCCGTCGCTTCCAGAAGACATGATAGATTTCGCCGTTGGAGGCGCCGCAATCGGTCCACATGTCATGTCCAGGCCCCGGTTTTAGCAGTACCTAGCCGGCGCACATCGGACTCTGGCCGCGAACCAGAAGCCTATGTCATGCCAACACTCACCCGACAACGTCGTCGGGTCGCGCTACCTACTGGTCGCACCCCTAGTCGTCATGACTCGGCTCGTATTCGCGCTCTTGTATTGGCCGCTCATCAGCGTTTATCAACACTAAGCCAGGCCTAGCACCGCGGGAGCTGCGCATGTCCCATTGCACCCCCTCCACCGCTCATCATGGCGTCTTTGGGGACTCCAAATGCAATGCTCAAAGACCGCTAGACTAGACTGCATATGCAGCATATGCAGGCATTCTTGGTGCGGGAGTACCTGGGTACACACGGTAAACGATAGCTGTCCATATCTAATGCCCGAAGCACTACCTCATCTTTTTGACAACCGTCGACTCCCCTTCGTCTACCACCTGTGTTCCCTTGCTTACTCCCCTCCTTCGTTGTACATCAAACTCATTCATCTCTGCAATTGATCCCTCCAACCTCACCGTCAACGTCTGTCTACCATGGACCCTCGAAATCTGCAGAAGCAACGGGAGCCCGAAGAGCCGCGCTTCCTCAGCTTCCCACATCTGCCCGATGACGCGAAGCTTGAAGATGGCAGGCCAGCGCTGAACAAGTACTCATCCACACTGACCGCCGGCCACAACTTCCCAGGAGCCCAGGTTCGCTATTTCCGGCATCTCGATTCAAGCTACATGAGTAGCTAGCTAACAAGAGCGCAATATTTTAGGCCATGTTATACGGTGCTGGTGTACCTTCGCGAGAAGCAATGAAAACATATCCCCACGTGGGCATAGCCAGGTGAATCTTGTTTCTACAGTAGTCTGTATTTTCCATACTGATACTGTAGAAATTAGCGTCTGGTGGGAAGGCAATCCTTGCAAGTTAGTATGCCCCCACGTAGTCGTCGTCATCGTGCTGATACTGCTGCAGCATGCACTGTAAGTCGACGATGTTTGCACGCCCTCGCAATACGGAACGAGCTCAGGTGTATGAATGATACTGCTTGCGATGACTCCTCGCAAGCATTGTTCACATACTCAGGAGGTCAAAAGGTTGCTCGTTTCTTTACAGCGGCACATCCGACTAGAATCGGCCTAGCGTGGGGCTAATATACTGACTCTCGCATAGTGCTGGATCTGGGCAAGGAGATCAAGAAGCATGTACAAAATGATAACATGTTGGCGTGGCAGTACAATACTGTTGGAGTTAGTGATGGAATTACCATGGGCGGAGAAGGTATTAAGAATCGCTGGTAAGCTGTCCAGAGTTTAGCAGCTGACCAAGTCTATCCAGGAATGCGCTTTTCCCTCCAGACCCGCGAAATCATCGCTGACAGTATTGAAACTGTAACATGCGCTCAACACCACGACGCTTGTATAGCTATACCGGGATGCGACAAGAATATGCCTGGTGTCATCATGGCATTTGCAAGACACAATCGTCCATCCATCATGGTCTATGGTGGCTCTATTATGCCGGGATATTCCAAGACGCTAAGGAAGAACATCAATGTATCGACCTGCTATGAAAGCCATGGTGCATACATTTACAAGAATCTGAAGAGTGCAACCGAGGGCGAGTTCTCACCGGACGAGATTATGGAGGATATCGAGAGGAACGCTTGCCCCGGCGCTGGAGCTTGTGGCGGCATGTATACGGCAAACACCATGTCTACATCAATTGAAGGTATAATATTGTTTTACTTGCCAAATAACACAACATGACTGACCTGTCATAGCCATGGGTCTTACACTTCCTGGCTCTTCCACCACGCCTGCAACATCCCCCGCCAAGATGCGTGAGTGTGCCAAAGCCGCGGCTGCCATCCGCGTTTGCATGGAGAAAAACATCACACCCCGCAAACTCCTCACCAAAGCCTCGTTCGAAAACGCGCTTGTGATGATGATGGCCCTGGGCGGGTCCACAAACGCCGTCCTGCACCTCCTCGCCATGGCCGGCACCGCCGGCGTCCCCCTAACCCTCTCCGACTTCCAACGTGTAAGCGACAAGATTCCCTTTCTTGCAGACCTCGCACCGTCTGGAAAGTACCTTGCAGCCGACCTATTCGACATTGGAGGCATGCCGTCAGTGATGAAACTTCTCGTAGCCGCCAACCTCCTCGACGGCAGCATCCCCACGGTAACAGGAAAGACACTCGCGGAAAACATTGCCTCGTACCCGTCCCTTCCACAAGACCAAGTCATCATCAGGCCGCTCTCCAACCCCATCAAGCCCACCGGCCACATCGAGATCCTCCACGGCAACCTCGCGCCCGCGGGCGCCGTGGCCAAGATTACAGGAAAAGAAGGTCTCACATTCACGGGCAAAGCCATCGTCTTTAACAAAGAGTACCAACTCGACCGTGCGCTCAACCTGGGACAGATTCCGCACGGCGAAAACGTCGTCGTAGTGGTGCGCTACGAGGGCCCCAAAGGCGGCCCAGGAATGCCCGAGCAACTCAAAGCCAGCGCCGCCATCATGGGCGCCAAGCTAACCAATGTCGCCTTGATAACGGACGGACGATACTCGGGAGCCAGTCATGGGTTCATCGTCGGACACATCACCCCAGAGGCGGCCGTGGGCGGGCCCATTGCCGTGGTCCAGAATGGCGATTTAATTACGATTGATGCGGAGAAGAATAGGATTGACATGCATGTTGAGCAAGCAGAGATTGACAAGAGGTTGGCGCAGTGGACGCCGCCGAGTATGCCGGTTACGAGAGGTGCGTTGGCCAAGTATGCGCGCTTGGTGGGGGATGCGAGTCATGGGGCTATGACGGATCTTTTTTAGGGACGGGGATGTTTTGGATGAGCAAGTAAGAGAGATGTAAGAAGAATGAGGGGGAGGGGGGAGGCATGTGTAAGTCTAGGGAAATATCATGTATACCGCCCATGTGTGAAACGTGAATCTCTTGCTTCAAGCAGGCAGAAAAATGGATGACACCCTTTGAGCTGTAGTTGAGAACAAGGGATGTGCACACATGCATCCTCAACTCTAAGACTGCGTATAGGGAATGAATTTGTCTAGCCCTGCTTTCTCATACCAGGTGGTTTGTACAAGGACTATACTTTGCTTTGACCGCGCGGTGTAGCCTGCATTCATTGAGCATTCAGTGAGTATGCTCCACGTCTTGGGAAGAAGATTGTTCATCACATTGCAACCACTTTTCGCACCAAACAGAAGCGATGGAGGGGGTATCATGTTGCTTTTCAGGCGCAAGCCCAGTGTCATTGCAATGTCCTAGGCTAAAACAGGCCCAGTTCAGTTTCCATCTTCAACGCCCATAAGCCGTAAAACCGTGTTCAGATGCGTGATAGCCGCTCTCCCCGCACTCAAATGTCGGTGGGGCAGCTCCTGTTATCCACCGTAAGATCAAGAAGAAGAAGAAGTCTACTCGTCATCCTCCTCCTGCTCAGCCTCGAGCGTGGTTTGCGCAATACGGTCCAAATCACGCTGACCGGACTGTGTGATACGGCGGCCACCCTTGTCCTCGTCGTGCTCAACGACACCGATCTTCTCAAGCGCCTGCATGACCTTGCGGTCGACGGATCCGGACGCGTCGACGTGGTGCGAGGGGCGGGAGCCGCGGTTCTTGGTGGATCCGTGGACCTTGCGAAGACGGCCGATACCGACAGTCTTGCGCTGTTTGCAGTTGTCAGTATCTCATTTGTATTGCACTCCTCGACTTTGTCGAACGGGATGAGGCGTACCATGTAGACGTGGCGGGCGACGGCAGCAGCGCGGATGTAGAACCAGTCAATGTCCTGGGGAGGGAGCTCGTTGGAGTCTGTGTTAGATTGTTAGTCTTTGACAGAAATTTTGACCAGAGAGAGGCATTGTGAACATACGGCTCGTCTTGACGGTGTCAACCCAGCCTGTAGATAAGTGGTCAGCGAACTGAGGTTATCCCCCATTTACGGGATTCAGGCTTCATCATCCCTTCACCCGCTGGATAGACACGAACCTGGACTTGAAGATTCTGTTAGCAAAAACAGCCTACTACACACACGTACACAGCGCATTGGGGGAAAAACTTACATGGGCAATTTTCCCTGTCTCTTCAAAAAACCCGCGTATGCCTTCACAAACTTGTGAGACTCAATGTCCTTGACAGTAACACCACCCATTTTGACGGATTGTTTTTGATTTTTGGGGTCGGAGGGACGGGTTTTGCTTGTCGATGGGCGGTTGCTGCGATGCTCCAAAGTCAGAAGGTTTGAGCCTATGGCACGGAATTTGCGCCCTCGGTGGTCTCGCTAAGGAAGATTGGTCGGCCCGGCGCTAGTGCGAAGCTAGCGTCATTTGAACTTGCGCAGACTCCACCATCGCTCAGCGACATTGAACTTTGATGTGGTAATAAAGTGTTCGAGTTGTGACGGATGAACGTGCAGGAGTAGTGTGATGTTGTGGAGTCAAATGAGTATGGTACGGAGAATGTGCAGTCGCAATTGCATGTTCGACAGCGTGGATCAAGCGAGGATCCCGTCATCGTCACCAGTTGACAACACCACAACCTTTACTGTTTTTACGCGTGAGCCCATCAATAGAACTGTGGATTTAGCTCTTGACACCAATATTATCCCGCCCTAGTCCGTACATATGCTACATGACTCTGGGGAGCTTGCAGTACCACCTGACGTTTATTTCACGTGTTAAGAATTGACTGTATATCCTTATATCCTAGGAATGTTGCAAGGGCGGCATAGAAGCTAGTTGGATTCATTGTATTGATTTTTTATACGTAAATATAGAGAAAACTGCTTAGAATACTACCCACTACCAAATCTACCACGTGCTGATGTCCACAACCGTGACCGTGATACTATTGGCGTTGGCGGGCGGCAGGTTTCCACCGCCCATGATCAACAACTTTGTTGGATCATTGAGGACACGGAGATGCCTGGTGTATGAGGTAGCTTCAGGGGTGGCGACCTTGATCCAGGGACCCTGTCCGAGACCCCTGTTGATGAAGACCTCTGAATTGCTGTGTGCGCTGGCGATGATAGTTCCATTTACACCGCCACTGCTGCTCCATACCACATACGGTGAACCGCTGGGAATCGTGCCATCAGTAGCTTCGAGACTGATACCGGTGGCAGCGCCGAACTTGGTGGGGTCGGAAACAATCTTGTAGTACACGGGGAACTGGTAGGAGCTGGGAATGGCGGGACCGCCACCGTACTCGTAGGTCATGATGTATTGCCCGTTTGGCAGCTTAGCGACAGTGGGCATACCAGGACGGTCGGTGTAGGTAGGGTAAGTGACATCGTTGACGACAGCACCCCAGGTCTTCAGATCAGTGGTAGACTGGTGCACCATCTTCTGACCATAAGTTGCGTTTTCGCGTTGGTCAGAGTAGTAGCAGATGAGTGTCTTTTCGTACATCATCAGGAATGGCTCCCACACCGGGGTGAGGCCGTTGTTCGGCCGGGCCTCACCCCCCTTGGCGATGTGCGATACAAATTCCCATGTAAGGCCATCGTCCTTTGACGCATAAAGTTCAATCTCTGTGCTGGAGAGATCGGTGGGGATCGAGGAGCCAGATACCAAGACCGTTCCGGCTGGGTAGCCACCGATACTCTCTGGTAGAACGTAAATAGTGGGCTGATAACGAAGACCAAAGCCGTTCTGTGTATCCTCCACACGCGAGATCTCGTTCCACGTCTCTCCACCGTCGCTAGACTTGAAGATGGGAAAGTACACCTTGGGTGGCTCAGGCGAGTAGTTTTCCCACGTTGCGAGGAGGGAACCGTCAGCAAGTTGTGCGCTGCGGGCGTAGAGAACACCCGGGTCAGTCCAACCGGCGTCGCGTGGCGGTGAGAAGATGACCTTGCGGGAGAAAGTCGGTTGTGTCTGGCGTCTTGGGTGCGCTGACACCGTCGTGGAGACCACGCTAATGAATGACAGGAACAAGGTAGAGAGACGCATCTTGATGGCTTGAGGAATGAGCAAGATGATGAAGACCAGGCTTAGCCGGACACAGGGCAGTATATAAACAGATGCCAACCCAAAGTCCCAAACCTCATCTTACGTTTTTACCTTTTACCGGCATGCCAGCATCCTGCCATCCACCCTATAGCTCACAATCGCTATTTGATGCCAGGATTTTCTCGGAGACAGTCTGTTCACGTCGTGTCACCCTGGCCCACATTCTGTAGTCAGTATCCCTGCCCTCCGCTCAACCCACCTGTCTCAATGGCGGGGAATCTCGTGGCCGTGTCCGGAGAAACTGCGGGGGTAGAGATCTGCGCATCATGCGGGGGAGACGGTGGTTTATACACCGAGGTATCGGTGCTACTACCCCCAGCTTAGCTGACCAAGTTTATTGCCGAGGCGCGGAGGACCAGCTCGGAACAGATTGGGCGGGCGGGTTCCTGAGAGCACATGACGCTACAACGCTCGGCAGTCCAGGAGCCAAGGCCTCGTGAGTGTGCATGATGCGGAAGGTGCACTTGTACCGTGGATGGTGTCGGACTTGTTGCATGTGAAAGGTGAAAGCTGGCGTGGAGGATACATAATGTATGACGCACGGCATTGGCGAGGGGAAGGCGCGGGCTGGCGAACACGACCGCTCGTTAACCCCAACCCCAATGCTGCGTAGCTCAACCTTGTCTTGAACCTCTAGAGAACCATTGCGCATCTCATTTACTACTAGACTTACTATGTTTTGTATCGAGAGAAGCAACTTCTTCTTGCTTTCGTGTGCGCGTCAGACTGAGGCTTATTCGTGGTAGGACAGGTCATCAGGGGGCCAAAATCCAAGTATCTTTACACACGGAGGCTGCGCACCTCGTTGAACGCACTCGAGGGAGGCAGAGCAGGTTTAAATGATGCAGGCTGGATGAGGCAAACAGTGCCAGACAAGGGAGGTCGGCCTCAAGGCTGAAGGAGCGCCAATCAGCAATGTAGCACGGCAGCCTCATATATTAGCCTGCAGGAGTGGTGGCAGTGCATGAACGACCGCAGCAGCCATCTCTGATCCTCTCGATACGCAGCTGGCTGTAGCCTGGACCGGTCAGTAAAATCGGTCAAAAACTCTATTATGCCACCCGTCTATCCACAACTCACATTGTGCCTGCATCGCGACGCCGACACTATGCGAAAATGGTAAGCCATTCTATGCTCCTCAGGCTCAGGAGGAGTTGATTGATGCATGTGCAAGTAGTGTCGACAGTGTGGCTGACCCTACGATAGACTTCCAACATAGCGTCTCCCGTCCCGTTGCGCTTGAACAATGACTTAAAGACCCCCGATACAGGGCGAGACACGCCTCTTCCGCAGTATGAAAAGACGCAGTCTGTACCTTTTACGTTGAATCTCCAGGAGGATGCAAGAAATCCTGGCCAGTTTCAGCTCGTGTTTAACATCGGCTCCAAGCCCCAGGCGCAAAACGGAATATCCTTGGGGAAAACAACAAATTCTGGTGTTCCAGCGAGTAATCGAGATAGCCTGAAGCCCCATATAGAGCACCCAGTACTCTATCAAACCCAAAAGCCCAGCCCACCTACGACGCCACTGAAAGATCAGCAAGGCTGGGCTGATCTCGATCACGTGCCTCCTGACTTTCTCAACAAGGTCGTGCCAGACTGGAATGTGTCGTTCTCGCGGAGCGATTCGACAACATCCACACAATCAAAGCGCCTTTCAGACATTGGAGCCAAGATCAAGAAGACCGGAAAGGGCTATGTAGTGCGGTTATTGAAACGCTCTGCAGCAGACACAAACGAGATTGCTGAAGTAGATTTGGGTCAGCATACCTTGAATGAACAGGTTCTACCTGAGCAGGTCCTCACTGAAACCCATGAGCTGGAATCTACAAATCAGCCAGCTGAGCCAGTCGAGCTCTACTCTCCTCCGACAAACACACAATCCAATAGCGAAAGTCTACTACCACGACCTGGAGTATTCGAGATTGGTACTTCAAATGAAGATGGCGTGCAAAAATCACGGCAACCTCCCACCTCCGTGCAGAACCATCCTGTTGCGTCACCCCTACAACATTTGGTACGCAACAGTCTGGTCAGGAACTCCATAGCAGAGGATAGCCTGAGTGATGCTGAAACGCTGATACCTGACTTTCGCATCGAAGACGAACAAACCGACCTCGAACCCTTCTCTAGAAATACATCAATGTTTCCCACAAGATCGGGATCCTTTTCTAGTATCATGAAGACACCCACACGCGGCCTATCTATCCGTGCAGTGAATAAAAGGGTAGAGAAGAGGCCGCGCAACGGTACGAAGAGTAGGGCTACAAACCTTGACCTTAGACGATCAGACGCCCAAAAGTCTATCAAGCGTCGCTCCCCTTCAACTACTATCGCCCTATCTGGTTATCCTTGTCGTTCTCCTGTGGAATCTTCTTTGTTGCGAGAGCGGGTTCGAGCAACCTCTCACAGGTCCACCGACGACGATCGGAAGGCAAGCGAATATGGTACCTGGCAACACCCTGTACGCATCAGTAGTGCAGCAACCCCCCCGCACTTGCGTCATGTATCTGCGGATGACTTACAAGTGCCATCGGCATCGAAAAAAAGACTTCGCCTACAAACTAATATTCCTCAGGCCAAGTCTGCACAAGTGTCGCCCTTGACACGGCGAAGGAAGTCCCCTAGAATACGCAAATCGACCTCATCTTCCGCGTCTCCGGTTGATCCAGAGGATGTAACCATTCTTCCTTCGCCAGAGTGGACAGAGGTGGATCATTCAGATGAACTTCGCGAAGCTCTTACAAAGGCCTTAGGCTCAGCCATTCCAGATATGGAAGAAAATGGTGTAGAAGTAACAGTTCCCAATCGGCCGTTGCCAAGAATTGTTGAGCCTGTAGAAACTGAGCACATTGGCGAGATACCATTACCATCCGAGGTTGAAATACGTTCTGCTCCTGTAAATGGTCGTAGTCCGACAATGATGTACTGGGGCCTTGCCTTGAGTGCGTTATCTGACAAGGCGTACGAAGGCTTCAAGCTACTTCGAGATGCGCTCGGCACGGAGCTTCCCGTACCACAAGGACACGTCCGTGTTCGGTGGACTTGTGTAGGTGCATCGCGCAACCCTAATTCGATCTTTTAGTAACCCACTATAGTCTTGTGGCGAATCTCTGTATGATGATTTCATCGAGCAACGACCGAACGCCGCCCGTCTTCTGGAAGCGTATCTCAACCGCCCAAGGGCCCATACGCCCAGAAGTCCAAGCAGCCAAGGGAGCTCAGCATCATCGATGGCCTCAATTTTTGACGCCTCCAGCAGAGCCTCGACATTGGCTACGCCAGTATCAACATATGGCGGCCCTACTTCGTGGACTAGAGGCAGTAATGCATCGAAACACAGCCCTTCTAACATCCGTTCCAACAGCCCGTTTACTGTCCATATGCCTCCATATGCCTCAGAATCCTGGCTATTAACATGTGCGAACGAAGGGCGTCTCACGCCTAAGATTGTCCATCTCGATGTCAACGAGGGCAGAATCAGAAGCGACAAAGACCTCGCGCTCGCATTACGGGAGCATTACAACCAGCTCAACCACCGATGGTTTAACTGGGCTCGCCTCCGCGGTCTGACAACCATTGAATTTGTGCAATTCGAAGTCCACCGCAACCGCTTCGCTGATATCCGTGCCACGCCATCCATGCCCCCAAAGTCTGCAACCTCGTCAGCATCAAGGTCTGACCCAGAGAAGTCATCAGGACCATCTCAGCACCCGTATACCTTTGAACCCAATGACCTCCTCCCGCCAGTCGGTAGCACATATCTACTCCACCTTTTCAAGCACCCAAATGATTACGACGGCGAGATGATAACGTACCTGCGTAGTCCAAAGCGTCGCCAGCGCCTAGAATTTGGTATGGGGTGGGGTATTCATCTCGTGGAGGGATTTCTCGCGCAGCGCGTGTGGGCAGTTACGATGGCCATATTTACGCTAGGTAGCGCGGCATTTGCGATCCTGTGGACAGTGAAGAAGGGCGATGTGCAAGGCGCGTTTGGGGTTGCGCAGTGGGTGCTCGGTATTGCAGTGTTGCTAGTTGGGGCCCTGCAGGCGTGGCTGGAGTAATTAGGCTCATGGGGAAGAGAAGCGCTAGATCTTTTATGAGCGGGACTGGGAAACAGAGAATGCTGTGTGTATCTTCCGTTTGCGCATGATCTCAGGGTCGGGCTACCAGAAACTTTCTGTCTAGACATAATTTTGGACTCCGTCACTTGCTGTTTATGAAATTGGTGACCGTGCCCCTCACCACACTGGCCCGTTCCCACTATTTATGATGTCAACGCAAACAAACCTCCATCAACAACAATAACCAAAAGGCCTCTTGGTCCAGTGGTTAAGACGGCTGGGTAGTACTGGGCGACGAAACGCATCTTTCTTTATCTCCTTGATCTACTAGATGAGATCTTGGAGATGGAGAAAGATGGGTTTCGTCGCCCAGCACCACCTAGTAGACTGAGGTTCAAATCCTCAAGAGGCCAACATTGTTTTTTGCTTGTGCGGCGGAATCACTTTGTTTTTGAACTGGGTGTGGCAAGTACTGCATGTGACTCCTAATGCTAGGACCTTCTTTCGCTCTTCTGGGGTTTTATTGGGCTGAGGCTACTACTGAGACTTGTCCTATGAACATAGGGCATATCAGTACTACATTTGGTGGGTATGAGGTCTTGAAAAATCTCAAGCAAAACATTGGATAAGATGCCAATGCCTTGCGCTGTGGCAAATCGCATTGCCCCATGCAATGAACGGAATAAACATTTGTAGTAAATCGTACAGCCAGTACTCTATCTGCAGAGATGAAACCTTTGAAATGGGCAGGTCAGTGTATCGGGTAGTTGCGTTAGTTGTCGCAAAACGCTCGCGTAAACCCCCACACGACCGCAAGATTACCATGAAGAGATTGTTGAAAGTGCGCGGTGTGTGCCATTACAGTCTCAAATTTTAGGCATGATGAATTGAATGCACATGTTGGATAAATACATTTCCAATGAGCCAAACACTGATGCTCACCCCAAAAAATACACAAATAGTGTCTCGAAACCTGCGCCATAGATTTCATATCCCACTCATACCCACTACTCACTCAGCCTAATTGTGACCTTCACAATTCTCCTTCAACTAACCCGGTATCTTGTATATGTATCAATCAAAAGCTACTAGATTCATCAAAAAAAGTCAACAAGCCTTTTGGACCAGTGGCCAAGACATCCCAGAAATTTGCACTGCTAGTATAGTGAAAAAGACTTCTGTTCTTGGGAAGACCGAGGTTCCACTCCTCGAGAGACTGATCTCTTTTTTCTGTTGGAGTGTTATGTGAAGCTGGTAGACTGCTGGAAACAGTCTTTTTTTGCAGGGTGAATAGTGAGGAGGTGAAGGTAGCATGAGACATAGCGTAAATATGACCAGTGATTTTTATTGAAGGCGGTTGTTACGATCCGGCCTAGACTTACTCATCCAAGACTACGTACGGTCAGAGTGTGCTACTGAAGCTTGGTAGTGATTGGTTTATCTTAGCAGACAATAAATTGTGTTCATCTGTCGATGTCGATTACATCCAGCATCTGTCATTATTGGTGAATCTGACAGAAAGTTCGTAAATACTACGGGTGTGATTGTCTCCCCCTGATTTAGAGGTCAAGACGCTTACAGCTCGCAACTGTGGTCGTAGTCAATTTATACAGTGTCTAAACTAACGAAAAGTTAGCGATAAACTACATCGAGTGTGACTTTGGAATACGCGAGACCAATGCCGAAATTGTTGAGGAGTCAATATCTCTTCATGCATTTGGTGGCGGGATAGAAGTAGGTAAGAGAGATATCTATGGGGTTTCCTTCGACGATACGGCATTTATACTGTGCATGAAGTGTTTAGGTAGACATTGTTCACTACATGAATATGCCAAACTCAGTACAAAACACCATCATCAACTTCAATTTCCGCGGGAACATTGTATTCTGGTGCAAAACCAGTCCGCATTAGGATGTTTTGCTGTTTGCTTTTAGTGGACGAAAAGACAATGTTTCATGTTATTTCGAAACAATTCTATGCAAAAGCCGGCTCACATAGTACAGGTAGTATGCATCTAGAGTACAACTGTAGGAGATGTGCACCAGTTGCGCGCGTACGACATTAGCGACCTGGATAAATCATTGATAATCACCAGAACACAAGTATTCGACACCATTTTTAGTTGATTGCACTACCGCATTGCACTCGATCCTCCTAGTCCAACACGGTTGTAGTGATATTCACTCTAGACCTGTCACCCAAACTCTTCGCACGAGATATTCAAGCCCTAGCAGATGTTATCGCAGCAGGCGCGTTAAACAGGACACTCATTGCTGCTGTAGGGGTTACAGATCGCAGTGTGAATACTACTAGAACCTTCCTCTTTACCTGCGGAATCAAACCATCTATAACAATCGGCGTCGGTCCAGATTTGGGGACTGGTGCACTATAGTAGAGACTTTTGTTAGTAATCTGTGAATATGCGTTTTAAAAGTGTAAGAGGGAAGAATATAGAGATAGAAAAGCTAGCATAATGTATGCTTTGTAGGAGATAGATATGTACAGAGTTTGTGTTTGAAGGAGCATCATGACAGAGTTTTCCTTAACTTCAATACAGCCCTGACTTGCGGCTACACCTCCTCTAAAAGCATTCGAAGGGGTTGGATTTCTTGAGACGCCGAGGCATTGGCAGGTGTACTGAGCTGTTACAAGAGAGCCGCTAAGTCATAGTTAGTGTGATAGTATAGCACAAGCTTGTTAAGTAGAGACTACCTCGCTGCAATGCTCATGAATAGGATAGAAACCTTCATAGCTGAGATGTTGATCAAGTTGAGTTGAGTTGTAGAAGAGAATTTTTGTGAGTTGTGAGTAAAAAGAACACAAGACGTAGCGAAGGGGCTATTTATGCCTTGACGCAGACTACATATTGTTTCCTCCAGACTCTATGCCCGAGGCTATCTTCGGCTGTCACTCAGCGTTGAGACTGCGCAAATCTTGAGCTTCTAGGATCTAGACAATTCTGGCAAGAGTTGCGGAGACTATATGAAACTATACTCAAAGTTTATCTGATAGGCAGTAGTATTATAAGCACCTGTAGGGAATAGATATGAAAACATGAATGTCTTGTCCAACAGGTCGGCGCAGACGTACACACTATGTCAGAGTTGTGTAACGATAAGCAGCAACCTGTGATAACTTGCATACAACCCCAGCAGGAGTGGTCTGATAGATCAGTAGCAGTTTGTGATAACATACATACAACACGAGTTGGTCTGACAGATCAGCATAGACGTAAACGCTAACGGTTATATGATGCTAAGCAGCTATCTTTGATAAGTGACATGTAATACGAGTGCACTACCTAGTATAAGGATCCTTAGTTAGGAATAGAGACTCTAATAGCTTGAAGGTGTAGCGAGAGTTGCTAGTAAGCACTAAGATTTAAACTCGGTTTCAGAGAGTATAACTCGCTTGATGATGTCGCGCTAGCTTACGCTTGGCCTTGGTTACAAATACCAAGTATTTGGCGCTAGTTCTTGTTTTGTTTTGCAACGAGTTGTTGAGCTGATGATCGCGACATTGAGTTGTACATTGTAATTGACCCGGAGGGTTGTTTGATGACTTTGAAATGCGTTGGTTCTACTAGACGCTTGTACCAAGAGCTTTCTTCCACGCCTTGAGCAGAACAGCGGTATTTTATTGAAGTTTATCCGCGAGTACATTATGGGAGTGCTATATAGAGAACGATTATATAATCAGCACCCTTCATGTGGTTTCGAAATGCGGTATTACGAGAGATCTGGAGTCTCGGGCTTGGGAACGGCAATACACCGTATAATCAATTACCAGTTCTGTGCTCGCCAAAAAGATAGCCTAATATAGACTAGCGGCGCCTATCATCTTCCACAGCCAATTCTCTTCTGGGCATGCTGTTTGACTATTTTCCCAAGAACAGCGGATACCAGGAGGTGACAGGGACAGAAGAAGAGCAAGGCTTAGAATCTTCAGATACTACAGGGGCTGCATCGGCGTCATAAAATTAGCGAGTATACACATCACTAAAAACCAACAGTACCCAAGATCTGACTAACCTGATACAAAAATGCGTGCGGGATTAATCTGTCGTGAGATCTAAGAGAGAGAGTATCTATCATGTACGCTTCTACAAGGTGAAAATATAATTACAGCATTTTTCCACATTTACAAGTCTCATCCTACGTCCCCATTTTCTTCTCTTACCAGCCATAACAAATCATTTGCTTTAAACCTCAAAACTCGCTTCCTTTACTACAATGATGCTCAAGCTCAACGCAGTCAGCCTTTTGGCTGTTCTAACGTCGCTGACGTCCGCTCTACCTTCCAACCAAGGCCCACTGGAGACCGGCCTTGTGGCAAGGTAAGTACAGTACAGCTGTGTTATAGTGCCAGCCGAGCAGGTGGGAGAATGCCAGAATGCGATTCAGGATCTGAGGGCCCGCGAGCTTAGAGGATGCAATGTCTGGTGTAAGTATCTCTGGCTTGTTGTATCTAGGAGCTGACTAACGCTGTATAATAGCTTGCATTTCCCCCTGGTCTGGTATCATTCTAGCTTGTGGAGCTGCCTTGGGTGAGGGCGGCGTCAGTACGTTACTATTTACCTGATTTGAAATCTAGCTAACAAACACAGATCCAGTAGCTGATGTCGGCTGTCTTGGAGCTGTAGCTGCCTGGGAAGGTTCATGCAACCTTTGTGATCCGGCGGCGGCCTAGATGCTAAGACGATAGACTATGCTTAGCCAACATGCTATATAAGGAGCTATTGTACGAACTAGTATATTATCAATTTGTCTAAGTAATGGAACAATTTTACTGTTAACCAGCCCCTATCTACGTGCATCTATCATCGATCCATCCAGAATAGCTAGTCTAGCACTAGCAATTTCTTATTAGAATTTAGCAGTGTTGACATAGAACTACACCAATAGACTTCACACTAGGCTGCTTATAGGTATATATATATATATATATACAAAACTGAGTACATACTATATTCAACTAAGTATAAGGTGCTAGGACATCGCCTTAGCTAACTACTTTCTTATATTGCTGTCACTACAATACCGCGTTGTGAAAATCTACTATTAAGCATCGATATCACTTATAAAATAATATATACATACATAGTTACACATTCATATGCTAAACTATCTAAGAAAAAGAATTACTATCGCCTAATCCCTTTTTCTAACCTGCACCTACACTACATGTTCCTATACTATAATCCGTACTTATTTGCATTATTAGTAAACAACACACATATCTCCACGTTTACAAGAAATGTGAAATTAAAGAACTAAAACATGAAAAAGATGAAAAAGGGAAAGACAGAGAGATGGAGACTATGTAAACTGTGCACTATGCTATAACCTACATAAAACAACCTACCGAAAAGAAATCACTCCGTCTATTTTTCTAGAATTGGAAGAATAACACTTCATTGGCCTCTTTGCAAACAACAAAACTTATATACTCAAAAGAAAGAATTAACATCGTATTATTCTCAACTTGTCCGTTTCTCCATGGACACCGTTATTACCAAGCGCACCCACATAGAAACAAAAAAGAAGAACTCCCATGCAAACGCTACTCAAGAATCCAAACATGGTCTTCTTCTTCCCCCTCTCCTTCGTCTTCTTCTTCCCTACGCTTGTTAGGAAGCCGCACCTAGCGACTTCCTCTCCTCTCCGGTGCCGGCCCCGGTACCATGACCTTGAACGGCATCTCCCTGCCCAGATTAGCCGGAGCATAGGGACTAAAATGTTGCTGTTGACCCTGCGGGGGCGGTTGTTGTTGTTGCTGCTGCTGCTGCTGCTGAGGCGGCGCCGGTGCCAGCACCTGCTGTCCATTCGTAGCCGTTTTGGGCAACCCCTGACCACTGCTCTTTGGGCGTCCGCCCGCTGGACTCTGAGGTCCGTATGGACTGGGATATGTTGGCATGCCCATGGGTGCGGGAGCGAGTTGACGGGGCGCCCCACCAAAGGATCCGCCGGCGGAATTTGGTGGCTGAGAAAGAGGGATGCCAGATTGAGGATGGGGCGGTGCGTTGTGATGGGAGAAGGGACCTGGAAATGATCCCGTCGGAAGAGCAGCGAGAGGCGAGTATTGTACCATCATGTGGTGTGGGGGCGGTGGTCCACTGACGTACATGTAATGCTGTGGAGGACCAGGGGGAGCCTGTGAATACTGCAGATATGCCTCTTGAGGTGCGTGGCGCGGACTATGCTGCGGAGGAGCATGCTGTGCATGATGGACTGGAGAAGCTTGTTGGGATTCTAGGTTTTGCGACTGGGGCTGCGGTGTTGCGCCAGTTGCTGACCCCCCCGACTGTCGACCTCCTCTTCTACTAGAAGAGTTTGAGCGTGATGATGTGGGTTTCGCTGGCTTGCCTTCCTTTTCATCTTGTTCGCGCTTCTTCGCTTTACGCTCTGCCCACCACATGGTCATTGACTGGCTCCGCTTCTCACTCTTGACACGCGGTTTCCGTCTCGACGCGAAACTAGGTGAGGACTCATCAACATAATTGTTCGTGTATTGACTCAGTGGAGCGGTGTTCATATACGCATCAGGTGTACTGGACTCGCTTGGATGCGTAAGAGATGCCTCTTGGGGTGGCGCAGAATACTGGGGGGTGCTTTGGAAAACCGTCTCAGCAGAATGCTGTGGCATCAAGGGTATACCATCCGCAAAAGGCTGGGAGTCAATCGTAAACTGCCCCTGACCTTCGCTCATCGAATTCAATGCCAGAGGTGGTGGGTTTGGGCCATGCGCTGATGGCGTCGGGGTCCCAGCTTCACTGGTTTTCTTTCGTGGGCCCTTCTTCACGCCATAATCACTACGTCGAGCAACATTCTTACTACCAGCTGGACGTCCACGCTTGCGGACGCCATCAGCATAATCATCAACATCAATTGTTGATGACTCTTCGTCTCCCGAGCTACCGAGGACAGACTCCTCTCGCATTTCCTGTATGCGCTGGTGGAGTAAGTTACTAGCCGCGGTTCGTGCGCGCTTTGTTGGCCTTCCTTCTGGCTCGGGTGTCTCGGAATTGGGCTTTGCAAATCTGCTGACGCCCTTCTTACGTGCGCCACCCCATCCGTTGTGCTTCTTGGGAGTGTTGGCACCTGTGCCAGTATCAGTGCCGTCAAACTTGCGTGTAGCCTTTCGTTGTCGTTTTGAGGGCCGGCCTTCGATGTCATTTTCTTCTCCTTCTTCTTCGCTGGGTGCTGCTGACTCTAGCATGTCGCGGTTACGACGTGTACGAAGCTCTCTACGACCACCCTTTTCTGCGCCAGGTCGTTGTGCCCAAGGATCTTGACACCCTGGTGGTTTCTTCGGATCATATGTATAACCATAGAGATCTGCTTCCTTCATGTCTTCGAAGATCTCCGGTGCCAAGGGAATGCGCCCGCCATTGCAAGCCTTCTTGGCTGGATGCATATGAGGCGCGGTCTAGGAATATTAGTGCATGGAACTGCAACACTGAACTTGACTTACCCTTGCATCCAACGTGAGATATTCATCTTGCCAGGCCTTGAGGATGTATTGGGCATTCTCTGCCAACGCATAGAGATTCTCAGTACTCCGTTGGCCAGCGGGGAATTTGGTAAGGGCAGCAATCGCAGCTTGAACGTCAGCCATCGGCTTGAAGCGCTTCTGAAGGAGGTAGTCGGCCCGATCTTCGCACTCTGCCTCGGTGGGTGAAGGTGCATCCTGGATGAAAGGATCTGGAAGGTCGGATTCCGATAACACATCATCTTCGGGGGCTAAGAGTTTGGGAACGGCTGACTCGGCTGGCGTAGATGCGGATTCGCGTGGTGTTTGCGAAGCCGACTCCGGCAGCAGGGCGATCTTGGGAACCGAAGTCTTGTTTGAGGACCTAGACGGCTCAGATGCTCCGTTGATCGACTCGGATAGAGCTGAACGATATGGCCCACCCCTATATTTAGGCATGGGCATGTGCTCAAACTCATCCGCACTGTCATCTTCGATTGCTTCATCGTTGTCATCTTCGGAATCAGTAGCACTGAATGGTCGCGATGGTGGCTTGGCGCCATGGTTTGGTGTGCTCTGATTGGAGGGTTGGCCATCGCCATCTTCAGTAAGAGGATACACGGAACCAGCACTTCGAGCTGTTCTCGACGGCGCATATGAAGCAGATTTTGCGATGCCTCCTCTTCCGCGACCACCTCTGCTGCCTCTGCCACGACCGCCTCGGCCGCGTCCACCACGTGAGCCGCGACCACCGCGACCGCGACCTCTTGGCGCGGATTGGGGCGCAACCGGCATCTCAACCTCACTTTCTTCGGCGCTCTCTTCTTCAGACTCGGAATCGTCTTCATCTGGAGAAGGCGATGCTTCTAGAAGAGAGCCGACAATAGATTTCCGTTCTTTGGGAAGTTTGCCGTGATGCTTCCTGAGGCCGTTGAAAAACTCGGCCGACAAGCCAAAAACCATGAAAAGCGGATGCTCATAAGAGGCATAAATCTCGGGTGCAGCTTCAAAGGAATTACCGGAAATATTGGAAGCAGAGCGAGTAGTTTTCCTCGTGATGGTAGGGCTTAGTTTGGTAGGACTTGACTTTGAGGCAACCATGTCCGACGTATCTGACTTTGATGGGGCTGGTTTTGCTCCTCGACCACGGGTTCGGGTAGGCGTGTCATCTTGCTGCGAACCGCGGCGTTGTGCTGCACGCGTAGGCGCATTTCTCGGTGGTGGCATTGCACTGGATCAGCGACCAAAAGCTAATAAAAGATGTTGGGTGAAGTTTGGTTTGCATCAGTGGAAGCAATGTCTCCATGTAGGGGCCGAGGGAGGCGTAGCGCGAATCGCAAGCTTGTCTCAGGGTGACGGAAAACGTGCAGGTAAACAAGATGACCAAAACCTTGCGCCCCGGCAATTGAAGCGCGTAAACCGATGACGGCGTCGGGAAAAGGGGAGCAAGAAAAGAAAAAAAGGCAAACGGTATAGACCGTGGTACGGCGTGTGATGATCTTTGTGACGGGGTCGTGGCTGCTTCAGCAAAAGGCGAAGCATGATGCGCTTGGCGCATGCTCGACGGCCAATGGCGAGACGGCGCTAACTGCAATTTGCCTGACGCTGGCACGTAGTCGTCGTCCACCTTGGTATTGTCCGTATGCTCGATTAATAGACGCGCCTTCACCTTGGTCTGAAGCCTGACGCACATTTACTGCCACCGCTACTACCACTGCTGCTACCACCACTACCACTGCTATTGCCGTTGCCATTGTCTGGCATACCTGGCTTATTCATCTTGTGCTCATCATGCCGCCCAAGACTGTGGAGGAGCAGCTGGCGGAGCTTGAGATGGAGGCGGAAGCGCCCGCACCACTGCCCAAGCATGCCAAAGGGTCCCGTCCTCCACGCCAGAAGATTAACAAGGAAGATGCTGCGGCTTTGAAGGAGCTGGAGGAGCTAGAGGCATTGGAGAACTTCCAGCAGCCGGCCGCGCCACGGCAGCTCAGCCGGCCAAACACACCCAAAGTATCGTCATCGTCAACTGCCTCAAGCAATCGCCGTGCGGCTGGCGTCGCCACTCCTTCATCCACCGCCTCGGCACGCACGAGTGAAGACAACAGGCCCATTCCCCCAAGGAAGTCGGGTGAAAGCACCCGCTCGTTCCACCAGGGCTTTGTGCCCCCGCAGCAAGAGCCAACTAGACAGCATGCGGTTGAGCCTAGGGAGGAGAAGCAATCAGGGGGCTCATGGTGGGGCGGGGGATGGGGAGGGCTGGTGTCGACAGCCACGGCAGCTGCAGAGACGGCGAGAAAGCAAGCCGAGGCCGCCTACCAAGAACTCCAGAAGAACCAAGAAGCGCAGCGATGGGCAGAGCAAGTGCGAGGGAACGTCGGTGCTCTTCGTGGCCTAGGTACATGCAATTCCAACCACACCCTTCACCACCCACCGTGCTAACATGCATCAGGCGACGAGTTGGGCAAGCGCGCCGTCCCAACCTTTACAAACCTCCTCAACACGCTCGCCCCACCCATCTCACAACATGAACGTCTCCAAATCCACATTACGCATGATCTCATCGGCTACCCGTCGCTGGATCCCCTCATCTACCAGACATTCGCAGGCGTCATGGCGCAAGTGGAAGGCGGCGACTTGATGGTCATCCAACGAGGCTCCGAATCAACCCAACGCGGTTCGCTCGAAGGCTACCGAGGCGGCAGTGGAGGCTGGAACGACGGTCCATGGTGGCGTCACAGCGACAAACGCGATCTGAGCGTAGTCAAGGGACTTGTGGAAGGCACCAAACTTGCACGTGTCAGTGCAGAGTCATATGCGAACGAGTTCTTCAATGCAAGAGGAGGTGTGGAGGAAGCTGCGAAGCAGGCAACCGAAGACCTCAGTGAGACAAGTCCCGTCAGGAGTAGTGACATATTCATTGCTATCCAGGCCATCAGTTACCCAGTCCAAGCTGAACTCTTCGCCACATCATCCTCGGAAGAAAAGTCTGAGGTTGAAGAGCAAAATGAAGATGACGAGCAAGTAGCCTTCGCCATCTATCTACACGACCCCATCCACGGCATCAGCTTCAAAGCCATCTCGCAATCCTTCCCTTCCAAATGGGTAGACTGGCTAGATGCACCTGCAAACACGGAACTCGAGGGTGAAGAAGCACAAGTACCGCAAGAGATCAAGGAGATTATTGAAAGTGGCGGCGTGGATCCTAGAGAGTGGGTGAGTGAGTGGATGGAAGAGACTATCAATCTGAGTGTGGGCATAGTGGCACAGCGCTATGTTGCACGCAGAATGGGTGTCGGCGAAGGAGGGTTAGGGAGAGGCAAGACCAGGGAGATGATTGTGGATGCTGGAGGCGGCGAGGCTGCACGAGCTGGCATCATTTGAGCATATTTAGGTGTTGGATGTTTCTTTGTTCCTTGGGTCAAGGATACGGCGCTAGTTTTCTACAAAGTAGAGCTCTGCCTACGAGCGGGGTGCTTGAGATACCAACGGGAACATGTCCTCCTCGTATTCGGCGGTTTTTCGACGTGTTATGCGATGCTTAAGTGACGCTGTCAGCAAACAGTGCTTGATCCAACCTCTTGCACCATCGCCCCGCACGCACAGTGGCACCCGCACATGGCAATACGCACTATCTGGTTGTTACTGCTCGTGTGCTTTGCAGCATGATCCAAGGCCCTCTGGCCAACCTAGAAGCAGTAGGTCGTATCCGAATAGTTGTCACATTCCCCCCAACGCCTTTTGTAGAACGCTTTAAGGTACCGCAGGCAGCTTTCATCCAGACTTCTTCTTGTCCCCGGCTTCCTTCTTTCCAGCTTCCTTCTTGTCCCTCTTTCCTCCTTTCAGCATCTCCAAATGTCCAGCCTTTTGTGCAAGTAATTTTTCAGTCTGCCCGACTAGACCCGAGCTGCTCTTGTGCTTGATCTTGTTCTGCGTTATTATCGATGTCTTCTTGGGCTTGATGACACGGGCGCCACGCTGAACACGTTGGGTAGGCCTAGGAATTTGACATTAGCAAAGCTCCGAGCACGGTGCTTATTGTGCGACATCGGACGTACTTCTTGGGAGCCGCGGCCTTGCTCTTCTTGACCGCACCTTGGGCCATTGTGCAAAGACGGCTATCGTTCGAACCGAGGAAGCAGAGGCGGCGCAGCCTGAACTTTTCTCGTACAACCGGGTCGACGACGGACGTGTTCGGACAATAACGTTCCGGAGCTTGCTCGCGGGACGATGCACTCCAACAGAAGAGTCCCACTAAAAAAACGGTGGTGACGTTGGCAAAGACGGTTGCTCTGGCTAATTGGGCGAGTCGAGCTTTCCCAACTTTTTTTTTCGCGATCCTTGGCTGTGGGTCCCTGGCATGTGGACACGGCGCGTTGCGGGGAAGCCACCCGCCACACACGTGACACATTTAGCCTTTTTCCGCAGCGTGGGGACAAGGCTATCTTGTGACCAAAAATCCGTGGACCCGTTTTCCAAGCGTGCATTCCCTGTGCATATATTGTGCATTTCCTTTCCCTTCTCTCTACTAGAGCCTCTCCGTGTCCCAGGTCGACGGGAGGGAACCTTGGAAACGACCGGAATAATTTTCCCGTCTTTTTCTCACTCTGGTCATCCAGGCCTATTGGCTCTCCGTATAGCATCAATACATCTTGTATTCCCTATCCATGCCAGACCTGTCTGTGCTCTCTAATGATCCGCAAATTAGCATGCGCACAAGTTTGCCGTGTCTGCTAGCCGCCAAGGCGCTCCTGCTTCTAGAAGGGAAAGCTTTATAGCTAAAAGAAGACTGGACACTTGAACTTCACTTCCATTTAGCCTTCCACAACAACCGGTCGCGGCTGGATCCACCCATTATTTCGGGCCGTTGGCAACTAGTGCACATGTCCCTAAGGCTGCAGTGATGTTAGTCAGTTACTAGTGAAGATGGGAAGGTGCTTTGCGCGCATGCAGGAGAACTAGGTCGTTCAGAGCGTAAAATGGGGCCATGGGGTAGCCGATCATATGGGGGAGACATGGCCTGGGGAAATGATTCAAAAGCAGAGTAGCCTCCGCGTAGTTTTGGTCTTGTTCAGGACGTTGCTCGACGACTGAACAAGCACCATGGAGCTCCTCTCTCGTACTATAATCAGCGCTCTTTCGCTGTCGGTTGCCTTTGCTGGCTCTGCTTCTGCTCTCGAGGCTTTCCGCAAGCCAACTGTGAGCACTACTGCAGGCAATGGAACCACTCTTCTCGCCTCTCGTGGCTCCCCTGTGAGCATCCATGCTGATGCTGCTGATTGGCCTGGTGTCTTGCGCGCTGCTCATGACCTTGCGCTCGACTTTGGACGCGTCACTGGCAGCAATGGTACAATCAAGGTTTCTGGTTCGGCAACGGCGAATGCTTCCATGATCTTCAACGTTACTGGAATCAGCAACGACTGGAGTGTCAGTGGCAGTGCTCCCACAAACTCCTCCGCCGGAACCATTATCGTTGGTACTATCGGTAACTCAAGCCTGATCGATGGCTTGATTGCCAGCGGTCAACTTGATGTCAGCGGAGTCGAAGGCCAATGGGAGGCCTATGTCAGCACAGTGGTAAAGAATGTCGGAAACATGACTGGCGAGGCCCTCGTTATTGCTGGTACGTACAAACCCGAGGATTTTCTGACATCATTTCTGACACCCGTAATCAGGTAGCGATCGCCGCGGTGCCATCTACGGTATATACGATATCTCTGAGCAAATCGGTGTCTCTCCATGGTACTGGTTCGCAGATGTACCCGCCAAGAAGCACGAATCCATCTACATGCTCAAAACCACAAAGGTCCAGAAGTCGCCTACAGTCAAGTACCGAGGTATCTTCATCAACGATGAGGCACCGGCTCTGACTGGTTGGGCGGCCAACCGCTACCCCAAGACACCCAACGGCGCAACTTTCGGAGCACAATTCTATTCCAGAGTCTTTGAGCTGTTGCTCAGGTCAAAGGCCAACTACCTCTGGCCCGCTATGTGGAGCAGCATGTTCAACGTTGACGACCCACGTAACCAGCCGCTTGCCGACGAGTACGCTATTGTGATGGGAACGTCGCATACCGAGCCCATGGTACGCGCTACACAGGAATGGACCAAGGTCGCCAAGGGTAGTGAATCAGGATGGTCATGGGCGACCAACAACGCCACCTTGTACGACTACTTTTACCAAGGTGCTCAGCGCGCTGCACCGTATGAGAATGTTATTACAGTGGGTATGCGAGGATACCACGACACTGCCATGTCCTCCGATGTACAAACCACCGTCCTCGAGGCCGTAGTCAACGCTCAACAAGACATTCTGAACAAGATCCACGGCAACGCATCCGAGGTTCCTCAGATGTGGTGCTTGTACAAGGAAGTCCAAGATTATTTCGAGGCTGGCATGGAAGTCCCTGATTGGGTCACTCTGCTTTGGACCGAAGACAACTGGCAAAACATCCGCCGCCTCCCAGTTGGTGATGAGAAGAAGCGATCGGGCGGTGCTGGTGTGTACTATCACTTTGACTACGTCGGCGACTCGCGCAACTACAAGTGGCAAGATACCATCCAGCTTCAAAAGACCTACGATCAAATGAAGCTTGCCAAGGATCGTGATGCGGACCGCATCTGGATTGTCAATGTCGGTGATATCAAGCCTGCCGAAATTGCCATCAGCCATTGGTTCGATATCGCCTACGACATGGACTCGTATGATGAGACCTCTGTGCCCGAGTGGCTGACTGGATTCGCTGCACGCAACTTCGATCCCGAGCACGCCCAGACCATCTCCGACATTATGGATGAGTACGGTGCCCTCGCCAACATGCGCAAGTTCGAGTGGGTCGAGCCATCATCCTTCAGCATTCTCAACTACGAAGAAGCAGACCAGATTCTTGCTCGATGGGAGGCACTTGCCGAGAAGGCCAACGCGGTCAACGATGCGCTCCCTGCCGAGCAGCAGCCTGCTTTCTACGAGGTTGTTCTCCATCGCGTGCTAGCTGGAGGCAACATGGTCGACATCCAGGTTTCTGGTGCACGAAACATGGTTTACGCGCAGATGGGACGCAACAGCGCAAACTGGTGGATGCAGCGTGTGATTGACGGAATGAACAAGGATACCAACCTCACAAAGCGATACCACCAACAACTTAACGGAAAGTGGAATCATATGATGGACCAAACTCATCTCGGGTATCAAGGATACTGGTAGGTCTTGACTCGGGTTAAACATTCTTAGTGATAAAGATGCTAAACATAACCAGGCAACAACCCATGCGCCAGTCCACCCCCGACCTCCGCTGGGTACAGACTCTTGAGCGCTCCCTCGCAGGCGATATGACCATCTCCGTCCAAGGCTCCAACGCCTCCATCCCGGGCGACGACCAATACCACAGCAACGGTGGCGCCTCGCTGCCCTTGCCCGACATGACACCCTTTACACCCAAGCGCTGGCTCGAGATCTCTCACCGCGGCACCGAAACGTTTTCTTGGAAAATTAGCGCAGACCCATTCATAGTGCTGTCCCAGGCCTCCGGAACCATGGCACCCACGGACCCCGACGTCCGCGTCTACGTATCCGTCGACTGGAGCAAGCTCCCCTCCGGCTTCAGCGCGACGAGCAAACTAAACTTCACCTCGTCCACCAACTTCGCTACCGCAGGCGGCAACCCCCAAGTCACTTTTGCCGTAAACAAGACGTCCATTCCCGCCGACTTTTCCACCGGCGGCTTTGTCGAAGCAGGCGGCCAGCTCGCCTTTGAAGCCGAACACTACACCCGCGTCTCCCCCGGCACCTCAAACAATACGTATATGACGCTGCCCAAATACGGCCGTACCCTCTCCGCCATCAAGCTCGCCAACAACCTTGCTGAATCCCTCACTTCAACTTCCGCTCCAGCTCTGGAATACGACTTTTACACCTTCACTCCCACCTCGGCTTCAAAGGGCCTCAATGTCACTCTCATTCTGACCCCGACACACAACATCAACCCCAAGGTCCCGCTTGTGTATATTACACAGGTCGACGATAAGCCAGTCCAGCGCAGACAGTATGTCATTGATCAGCCGCAGCCAAACTTCCCCGTTGGATGGGGCAAGGCGGTTGCGGATAGCGCGTGGTACAACACGACGAATTTCGGGGCCACGACTCCAGGAAAGCATACGTTGAAGGTTTGGCTCGTCGAGGCCAATGTCGTGCTGCAGAAGGTGGTGCTGGATCTTGGAGGCGTCGTCGGCAGTCATAATGGACCTCCTGAGAGCTTTAGGGTTGGTGCGTAGAGAGGTGTGTGTGTGTCTGAATGTGCGTTTGCTTGAAGAAGTAGATGTGATATTTCCATGATATCATAATTTTATTGTTTATTCTTATCTTGTACAAATGTTTTGATCGAGTTCGGGCTGTTCGTATATTGTCAGGCTGTTTGACATCGTGTGCTGTTTCGTTGCAATACCCCATTTTCTAACCCCACCCTTTGCCTGAACAACTCTCGTTGCAACGCTGTATGCCCCAAGGAGATAAAACATAACAAGTCTCCACTGTGTCTTAAGATGCAGGCATGCGCAAGGTTGTCATGGGAGTAGATTGGTGATCTTTCACCCATGGAAGAAAAAAAAGTGCCTAGGAAGAAAATATATCATGGATACAGACATTTCATTCTCTAACGTCATGATTCCATGTATCAGCGAGGTACATGACCGTATATGTAGTGCGGTATAACAGTATTGCTGCCCGCCGCCCTCACCAATCGGCCCTTCTACCTAAGTAGAGGCGGCACGAACTCTCCTTTCCGCACTGTTGGGTCCCCCCCGCGCGACGCTATAATCGCGGGAGAGCGCAGTGGACGAAAGACCCGTTTAGGATGTATAAGGTTAGCGAGGTTGGTGCGACGTCATGACTGTGTTGTGATATACCGGAATGTATATACTGTTGCTGTGCATACCGAGAAATAATCCCACCGCCCCCCTCCCCGTGATGATTAACCACTGCCATACAAATAACTACTCTCTATTCGACCAAGCGGGCGAGAAGCAGGCGTTCCGCCCTGCATTATCGAATGTTTCAACAACCCCGCTACTGTTGGTATCCTCCGCCACTCCGCTACCCTTTCTCCTCCCCCTCGAAAATGCAGAGGCCTTGTGCGTACTATCCAATAAAACCGTACCTGTCCTCTCATTATCGGGCCACCACCCCGATGTCGAGCAAACATTCCTCCCAGTACTATGCAAAACATCCACAGCTCTTGTACTCCAACTTGGTGCCAAACAAGCATTCTTGCCACGGTTATCAAACGGAACACTCTGAACACCACTTCTGCCCTCGCCTCGAAAGGGAAGTTCCTGCACAATAATGTTTTCTCGCTGCCACTGCTGACCTGGCACGCCGGGATGCGGCATGCGTTTCCTGGGAGGCGGCTCGCTAACGTCGTAGCATTCAAAGTAACTGCCCGTTTTGTTTTCGTATTCGAGCTTCATGACCATTTCGCCGTCTTCGGCTTCAAATCGGATGCGGATGGGGAGCCAGTCGGGTATTGGTTCGCCGGTCATGGCGTCTAGAGCTTGAATAAGAGGGCCTTCTTCTACAATTGAGACGTCCCATTGTGTATGGATGCGATTGCATTGGGCGATTATCCAGGCTTTCATTCGTTCAGCGCGGGACAGTTCGGCGGCAATGTCCAGCGGGAGATCAGTGGGACTGGTGTGGGGGTGTTGGGCGGAAAGACTACGAATGACTCTGTACCATGGACCGATCGAAATCTGAAGCGGAGTATGCAGGCGGAGGGATACAAGTGGTAGGCTCTGGGACACGGAGTTTGCCCATCGCAAAGATTTTGCAAGGTGCAATGCGCTGTCGATGTCGATGCCGCGTAGTATCTCCGGCCGTGGGAGGAGTGACAATGCTGCCTCGGCTGGAAAATGTCGATACAACGAATCAACTAGTCCGCAAAGGACATTCTGTAACATCCAATATCTCGTGCAGAGTATCATACTTTGCACAGAGTCGAACTCTAATGTGTCGGGCATGATATCGGCGACCTCTGAAGAAGGCGGGATAGCGACAATCGATACTACTGTTTGCATTAATTCGGACACATGTTGTGAGAGATCAACTTGTATCAAGGACTCCATGCGGGATACGGCAGCAGCAATTGCTCCTGCGTCATGGGGATTCAGGATCGCATTGCGTATCAGGTAGACTGCACGCGGACACTGGATGAAAACATGCATGATTGCTATCGATGCTCTTTGGGAAGCTGATAGCAGTATTGTAGTAGAGTCAATGGGCGGCGGGTAAGTTGCTGAAAGGTAGAAGTCGTTATCGTATACTGACTTGCGACCTGCAAGCATGGCTTCGTTGACCTCCCATCGTCAGCATCTTGGACGAACAGTAGACCAACTACTTACGTCATCGATATACGTATTGTCGATCAAGTTCCAATAGTGTTCATCATCGACATCAGAGATTGCGCCCGATTTGAGCAACTCTGCGAGTCCAAAGGCATGAATTGCGTGATACATTGTATCAATACCCATAAGAGCCTAACGAGCGTTAGCAACAATTCAAGACACATAGGTACGGAAAAGGGCTCACTTCAGCTGCAAAGTGCATCTTCGTAGCTAAAAGAACATCATACGTCGTCTTGTTCTGTGCACCAAAGCCGACAAGTTGCAGCTCCCTCAAAGCCTTTGCCTTTGACTGTATCGCAAGTTTGCGCTTAGAGTGCATGCCATCTCGAAAAGCAGCATAGCTATTCACGAGGAACTCAGCGGCGAAATCAAGCATCCGATTCGAACCAATGCGCGACGGTATCGACTGTATCCACGTTCCTAAAATGGCGAGGGGCTGTTTGCCTGCTGGACCAGACCCCAACATTCCAATGTATCGGGAGATCAGCGTGGTTTCAGGAGAGACCGGGCTATATGATACTACGGCCGAAATTTCTTGCAACTGTTGGAGGTAGGCTTCGAGCGCACGATGTTTTTGATTAGACTTCTTCTTTGACGCCTGCGACTTGGATTTGGTGCGCGGTGCCAGCGTCTGGAAGAAGCCTTGGCCATTCTCCGCATGTCTCTCTGTTGTGATACGCAGATCTGAAGGCGAGGTTGGAGAAGAAGAAGATGGAGTGATATCAGGATCGGAAGAGCTGAGAGAGTAGACTATAGGCACTGTTTTCGATTTTCCGTACTTGGTCAGGTGTTTTGGGTCTTGCACAACGAATGCAGATGCCTTGCCATAGGAGTACGTGCATGGCCGATCCTTTTTCTTGCAAGAGCCGCATTTTGGTCGCTCTTCATCACACTGGGCCGGAATTAGTACGAAGCTAGGAACAGTGCGGTCTTACAAGAGCGAGCATAGCTACGAACTCTCAAGTCGAGCAAGGAGCCGAATTGCCGTACCTTGACCTTCCGCTGACGACACGTGTCACATTTCCCAGTTTGTGTCATAGTGAATGTTGCATCAGCCCCTCGGTATTACAAATCAAGATCTTGAGGGCAGCTTGTCGGACGGTGCAGTTGGAGAATAGTCAGGATTCATAAAATGGCTGCCTGGGGAAGTGTTCAGGGTCCACGTGTCAAGTCCTTGCGCACAGAGCAGTACAGGCGGCATGTACTGAAATAAATAGCATTATGCATCGTCGTCAGTTGTACGTAAGCATGCAGGCGATGTCATGAGTTGGGACCGAAGAGCATCGATGGCTGGAGTAACGGTAGCAGCGCTGCGAGACCGTGGGTGGCGAACATCCACCCAAGCTTTCCCAAATGCAGTTAGCTTGCCCGCCTACCTCACCCATCGTCCGATTTGCCAAGTAAACAACCAGCTCCTGGAGTAAAACTTCCCTGCTCTTGACGTGTAATCAATTAGATATGTATGTACTGATATCATTATCTAATGCTCATGTGTGTGACCAACGATACCGGTAACGCGTATTTGCCATCTAAAACATCCCCTTCCTGGCCCCACCCTTCCCGCGCCCTTCCCCCCAAATACAACACACACTCAAACTCTCACACCAAGCTTGAAGCATATGCCCCTCTAGCTCTCTTTCAACGGCCAAGACCTCATCGCTATCCCCATCCTTATCTACACTTAGCAGAGGCTCTCCATCAGCCTTTAGTTGCTGGTTCCATGCCTTGACTTGCTTCTGCGTAGCCTTCTTGTATACGCGAATACTAGTATAGGCGTTGATGTATCTTGTAAAGTCTTCGAGTACGATGGGATCGTACATGAGGATTTTCTCGTGCCAGCTGGGATTTGCGGGGTCCGTTGTGGGCGGAAGGGAGCGGATGTGAGCTGTTAGCTGCGAGAAGACGCTGGGTTTGACATGCACCCATTCCAGCATTCGGGTAGCTATACGGTATACAGGAGTTACTTCTGTATCTTTGGGAGAAGCCTTGTCTTTACTCTTAGCCGTATTGGCCCTCTTAGTCTTGCTAGGCGACGTGGTTGGAGAGGGCGATATCAAAGGCAAGGGGCCCGAGTCAACGTGCTTACATACTCGAGGTGGCGTAGGCGAGAGTATTTCGAGGTCTTCGTCTTCAGAATCAAGGATCTCATCTATGTCGATGAATCGTCCTGAGCTTTTCAGTGGTGTCGCAGGGCTCTTTACTTTCTCTCTTGGCCTCGCCTTGGTCTTTGATGATGGGGTTAAAGACGTGAAGATGTCTGCTATGGTAGCGAGTGGCTGCGGTGGCCGCCCACGCTTCTTGGGTGAACCACCATCCGTTAGTGACGCTGATACCCGGGGGTTAGACTTCATCGCAGGCGAGTGTCGTATCTGAGCTGAAGGCGGGATGTTAATGTCATCGATATCCACAAAGCTGTTGTGTGGATCGGCGTTCTGATTTGAGGGTGGAGGCGCCTGTTCAAGACTATTGATGTCTTTAAATTCCGCATCCATCATCTGATGATCATCTTTGCTGTGTTCGATCACAGGTAAAGTTTGTGGAGGGTTGCGTGGAGGTGTGGGTAAATCTGAGGAGATGAGAATTGCTGACGGTGGATCTGGGACAATGTCATCGATATCGATGAATGAAGATTGATCATCGGCAATCCCATCAGGCTCATCACGAGCACCGTCCATGGGCAAAGGTATGTCTTGCATACGATCAGGTTCGGGTATGTACATGTCTGGCATATGCTCAAGCATCCCGCCCTCGTCGTCTCGTGAACTTGCAGCCCAGAGACCTCTATTACTTTGTACTTTGTGGAGTCCCGGCCAGCGTGGCGGAGGAGGAAAGGCGAAGCTATCACCATCCCGTTCTGATTCTTTGATTGCAGACTGAATCTGGCGAATCAGCGTCGGCGATTCATCGAGAGCCAATTGACTCGATGTACCGAAAAGCACATCTTGTTTACTCAGACGGGAAAGCGCACGAGTAGGGCTGAGCAGCTTCTCCACGACAAGCTTGGGCTTAGCAGCAGACTTGGCGGATGCCTTCTTAGTCTTCGCTCTCGAGTCAGCTTTGCCGGATTCAGACTTTGCAGTGCTGCGCTTGCGGGGTGGCTTTTTCAGAGGTGCATTGGTGTCAGGAGCGGATGTGTCGTTGAGCGGTATCTTGAATGTTGAGCTTTGAGGTGCGAAGAAGACACCCGTGGCTCCATTCTTGTCTGGCTCAGCGTCCCTAGCAGCGTATTGTTCAGTCACAAGATCTGTGATGGTGCGCGGCTTCTTCTTTGGTGCTTTGCCTTTTTCGGGCGAAGAATCTCTCGAGTTGGTCTGGTTGCAGTGTATATGCACGAGCTGTTAATCAATTAGTAGAGTCATCTCACAGAATATAACAGCAACCTAGCTTACCTCGACCCGTCGCCGCTTTGTCGCTAACATGCCCCCCGTAGTTGAGTCCGCCATAGTGTCTGCAGTGTCTGCTAAAGGTGGTTGTGCATAGGCGAAGTTGGAAAGCAGACTAGTAAATGTACCATCTGCGCCCAGCGCTAACGCATTGTTCTTTTTTCCAGTCGAGTCAGTGAATGGGGATGGAATCGTCGTGTCACGTGGCGGCGTCCAGTCCCGTCTCCGTACAACAGCGTCCTCTAACCCCAACCCTTCTGCGATAGGACTCGGCACTCGTTGTTTGACTGCAGCAGTCTTTTTCGGTTGCGGGCTCTCTGGTACATTCCATATCGACGCATGTTCGACGGGTGCATCTTGATCCTCTGTCCGCGCTCGCGTCCCTATTCCTGCTGACCCCTCGTCCCTCTGCATGTCGTTCTGGAAATGTGCAGACACGGTCGGTGCATTCTGCCGCTTCCCGCCTTTGGCCCCTGCTCCCGCTTCCTTGGGCTTCGTAACTCTCGTCCGCTTTGGCTTCGGGACAGGCGCTTCCCCGCCATCCTCAGGCTTCTGCTTCTTTGCCCGCGTCTTTCGCGGCTTGCCAGATTTTGTAAGTTTCGGCGCATTTGCAGCCTCGCCCGAAACCTCCCCTTGAGGTTCCGGTCCCTTCTCGTCGAAGAGATGTGACTTGGTGGGTTGTGGAGGAGGCGGCAGTTCATCTTCCGAGTCTGGGATTTCTTTGTCTGACTTCGGTTTCGGTTTGCGCGCTCGAGGCTTGGGTTTGGGCTTTTCGGACCCGTCTGCAACAGTAGTAGAATTCTTCGTAGTCCGCTTTCTGGGTTTCGCTACAGTAGCGACAGGCCCCGCGACATCTGGTGATTCCGCGTGTGGCTGCGCTTCTTTTGGCTCAGGGCGCTTCTTGTCGATTCGGGTTGTGAAATGCTCGGAGCGTATGAGACTGCCTACGGTGGCGAATCCTCTGACAGCGCCCTCGGGAATAGGAGCCGCTCTCGAATTGAGTCTGGACGCGCCGCCTGTCGTTCTGACCGGGCTCGCGACGGGAGAAAGGGCTAGAGGCGAGGACGCGGGTATTGCGACGCGGCGGGGGGCGGCTTCATGTTGCGGGGAAGCGGCCGGCGGGCTCGAACTGAGTACGACGACATCGTAGGAACGGCCTGCCATTCCGAGGCGCAGGGGGAGCCTCTGAGCAGCCAATGCGAATTAGAGACAAGGTATGAGCCATAGGCTCAGACTTAGGGTTGAGGTAGTAGATATAGTGTAGAGCAGCTTTGGTGAATCTGAACAATGCACGGTCGTCGCCTTCGAATCGAAACACCAAAGGGTCTATCACCACAATCCAATCCCTTGCCCCTCCACCAACCCAGTGTCAACATCGCCCCCCTGCAATTCACTCACGCTGTCTCTCAGAGCCTGGAGACTGACATCAGGTCTCCCGTACTATACTTTTTTTCGCACCCTTGCTGCCCCCGACTCTGGCATGGCTCCGCGGGAGTCTTCCTACGCTACCGCGGCCGCCTTTACTCAATGCCTCTCTCCAGCAGGCAGTAGATACTAAATCCTGGGCTCGAGGATGGCCTTCATAGCCTCCTTGGTAGGATGCTTGGCATAATGCTGCCCCAGCAGAGTCGTCCAGGATACTAGCAGAATCGTCCAAAATGTGGGTCGCGGAGCCACCGCTGCAGCCCCCTTCCACTGTCCCTCCCCGATATTCTATGCCTTCTCATAACGTTGAGAGATGTACGGAGATCCTTCTCTTATCCCTATCAAGTCCTTCTCACCGCCTCGCTTGAGGGCATCGACTCCTCATGCTACCTAGGTACTTTTTTTCGACTTGCTCTCCTTCGGCGATACCCCGCCACCACCTGACACAAGAAGGCTATGACACTGACACCCAACTGCAATTAGGCATTCTATTGTCCTTAGTTGTTCTCGCGCATACAGAGTATTGCCTTTGGCGCTCTACTGGCGGCGTCCTGGGGCTGCGGCCGACACCTTCATTCTCACCGCCGGAGCTTATAATAGACAAGAGACCTCCACCCGGACTACTACCGCCTGTCGAGAAGTGTAAGCAGCTGATATCCACCCCCGACGACTCGACAACTGGAGAAATGACTTTAGTTCCAGCTAGTCAAGTACTGACGGCAACTGTAGGTGACGGGACAGCAACATGTCGATACCAAGCATGCAGCTCCCTTAGTACTGCCAGGGCGAAGATACTCTCAAAGGGCACTCGCATCAGGTGCTGGATATAGTACACCCTCAGTAACGACTAGCACCGCCGACCGACTCACTTGACATGTCAACACTAGATGACTTGAGCCAAGACACCATCGCCAGTCTCAGACAGGCAGAGAGAGCGCGCAATAGGCCGCCCCCACACATGTTGCCGCTGTATCCCTTGCATATCGCATCGGACGCCTGGGCGACCTGAGCCGATGTACAAGGATCAGAGATACATGTGGGAGACACCATCGTCGCGAAGAGAGGAGACTACCGCGCAACTTTGCCATGCGAAGGCCCATAGATGCCTGGCTCGGATGTCGATCTAGCAGGGAGGCCAAGAAAAATCCCTTGCCCTGATCGGCCTACTTGACTGTCGCTGCCGTCATCAAAGGATGTAGGCAACATCGGAACAAGATGCGACATAGATATACCAATGTCGATCAATGCTAGGTAGGCGCCAGTCCTACGTGGACTCGACAACAACCGACTGAAACGCTTCAATCATAATGCCATGCAACTTTACCTGTCATGAAGTTAGCTCTGGGAAGACAAGAGAGAGGAGTTTGGACTTAGCGCATCGCACTGGACCATACTGAACAGTCGAACTGCGCCAAACACCAATCCTGGCCGAAATCGATCAAACATCAGCATCTAGAGTTACAGCATTCTGTTCTTACCATGTCCATCTATTCTCTACATCACGAAATCGAGGACATAACATGGCTAGTCAACTGATTTGTATCTGGGCCCAGTCAGCGACATACTTCAAACACGTAACGCCGGACATCAACTTACTGCCTTTATTTATACTTGGTCGTAAAGCGGATAACGACTACCCTGCCTGAAGTCCCTATATATATCTCCTGGGCATCGCATTGCCTTTCTTGTTCTCAAGTACAGGCACAGGCATTGTCCTGTGATGTGTCTTGTCTGTTTGGCAACACTAACCAGTCCTGATGAAAGTACATTTCCGGCCCGGCTCCCCTGTCTGTCTATCTCGATTCCACGTTTAAGAACCGCACATGCAATGTGATATGCAGTGTCTTATCTGTTTGGTAAAGCAAACCAGTTCCGATAAAAGTGGATTCTCAAACCGGTTCCCCCTTCTGTCCGCGTTGATTCAACGTACAAGAGCGGTACATGCCATGAAGCATATGTGAAGATATGGAGGCAACATCTGCTCCATGCGGTTTACTTTCCTACAGTGGTTCACAAGGTGTCGAGAAGGTCCATTTGACACTGCTGGCTCGGCCGGAGAGTCTGAGGAGGCCAGTTCAAGTCGGAGGTCTCCTGAGAGAGTCATTCAAACTGGCCTCCCCAGCATGGTCCATTGGACACTCATATCCTGAAGAAAGACTTATAGTGGCTTGTTCTGATCAGAAATTCACCCTTGGAAGTCGTTCAGAACACACAAATTCGACCCTACACTTTGCGAGAGGGTTTGCCCAGACTTGCTTCAGTATCGTTAGGTGACTGGAACCAAGATATATGGTTCGACTGGTTATACAACTTGGTTCCAGCATATATCGAATGTAATGAACATCGGGCGAGTTGATAACCTATCCCACTCATGGCTTTGAGCTGAGATCTGCGGCGTATCGATGTCGAACAAGTATCTGATGGTGTGTGCTACAGCACCCAAGACAGCGCCAGCTCCTCTTCGTCTGCCTCCTGGCTTTCCGAATCAACTTTCTCTTGACGCCCTTGTACGACTTTTCTAGACCCTTCCACTGGTCCTGCTCGCGCGGGACATCTACAGGGGCCTTGGAATGCTTCCCATCGATGGGAGCCTCGAAGTGCTTTCCATGGAGCCGAGATCATGTTGCCGATTTTCCACTTGTCGGCGCACAAACTCTTGGAGGATTCAGTGTACTCGCATATTTGCAACATTCTCACGTAATTAGTTAGAGGGGTTTGACAGAGTCTGTTTGTTGACACGATGAATCAACGGCTTAGACATCACACGGGAGGTCCGCCAGGAGGTCCATAACCTGCTCCAGGCCCGTTCGGTGCACCAGGTACACCTCGGCCATCTACACCCATTGCTGGGCCACTTGGAGCTACACCGGCCGGGAGCTACACCGGCCGGGAGCTGGAAGAGATGGGCTGGCCATCTCGGCGCCCCAGGAGGACCATGACAGTGGAGCAAAGGCGATTTCATACGACCACCTTTCGTTCTGGCTGGAGAAGCCAGAGAAAGTATGGCTCGTATGACTTGTCATCGCCTTCCATGAATGGAAATAAGAGTTTTGGTTTTGCCACCGTATCTTCCTTAGGGAGCAAGGAGCTCGACCCATCATCATGACTAACTCATCCTCCTGAACAAAGGTGGAGGGCGCATACCAGGCGGACCTCCAGTACCGGGCGCGGGCGGCGAGCCCGGTCCTGGAGGGCCTGGTGGAGGCGGCGTCGGTGGTTGCTGTGGTGGTGGTGGAGGGGGAAAAGCCACCTTGATTAAGCGGCTGCCATGGAGGTTGTTGACTGTCTCCATGGCAGCCAGCACAGTATCAACAGTCCAAGGGGAGTAGACTGCAATGCGAGATGTCGACCATCTTACCCACCATGAACACCAGCTTCACCAGAGGCAGACCCCTGGTAGGATTGGGCCTGCTGCTCTGGTGAAGTGGTGCGGCGGTCGTCGCTGCTGTTTCGGCGATGGTCGCGCGACCTCTCTCGACAATGAGTCTAGCCGTGCTCTTGTTGAGGCAACCTCTTGCGAGGAAGGCCGCGCGACCTCTCCCGACAACGAGCGGAACCGTGTTCTTGTCGGGACGACCTCGTGCGAGGACGACCGCCGCCGCTACACGTAATGCATGCCTGATACCGCGTTTTTGAAAATATTTGGCAAGAGGAACCCGGAGGGAAAGCCATGATCGAGCTCTTGACTAGTATTATTGTCGATTACCAGTCGACAGCTCGATCATCTTCCATACTTTGTTCGTCATACCCGGAGAGACCATTGGACTGGGATTTACTCTTAGTCTGCGGGTGTTGCAGGCGCTGTGCCAGCTATGACGCGAAGCTCGAAAGTGCTTGATGTTCGCTTCCCTGGATACGTTAGTCCAATTATCTTGATTGTGCATGGCAAAGACTTACAAGCATCATATCGGTTGAATACGATGATGCGAGCGGCGGATGTTGGTCGACAACGAAGTACACCAAAGGCGGGGTAGCCCGTTATCGACTGCGCAGATTTTATGAAGGGCCATGGCGACAAGGCATTCGCGCAGTATCCTGGTCTTCGATATCAGTCTACTGTATCTTTGTGAAGCAGGCGGGGTAATACTCACTGTGCCGCCGAGAGTGTTGGCGAAAGCCTGTGCCGACAGGCGCGGTCAACACAGCATGATGGTGTCGCTGCTTACGAAGCTGCCAAAGTATCAAAGGCTCTTGTGCAATGGCTTCCTTAAGGTTGACTGGCGTGCGTGGTTATGATCGTCTGGGATAGTAAAGATGTTAGCACAAGTTTCTTATTGTCGGCGGTGGGCACTGCGATAGCGTACGAAGTGCTTGCAGCTTGGAGCCTACAGTCGCCGTCCTTTGAGATCACCTTGAGTTACACTGCTGCCGCCAGAAGTGCGCAGATGCATGAAGCTCGTGTGCTGTCCGGGATGGGCATCAGGCTCCCGCGAAGGTAGAGGCAACTGCGAGCGACAAGAGGGGGAGTTAGTACATACCTTGGCTATCTCAACCACCAGAGATGTTCTCTCAAGCCCCTCAAAGGCTACCTTCTTGCCCTAGAACCTAGGAGAAGCGGAGAGGCTGTCTCAAAGCTACTGCCTCATCTGCGGCGAAGCTCAAGAGCATCGCGTGACGAACTCAGGAGTAGCAGCGAGCGAACGACAATGTCAAAGAGAGGAACAAGAAGACCATGCAGCAAACACGGCGATGGCGGAGAGTGTGGTGTTGTGAGTTGGTGAGGAGGGGGAGGATGGCGAAAGAAAATCACCTTCATACAAACTCACCAGCCCTGTCCGCGCACGGGCCCACCGCAACTGAGAGGGCGCCATGGAACCAGGACCCCGCGGTGACGACGAGAGGAGATAGTCAGAGGTGCCTACCTTTAGGCTGAATGTCTCTAGCAAGCAAGCAAGATGGTGCTGAGGCACATAAGACGAACTCTGAGATGTATGCTGCATGATTGCTTTTGACCACCTCCTTGATCAAGCTACTGCTGCTGTGCCGGCGGCGGCAGCAAGATCTCAGGGCTCAGTTGAAGCAAGGCGCGATTCTGAGTAAATATGGATGACCTCAAGTGCCGGGAGCCTGCAACCACAGTTCTCAAGACCCGCAAGACATAGCTGGGTATCCGCATGCTCAAAGCGGAACAGTGGTCATCTATTCTTTGTGCCGACAAGCTAGTAATAAGAAGCTGCTTAGAAGGCACTAGGAGGCTCACTCTTTTGCAATCGAAGACACAACGGCTCATGAGAAGAACACGGCAGAAGGTCAAACTCAGGCGCCTGGATGAGCGCCTTTAGCCCTTCAAGCATGTCTTGGGGCGCGCCAACATCCATATCAGTCACCACACAGGCATAAAGAGACGCCACGCGGTGAACATCGGATGTTCGCAAATCTGCTTGAAGAAATAACGTTATAGCGCCTTGTATCTGACACAAGACGCTCCTTTGAAACTATACTCTGTGACTGTCTGCAAAGAATACGACAATATCCTGTAGCACATCCGCCATCTACATTTGGGGACACAGATTAAGACTTGATTTGTAAACCTCCGCAAAGCGGACTTTGGAGCAGAACTTGGCATTGTATTCACAGAGCAAGTTTGTCCTGAAGTAGTGTTGTAGTCCTCAAACACAGACTTTTGCCTTTCTTGCCACGTAGGAAGACATGGCAGAGAAAGACGATGAGATGCAGACGGCGAGAAGACGACTGGACGTTGAGCTTCGACGTTTCTGGCATGACTGACATGTTGTCAGTGACTCTTCTAATGACTGGATGACATATGTGACAGCAGTGACATTTCAACAAAGACTCGTGTCATCATAGCTCCATAGGCTGTCTTTAGACGAAAACAAAAAAGGATGCAGATGGAAATACAGCAGACTAACGAACAGATACGCGTCTTATTGATTGTAACATTCTAATGTTTGAAGCACTGCATTTTTAGCAGCATCCCGACATTGAATCATATTCCCGCACTAACAGCTTCAAATAGAGACCTGATATATCAAAGAGCGATGTCTCTAGGTCTAAGCGTCACGGTTTTCCCAGGAAGTTGATCGAACAGCCATGGTCAATTTGATATTTGCTAACCTCCAGCATGGCTTACACAATGAACATTATCTTGCAGAAACACTGTCTCATTTATGCTACTTGACAGACGGCTAGGTAAGTCTTGGGGTGCCTACTCCTACTCCTTTCTGCCATACACTTGACTTGTCCGTTATCTTCGCCTTTTGTGTATATCCGTAGTCTCTTATCCCCCTTACTCCCAGGGATGCTATCTTTTTTCCGCCTTTAGACTTTCTCAAGGGTTCTCCCTTGCACCAGTCCAGCTGCCTATGGCTCTGTGTGTATTGTGCTTTCCCCAGCATTATCTTTTTCCGTATCTACAGAGCCCTCCTCATATTTCTTGCCCAGTCCATCGTCTATTGCGTCTTGCACGCCGTCATTTCCAGCTCTCTTTCTTTTCTTCTCTGTCAGTATAGCCATATCCTTCATCCTACACTGCTCATCAAGGCTATCCGCCTTCCAACACTACCTACACTTGCCCCTTCCCCAGTAAATCTTCCCTCTCTTTGCACACAGACACCACACCCACCAACACCCCAATCCGATCGTCTCATCCAGATCCCTCTTCTCAAGCCCCTACACTTCTCTCAAATCTTTCTTCCCACCCCACATTCCACCACTCCCTCATAGTCATGTCCCGGTCCCCCTTCGTATCTTCAAGGCCGAAAAGTGTTCAGATTCACACCTCACCGTCCTTCAGCAAACCCCAGAACAAGGGGTTTTTTGCTAGCTATCACAGCCACACCCTTCCATCCTCTTTCGAGGCTCTAGGAACGTTCTTTGTGTGCTGCGAGGCGGGATGGTCTGGCTATGCTGAGTCCGCACTGTGTAGGGCTTGGATTGTAAGAGGGGAGATGGCGGGTCGAGGAATGGCTGGCACGAAGGTGGCGAGACGGAGGACGAGGGAGGAATGGTGTGCGTAAGGAGCGGGGTGAGGATGTGTGTGTATTGTATTGGGACAAGGAGTGTGTGGTAGCCTGCGTGTGTCAGCTTGGGTCATTCCTTCAGTTGTGCCTTCGCTTGCAAGCTTACGCACACCCTTCCTGATCTCTGCTTTCCCCAGCACTTTGCCCTTCTTTATTTCTCTGTAGTCCTACTGCGTTTGCTGCCCCGTCCCTCTTCGTTTTAGTTGTCTCTTTGTTATCTTCGGCATGTTCAGTGCTCCCCACCCCCGTATATCCCTGGCCGTCTCACTTTGTTGCTGCTGTTCGTTGAATTGTACTCAGCGTATACGGACGACTGACCACATGCTCAGCAGTTTCAGAGTCGTTCGCTTCGATACCGTCGGGGCAGGACTGTCGTGACAGCTAATTATAGGTCGTGACCTCTCGAAGATAATGTTTATGCTCTTATCGATATCATGGATCTATGAACTTAGAAGTCAGCCGCTGGTTTATCAAGTCTTGAAGCAACCCGGAATCTTGGGACTCCAAGGCCTTGTACACTGCCATATTCACCCATAAGCCGTGTATGGAGATACCAAGGCCAATTATTACTCTCTTGTGATACGGTAGACGTTTTAGAAGTTGCATTGTTGATACACGTAGCCCTGGCGGTTTGGTCCATGCCCTTATGACTGTGCCAGGCTCCTCCGGTCGACGGTGGCATACAAGATTGTGACCTTTAGGAGTATATCGACCAGTTACTTCTCCATGTCTTCTCAGAATAGAAGCGCTTTATCGCGTGGAATGATGGAGCTGCGACAGTCTCGCCTCTCGTTCTAGCGTAATGAGTTTTCCTGCCTGCATAGAGGAAGCGTCAGCGAAACATACTAGAAATGGCCTCAGATATCATGGAAGGGGACACTTGTGTACTTGAGATTGTTTAGAATCTCATCGCATTGCTTGTAAGCCCCAAGGTAGTGTCGTTCGTCCAGAGCGGCCCGGAGTGTCCACAACAGTTTGCGCGACGGCTCGTCTCCGCCGCAACAACCTCTGCAAGTGACAATGATATCCTTGGTTGTAGCTTTTCGATGAAGCTATTTAACTTGGCATGCCGTTTTTTCGCATCGGAGTTGTTGTTCGTAGACATTCGGTCGAATCCTTTGTGGCAAGTTGCGCGATGCCTATTATCGACCACGGAGGTCGCAGGTGACATATGCATGTTCGAAACTGGCTTTCTGTGTATAAAGAGAGATTGGGTATTGTCAGCTGAGGTCCCACTGCCGTTGTATAGGCGTATGTACCCGCCTTCTGGGCGCCTTCTGAGAGTCGACTTGCGCGACGGCATGTAGCTCAGCCATGAGATGTCTGACGCCATTCTTTGCGCGGTCACACTATTCCCATGGAGATATACTACCTTTGTGTAGTTCGATATGTGTTTTGAAGAGTTGAATTGCTGAATTTCTGTGTCCTGCTTAGACGTAGTTTGCGCGGCGAGAATCTTCAAGAATCGCGGCGACATAGCTGGAAACCCTCCTTCTAACACCGTCAGTCGATATCCACTTCGCGGAGTATTGCATCATGGTATTCAAAGGCGTGTTTTTTTTTAAAACATGATGCAGACAATTTACCTTACGTGGGATTTCGAGATACGCGCGAAGCTGGCGCATGATTACTCCTAGAAGGCATTCAGAAGCTAGAGAATTGATACAATTATTTATGACGAGTTTGATGATATGAACACTATGTTGTTATGTTACAAGTGATAGCGATTCTCAACAGTAGATATCCACGACGCAGTATTGTATTGACAGTGTGTATTAAGGCGTAAAGAGTCTCCGTGTAGACGTGTTTTCTTAGTCAAACACCTGCTACTTCTGACATCTTCTCAACCTGTATCCTACCTCTAGCTATCATAACAACTACGATACATCTTTACTGCCTCCGTGTTGTATGAAAACGGTGGGTTATCATTGGTAGACTTGAGGAAAGAGGTCTCGTTTACCGAAGCATCTGCCTACCCATGCGGCACATATTTGACTGAACTGCCGTGCCCTGATCCCGTCAATCTTTCCTTGTATTTATACACACGTAGTCTCTGTAAAAGCAAGGCACTCACCCTCTCTACCTACTCAGATAGGTACCCAAGCAATCATGGTCTTGTCTTAGTTCGACTTGCCAACTAAAGTAGGCGAACCTTGGGACACTGTCGAGCTTCACGTTTTCTAATGTATCGCAATAGCAAGTGATTCATTGTGTGGGAAGCGTGTGAGAAGTCATTGGCGGACATGAACCAGCAATGTGGAAACCAATGGTGATACCAATAGGGCCACAATGGGACCAGGTGCTTATCTCTACTCAGCGTATCCATTTTGGAAGCACTTGGCAATGATGATGCGTGGGACGATGTCAGAGTAGAGTATGTAATTAGGTAAGAAATTTTCCGTAAGGTAAGGATAGGGGATCGGTGGTAGTTATTGTCGTCATTGTAAGTCTTGACAGAGACTAGCCTAGAAACGGCTGTGAAAAGGTTAGCAGGCGATATCTATCAATACTGAAATGAAAAGAAATCTGCATGCAGAGTGAGAAGACAAATAGAGTCCCAGATTGATCTGCTAGAGCCTGTGTCCCTGAAGGGAAAGACGGGAACCTCACGTTCATACATGTGCAGTGAAGACCACCTGAGTGTCTGGCGTGCCCAGGTGGACCCTGACTTGCATATGCTGTGCGAATTGGCTTGGTAGGACACAGCAATCAGCCCAGGACCTACGACTGCCGCAGTTTCCCCGAAGATTAGCCATACCGACGCCCTGGCAGGGTGCAAACGCCAACTAGCTCGGTCACGTGTGTCCTAGCGTGCCAAGCGTCCTGGGAATATATAAACCCCTTCTACTACCCCCCCTCCTTCTCTTTTTTCCCCCAGGCACAAACACAATTTGTACCGAACGCTTTGAGGACCTGTTTGGTCTTGCTTCTCACCGAAGATCCCAAAGCGTTCGGAGGTGGGTTGACGCCCACCAGCCTTTTATTTTTGAAACCAGGTGATGGGTCATGGGCTTGCTCATGCTCATTACCACAGTGTCGCTGGTATTGCACCATCTCCAGCTGACGCGACTTTTTCATTAAGTTTTCTCGCTTGCGAGTTGCTTGAAGAAGAAGATCTTCTCTGTTTTGTTTTGTGTATCACTGACTGGAACAGTCTACCCCACCAACTGAGCCACCGAGCAAGCCGACAACCGAATTTTTAAAGCTGTAGCTATAATGTGTACGCGAATGTTCCAGAAGATTACAAAAGGGCGACGGCCTGGGGCACCAGCGTGTGGCCTGGGTACGCAACAGTTCAAGGCAGATGCCTGTATTAATTGGCCGGCGCATACGAAGTTGTTTTAAAACTGAACGGAAGGAACCTTATGGAGTAGGTTTAGATATGTTAATGTACTGCCAAGTAAATGACTAGATGCTGAGCTATTGTGCACTTCAAGTCATTACTTAATTAACTTGGCTTCTGGAGCATTGGCGGAGATCACAAGTGCAAGTATGTTGGTTTACTGCAAGTTTGCCAATGGTATCTGTTTCATCTATAACTACAATGAGGGCAAATCCCCCAATAGCACTACTCTCTCTCCACTTCATTATCGTCATCCTCCTCCTCCTTCTCCCCCTTCTACTGCCTCTTGTTTGCCCATCGATCCACCTCCCTCCTGGGTGCGCGCGCCTCAGCATCTCGTTGGCGCCAATGCCGCTCGGCCTACAGAATAAGTGTGAATACGCTTGCTAAATGTGCTAAGTGAGTGAGTGTTAAGACTTACGGCAGTCAGCGCGTTCCACCATACAAGAAAACGCTCTTCTCGATCCATGGCCCTGCCCAAGGCAACCGCAGTCTCCTCAAGGCGGCGCCGCTCCACGACCAGCGCCGCAGTGCGGACACGGATCTGGACAGCGTTGAATCGGGGCGAAGTTCGCAACGTCGCCAGTGCCCGCTCCGACCTCAGAATGCTGAGCTGGAGCTGGTAAAGCTCCACCTCCAAATCCCTGGCCAACCGGTGTTGAGGGGCGGGGCGAGGTGCAGCGGGACGCAGTCGGCGACGAGGAAGGCGATGGTGGTTGTTGAAGTTTGGCATGGTTTTGATGATTCGTATCTTCTCGTTGCTGTCAGTTCTGCTGTCGTACTCAGCCAAAAAGAAGAGCAATACATACTATGGATTGTTTAGTCCTGGATAGAGGGAAGTATTCGACACAGGTAGGTGGTGAAGGCCAGCAGCTTTAGCGGGGACACGGACACCCACTCGAGATCACCTACAAACAGCTCCTTTGCAAATTACCCTACCGTATAAAGAGCTTCAATCTATCTTCAACTCCTCCAATTGCTCACTACACTCACCAACATCTCCGACATCACAATGGTTAGTATCTACCCTACCCCTCTATGCACATCTATACTACTGCTCCGCTCGGCGCCTGGCGATGATTGTCTTTTACGACAGTTGTAGTTGTTGAGCAGCTTTGCTGCATATGACAAAACCTTTCATAACTTGGATAAATCTGAGGGCAATCATCTCTCTCTTATCACCTGTAACTATCTTGGTCTCGTCTATCAGTAACGCACCGCAGGTCCTATTGTCAACAAATCTGCCTATTCGGCTTTGGCGCCAGCTTTAACAACCCGACGTCAGCGGTACTAGTCTTTACTATCGCCTGCCAAACAAAGCTAAGTTGCTTTCCTATCCTTCACACTAGCACAGTGGAGGGACAACACACTATAAGATGAGAAAACAGTTTTTAACGCCTAGCTGGAACCATGTCTTTTACTAAAGCTGTTCGTCTTCTTCGATGGTAGTATAGGTGAGAGACCTAGCGTGACGATACAAGACTGAGCACTTAACTACTCTGAAGTGTCTAATAAGCAAAGCTTGATTCTCTTTTACCCATTTGCAATTGCTTTGTTCGTTAGTAACGCATGCAGAACCCCCTCCACTCTTAGCGCAGCACCTTCGGTTTTAGCTTCGACTTTGACTTCGGCTTTCTATCTTCGACAAAATCGGAGACTTCGACTATAAGTGTGGCGGACAAGGCAATTCGGGATGGCGGCTGGGTGGAAGATAAGAACAGGTACTGTGGGAAGGTACCTAGGTATCTAATGAGCAGTTGGGCTTGATCTTCTGGGATGACTGGTCAACATGATTAGATGTTGAGATTCTGGCACTTTGACGCCAGCGTCTTCGATTATATAAGGCTTAACCTACACTATGGCTAAGCTCTCAAAGCACCGGCTACATTATTACACATAACAAATGTATTATAGTTATCTGATCTAAATGATTTTCGAAATAACTGCTTTCTCTGACGTGTTGTAAGTTCTCTTCGTATCTGATTATGGCCCTACCAGCCGGCCATTTCCTTTTTTTTCTTACGGGCGTCTCACCGCTTCTTACGCCATTCTCTCTTAGCTAGAGTTGTTAACTATATATTACAACCCACAATGGTACTTAGGAAGGACTCTTCGTTTATGTATGACAAGGAAACCGCCAGATACAGCCTCTTAATCATCTAAGATGCATACACGAACAAACCGCTTAGTGGACAAGACGATGACGGAATTGCTCTCAAGTTCGTGCATATATTCTACTTAATGAAATCATTAACTCTCTGTTAGTTTATGTTGTAATCTACTGCAGCCATAGCCTTAAGTGGCAACCTGTTACTTGTCCTTTTATTATCTATATTGTCACCTGGCTGAAGCAATCTAGTCTTCAGCGCTGCATTCTGTAAGAACAACTACTCCGTTATAGCTCTATCAATGGGTATCTTTATTGAGGATGCCTAAGTCCTCGGTTGATCAAGCTATTTCCGTCTCCTAGTCTCTAATCTGGCTCTTGCACTGATGCTCCTGGTATATCTGTATGCCTTGAACTGTCTAAAATGACTGTCTTGTACATGTGTGGTTGCTAGGTAGCTGTAATCGCATGTTTGTCGCGTAGAGTAGATAGTAGGGATGCGTTTGTAATCTGTCGCAAAATTCCGAGTTTGCGACTGTCCTAGTTTACGTTAATGATAGAATTGGTGACACAAGCTTAATGTACCGACCCAAAGTCTCCAATTCTTATCTGATGCACAGCCTTCAAGTTTGCGCAATGTAAAGTAGACGTTTTTATTGTATGTTGTTCGTGGCGCATCGCTTGCGACGTTCGTGCTGACGGCTGCGCGGAAACTGGGGGTGGAAAGTATCATCCGATCACGCTTCGGCCCGACTTAGAACATTGCCTTCTGACGTCGCATCTTTGTTTCCTCGTAAAGCTAGTATCACTAGGATGTGTGCCAAGATCTTGTATTGTATGCCTTGTATCCTTGGATTTCTTGAGTCGTTGTAGCTGGTTTCGCGTTTAGCTCGAGTCGAAAGTGTTAAGGTTCTGTATGAGATGTGTCGTTTGGTTGGACGATGCGAGGCTTGGGACCAGCGTTATGTTCTGTATCCGCTCGTTTCATTGACGTACCGCAAATATAGCTGAAGCGTGATTGTGATTTTGTGCGATACTGAAGCCTTGAGATGGTAGAAGTTGGATATCGAGGGTGTGGAATGTTTAGTGTTTAGCCTCGGGCTTAAGCTGGCGGAAGACGCTTTACTCGAAGTAGAAGCGGACTGATCTGTTAATTTTCTATCCCGTAAGCGGATCGCAAAATTGCTGGAGTAGGTGAGGGATCTTAGCACCGGTTGGATAGATCCGCCCGGCGAGCGACCGATCCTACGCCACGGAGGTCCTCCTCTCGGTCGTACTCCTAGGCGATAGACCTGCCCTCTCTTCTAGACGAAGACACGAGCAAAAAGCTGAACGACGTTGAAAAAGGGAAGGCGAGGAATATCTTCGTGCCTGGGAGTAAATCTCTTACTGTTTGGTCTTCTTCGCCTCCTCCTCTAGGAAGACTTTATTCCACTCTAAAGGATGATATTCCGCCTCCCGCAAAGAATACGAATTGCACGTCTTTACACCTCTGTCCCAACGGTACGTGTACTAGGGAGCTAGGAGAGCCTAATTTATTCCAAATTGTATGCCTGTGGGGTCGAAGACAAAGCATTGACCGTCGACCGACGTGATCTTCCATGCGCAATGCATATATTGGTAGTGCGGGCCCGTATAGAACTTTATTTCTAGAATTTTGGCAATATTGGGAGATCTCTTGAGCAGTTTCATCTCACGCAAGATAATTATGAGACCGAGCTCGCATTTTCTGCGCGAAAGCATTGATCGCCGAAACAGCTCGTTTATGGAAGCCTGTACTGGAGCTTCACGCTGAAGACCGTCTTTTTCCGACCAACTATATCTGTCGAGCCTACTTATCAGAGTTTCTTGGTATCTGACACACTTCCTTCCCAAAAATGCTTCGAAATCGGTGGCCTCGGGGCCGTGAACCGAACAAAACTCTTCCAGGTCAAATGGATTACTGGGTATCTTCCTCGCGCACACGCGACAACGACGCTCGCTTTCGAAGCCGATAAGGTTATTATTAAACGTATGGTGCTTTATGCTGAGAGTATTGGAGTTTTCAAGACGGTGGGTATGATATGCGTTGTTTGAAGTGAAGGATTGGAGCTTTAGTATAAAAGGTAAGAGGTAGAGCTAGAGCCTGATCGAGGTGTAAAAAATGGTACTGAAATACGGATGTTAATGCGACAATAAGAAACCAAAACTGCCAATAACGCCCGTATTTCACCAAAGGAATATTCGAGTGAAGCAGAATCATACATCTAACATCTTCTGAATGCATCGCCAATTCCAGGGTTTATCTGAATGTCTTTGCAGTTTTCTAGTTGAGTAAAGCCTTAAAGTATCCTCCTGCTGTCTAGTGTGGTTGAATCTTAGGAACCTGAAGGTGTTGCAGGTACTCTTAGGCGTGCTGCGTCTGTTTTCTTTGTGTGGGGTTCACAGTTGTCCTGGCAGCGAAGCAGTTCGCATACCGAAAGGTCCGGTAGTGACCGGTCCATAGTCTAATGTTTATGCTTTTTTTCAGAAAAGGTAGGATAAATTCTATTAGCTGAGTTCTTTAGTTTGGGGTGCACTGCGGTGGGCTACTTCAGTTGGACACAGCATGTCCACTAGCGAGCATCACATCGTCAACTCATGCAGCTTGCGCATTCCACAACATCTACAGACAACATGTGCGTTATACCAAGACCCCTCACATGTATCTTTCTCGCTCTAACGTCTTCCTAATCAGATTACAGATCTCGCGCTCCGTAGCCGCCTGCGAGCTCGTACTTTCCGCTGTCAAAACGCCCCACGAACGCTCTCGAACTGTAGGTTTTGCAACACGCGACAGAGCATACAATGGAAATGAAGAATTCTTCAAGAGATTTCGATATGCCCAGCACGCACATCTTGTCCCTCGCGACACCTGTCCTTTGTCCGCTGCCAAACCGAAGAGCTACCGCCGGGACGCCCACTGCAAGGCCTTACAATGGCATCGGATTATATTGGACAATGAACACGATCTTATTAATTAAAGGAGGGGCATCATTCAAAAGCGATTGCGCAATACATTGAGCAAGGGCTGTGCCGTCAGTGATGCTTCCATGGTTGCAAGGGGCTTACGCGCCTGCCTACCTTCCGCCAGCTGACTCACCTACTAACGACTCGTACTTCATGATTTGGGTTATCTACGACAGAATAAGGTTTGTGGAGATTTTAAGAAAATGGATATTCAAGGCTTGTAAAGACATGCTATCATTTCCATCGTTGAGTAGACATGCTTGTGAAGGTTTTGTTTAGATTACGTATGCGTGAGATAGGTGAACAGGACAGAATCATCCAAAGTCCCGCCAAATAGAGATTAGAATACACCCTGGGCTTGTACTGAGCTTTTAGCATCGCGTAATATGATCCGCATAGCTTCTATGCGCTTGAGCTAGGAGCGTATCGTGGTGAGCCGAAAGGCGAGTAGACGACCGCACAGCTCCCTGAATCATAATGCAGTACAATCTCAGAGAGCCTCCCCCAAAATTATCTTCTATACTCGAAAGAATCTACAGAGATACCCTCTGTATCACTATACCCATACGAATCCGACTTTTTCCCATTTGCACACTGATATGGCGCGTGCTATCTGCCACTTCACTTCCACGCGTACGTCACACTCACCTCCACCGTCAACCTAATCAAGCAGTCTCTGTTTACGTACCAATTTCGCTTAGCCCCACAAATCTTCTTCTACAATATCGTGCCTCCCACCTGCTCCAAAGCTACACCGACGACACTCACACTTTTCCACCTCTGTTGGACCAAAACCCTTTCTTTTCTCCAGCTTTGACCTCGTCTTCATCCTTTTCAATACCACATTCAACGTTCCTTTCCTCGTTGCCACTCTTTCCAGGGAGCCTATGCTCCAGTGACAGCACAGTCCACGATCGTGGCAGCTAGTTGCATGTGCTCAACTGCAACCACCTGTAAGTATCCCATGAACTTTGTTCTCTTCCATGGCAGAAATTGCACAGCTTCTAATAATCAAAAAGGCTACATCTGCGATACGCACCCGGCAGGCCAATGCAGGCCGAGAGAGCGTCGCATGGTTGCTCACGACAGCGCTATATGCTGTGACGGGCCTCCACCATCAGACCCCGCTGATCAAGCCTTTTGCATACGCACCAAAGCTAAGTCCGCACTCCTGCACACCCTTTGCCCATTCTGGCGATGATGAGAACATATCCCTTTCCTAATGCCGTCAACCTGGTCCAAGATTTCGACGTGCGATGAGGCTTCCATGTAGTTTTCAACTCTGAGCCAATCCCTATCGCTACGTATCCTTTCATAGCACAGAACAGGCTGACACTACAAGCAAACGAATGATCATCACGTCAATCTTATCCACCATGCATCCACAGCCTCTGCTGTGTGAGCCTTCCGACCAATTGCATTCTCGAGATGCGACTTTTCGACTATCGCTTTGCGCTCGTAAGTCTTGATTTTTCCATTTACAGTTTGTTTTTACCTCGCCGCTATCACAATGATGAGAACCCTGGGTATTTGTTTCATTTGACCAGATGTACAACTCGCCAAGGGACCGCTTCTGAGGGTAATTCCAAAGTTGCTGGTACAAGGACGATAATTATTACATGCCAATCTTCTCTGAGCTTTGTTTGCTTTTCAAGACGCTGCAACGTTCTTTCACAGAAAACTGCTGACCACTTCCTTAGAGCAAAAGCGAATTTAGCTTCACGACAGCTCCTATACGAGGTGACGCGAACGGACGAAGTGCATTTTCGCACAAACGGTGACACGACTCTTCAAATTCGGCTAAGTCATCCTTTTTCTTATCCTGCCGTCGTCCATGATGATTACACCAAATTCTTCCTTCCTCCAGCTGACTTCGTGTTTGACGATACCAATATACCAATCTGCTGATGGGCTGTTGACGTATCTCCCTTTCGTTGCCACACCGTAACAAGCCTATGCTGACGTTCAACCGCTTCTTCAGCTCCACCGATGTTCGTGCTCGGTTGACTTGTTCACGACATTGCATCCTCCGCTATCCATGTTTATCGACAGCGCTACACCCTTTCAACATGACGCACAGGAAATTATCCGCTTTAGAAGTCCTAGGAAAGACGGCGATGAGACAAGGTACGTCCACAGTTTTCATTCCCAGTCAGTGCAGTGATGAATACTCTTGGTTGCAGACAAGTCATCATGATTCCTGACTGACTAGACCAACTTTATTTCTGATCTTCAGCTTCGACCTTACCCAAATTCCTCTACCTTTTCTCTGTCCAACTTTGCTAACTTGAAAAACCTCCTCCCAGTTCCCGCACCATTATCACCGCCCTCCCTGCCAACGCTCCCGAGCGCACCTTCAAAAACGCGAACAAGATCGACAAGCGTGTCATACAAGAGATAATGGGATACAAAAGACACTGCGCATCTACGCAGTCATCGAAAACCTCGCCGAGATTCATACGATACCACGACGTTGACATGCAGTTCCAGCCTCACATATGGCGTTGCTGTGTGTTGAGCGCATTTAGTTTTTCTGAAGATGCTGCTCATGTCGGAGATGAACAAGGTAACTCAACCATACTGTCGGGACTGTACTTGCTACAGGTGACGGAAATCGGTAGGGTGCCTGGTCCTCTGTAAGATGAAGATCTTGATACCTTTGGTATTTTGAGTGACACCCACCTCCTTGATCTTGCCGCAGAGTATACATAACAATAAGCTACATGTGGCTATGGTCGCCAGGTAACTCCTCCATATCTTCTCCCCTCTCAAAATGTCTATGCTAACAGCTCACAGAGTAACCAACAACCCATTGTCGTTTCTTATGTGAGACAAGAAGGGAAGTAACGTTGTCTCTTAGCGCCAGTGGGCTCGCTGGTTTACCACGACATGGACTCTACACACCCAAGCACAGCTCTCGGCTCTTCCTTGCCACTGCTGCAGCCTCCAAAGTTTGGAGGATGTCGGAGATTAAACAAGAAAGCTCATTCCAGCGTCGCAGATATCCCGGCGTGTGTTTATTGTCTGGCCCCCGGAGCTGCCGATCGCGGTTGAGTCGTATTGTGTCCTTCGTTTAAAACATGCCTTGCTAAGACTCGTGCGATGGCACGGAGGACGAAGTATACATATCATTGCTTGGATGGCATTGGATTTTTGTAAAAGTGCAAGCGCATTCTCATCCCACCCTATGAGTCTACAACTCTTATGTTCTCACGACACTTTCTGGATCTGGCATCGCGTCGGTCAGGCAGTCGTAGGAAGTGCGAGAGTTGAACACATCTCTAAAGCTAAGTCTCCCAATCTGAATTCGCAACGCGTCATCATCAGCTAACTTGTGAGTATCCAGATATCCGGTATCACCGCCACCACATCTACAACGCATCGCGCATCCATCCTCCTTCATTCCTCTCAAGGTACGTCCAGCCTATTGATCTTCCACATCTTCCCATCGCGCTTTTACTGTTCTTGTCATACTCTTCCCATAGTTTGACGGAATTACATGGGGCGCAAGATCAAACCCTGTGTTATCCTCCCGTTCTTGGACGGTTATGGGCAGCCAGGGTGACCACTACTTGAGCTCTCCTCTTGATCCACGATCCATGGTCTTAGCGGAAGGCGTAGCGGTTACATCATACTCGGAGTGTGTGTGATGGATTGATTGCTGAGACGTACGTTTAGGTTTTTTTCGAAAGTTTTGACAGCTCCTCTGGCTTTTAAGGCATACAAGCTCCGTGCAATCACGCTATCGGTCTTCCAGTCTTCCTCTTTAGAGACAGAGTTCGTAAGGTAAGTCCACTACCCACCACTGTCTCCAGTGTCCGCTTTCCCTTCCCCCACCGACGATACAATCAGGGCTCAACATCCACATGCGATGAGACCTGTGCAGACCCGTCGAAGATCGAAAAAACGTTGGGCCTTGTTGGTTTGACGATCATCTCATTCAACTGCCCGGAGACCATGGTGTTGTTGATGGTGCAGTCCAATGAATAGTGATTACACTCATTGTCGTACTTTGTTACCTTTCTTCTGGTAACGAACTGGTCATATTAGTATCGGTGGGTGTGCAGGAAACGGTTTTGGGGTTTAATATCTTTGTGAGGGTTAATGGAGTGTCTTACTTGACTGAAGGGAGGTCTTTGTAATTCTTTCTTTTCTTTACTACGGCAGTATATGTCATCAATCTCTGTATCAACGTAGACATTATCGCTTTTCACAAAGCTCAGGCTCAGTCTTTAAACCCTCAACTTCTCCATAGCTGCCCATGAATCCAGCCACTAAAATCACTTTCAAAGATATTTCATACCCGTTCATCTCCAGTCTCACTCACATTTCTAGATGGTAAAGATTGCACGGAACCCTCCAGTTCACTTCTTCTCCAATACAACAACCCTGTAGCAAGACAAGGAGATTATAGAGCCAAAACAAGCCACTCCTCCCAGCATGTCGACGAAGTACATGGCAAGGTGAAGGAGAGCTCGTCTCCTCTTTACCTAGTTTCCTCGACATCAAAAGCGCCTAACTACTCAAGGTGAAGGTGAAGCAGCCATGGAGCCGTGCGTTGCAAACGCAGGTAGAGTATATAAACAGTTCTTACCCCGCCTACTCACTTGCTCTCCACCTCCAACACGCACACACAAACGTACGTCAAAAATACCCAGCCTGTTTATCCTGCTTCAAAACAGCAGCAAGTGAGTATACATAGCTAACAAGCCGATATATAGACGCACCACCATCACCACCACCACCACACCCAACAACAACAACATCAACAACATCAACATGGCAGCCCACCCACAGCGCCAGCTTCGCTCCGACGACCTGGCTCGCGACCTGCATCACACCGAGTGGGAGGTTAGTTGACCTCCAATCCCTCTCCTCCTTTCTCATACAATAACTAACCTGAGCATATATAGTTGGCTTCTGCCCAGGCAGCGATACGTCGCCACGACCAGGCTGGAACGGGCACTACGGTGCCGGGGGAGCTTGGGAAGCTCAAGCAGTCCGTCAACCACCACACGACCGAGCGTGACCGCCTGCGGGCGATGTACAACCGCGCGCTCGAGCGCGAGGTGAATGGAGATTGGAGATAGTCATCTTCGCTCCGGCCCGCCGCTAAGAAGAAAAGAGAGAGGAAGAGGAAGAGGACGAGGACGATGATGAGGGCCTTCGGGCATAAAAGTTTTTTTGTTCTTGTTTGATAGTAATGAATTGCGTTTTCCCTGCCATGCTATTACCCCATCGACCTATCTGTGATAGGACACTGTGATACTTCAGGCAGTGCCATGTACCTCAAGGTCAGCATCCTGTGATAGCCTACTGACACTCCTCAGGACACCATCAGCCCTATATCGCAGCATCACGAAGACTCCCTGTTGCTTGAATTCCTATATTGGGTCTTATATACACTGACAACGCAGCACTGTACACCTTCCCGCCTACTCCTCCAACCACTCTGCCGCTCCGCCAATCGCCCTGCTGACAATCGCCACCCATTTCTTAGCCGCTGCTTCATTACCTTCTTCGAATGCCTCGACAATACCCGGGAAAGTAGCCCCAGCATACCCAGTCCATTTCCCAGGAGCGAAGACGACATGCTTGAACCAACTCCTTCCATCTAGACCCTCGAGGAATAAGAATTTACGCTCGAGGAACTTGTACTTTGTATTGATAGCACGGATGGCAAGGTAAAGTTGGACTCGTTTCCAAGGCTGCCACCAGGGTATGTCGCCAATGTTTGCGAATTGCTCGGTAAGGGAAGCAGCGTTGTCTTCGTGTGCGGCGGCTGCATAGAGGAAGTGGGATACGGCTTCGTCCAGCGGTTGCCAGATCTCGAGGAGGTCTTTGTTTATGGGGCTGCTACGAGCACTTTGCTTGACAGCTTGGACGTACCTTTGTAGACCGAGCGCATAGTCTGTGGCGTTGAGTTGGAGGACGGGTGTCTCAATAAGCTTTGCGGCTAGAAGGGCCCAGACCTTGGCGATGGTGGCATGGTATTCGAAACTCGGGTCGCCGTACTTCTTCATCCAGTCGAAAGAATCATAGTTGCTGTGGTAGTGGTACACGGCAGACTTCGAGTCAGCACCGAAGCCCATGTCGATGGACGGAATGCCAGCAAAGTCTTGGAAGGCAGTGAAGTCGCTGCCAGAGCCCATGGTTTCGATTTGTTTGTCCCATGTATCATATACTGATTGACCTGGTACAGTCTGGTTGGGGGATGGGACTATTTGGACTGGACAATGTCAGGTCGACTCGCTGCTAGGAAAGTATGGCATGCTTACCAGTTTCTTTGACTACTCTGCTCAGCAGCGGGGCAGCTGAGAGCTTGAAATCTGCACCAACTGAGCCAACATCGACATTCAAGTAGGCAACAGCGGACGCAGAAAGCCAGGGTAGGTATTCCTCAACCCACTCTGTGCTTCCAACCAGGCCATATTCTTCTCCGTCCCAGCTTGCAAAAACAATCGTTCTCGTGGGCTTCCATCCCGCCTTGATGGCAACACCGAAGCTTCGAATGACTTCATTGAACGCAGCAGAGCCGCTATTGGGGTCTCCAGCACCACCAGCAATCCAGGCATCTCGGTGGTTGCCCAAAACAATCACCTCATCCGTAAGTGTACCATTGATGATTCCTATCACGTTCCATAATGGCGTGGTAACATACTCTTGTTCATTGACCAGATTTAGGACAAGATCGTCGGGGGTTGGACCGATATTGTACTCGACACCCTTGTAGTCCAACCCACCACCATGCCAATGTTTTTCAAAAGAAGATGCTTTCGGGCCGTGGCCATTAAGCGCGTGGAGGAGAGGAAGCGCATCGAGGTAGGATATGGGCAACGAAGGGATATGGGGCATTGCGTGATCCACGGGTTGACGGGGGCAGCCGGGTTTCGAAGGATATCCTGGTGTTGTTGGGTCGCCTGGGGCGAAGCCTGTGGGTTATTAGCAACAGCATAGATGTTGATCGATGGTATCGTACTCAAGAATTGGACGCTGCCTCGCTGGACACTACTTGGCTCTCTGGCTGGTCCATCGGGATACGTCGCAACGCCATTCTTTTCAGTGACGTCGCCATCATCGCCAGGATCAGAGTACATGACCACACCAACCATGCCCAGCTCTTGCGCGCGCTTGACCTTTAGACCACGAAAGACGCCACCATACTTGGCTAATGCTATCTTACCCTCTAGGGTGACGTTGGCAGCCTGTAGTTCCTCAAAGTCACGATATGTTCCGTAGTTGACGAATACGTATGGTGCAGTGACGTTGCCTGAAGCGCTGTATCCGTGGAATGTAGGTACGCGCTCTGCAAGCTGGCTGGACTTGTCTTGGTCTAGCACGTCTTCTTCCAGTCGGGCATCGTATTTGATCGCCCATTCAACGTCGCTCTTCTCCTTTCCATGGCTAGTCTCAGAAGACTCCATCAAAGCTAATCGATGGCCTTTGGGATAGTTGATGTACACGTCGTAATCGACAATGGTGCTTGCGACACCCCATTCTTGCCAACGTTCCCTGGTCCACAGCGCCTGACTGAGATTCTTTCCGGCTAGATGCGGTCCGCTCGTGTAGTATCTGCTCCATTCTTCTGCCTTTGCTGCGCTGGGTGTCTCTAGCAGAATGCTCTGTAGAAGGTCGAAATCCAAGGCTGTCTTGCGCGCCCATCCCTCTGGTATCTGCGATGTAGACAAGGACGCGGATAGGGAGAAGCGCGATGCAGGAGATGATTCTTCCTGGCTTGGTGGCGCGAAGTTGAAGATGTAGACGGCAGCAAGCCCACCGGCGATTATGGTTGCGCTCAAGAATGTGGTGCAAAAGAAGCGCAGGCGATGATGCGGGTAACGGTCGCGATGAGGTCTCACGTCGACGCGCTGAATCAGCGGCGTGCTTTCGTCGGCCATGGTTGCTGACTTCTCGTGACTTGTCAGGAGCTGCATACGCCAACTAAGAGTAATCTGACATATGCCTAACCAGAGGCACTTGAGATGACAGTCGAGGCCGGACAGCTTGAGCTATAACGTGCGGGCTCGGTCCGATGTCGTCACAGAAGCCGCGGTATCTTATCAGATCGCGTTGGTTAGCGCGCATGCCGTGTCATGCCAAGTCGAACGTCAACTCATCTCGCGTCTTGATGAGACAGTTTTTCCTTATCGCATGGCCTTTTAATCTATCCCCGAATGATCAAGTACATGATCTACATCGTTTTCTTCTCAAAAACTACCGTTGTATGCCATCAACCACTGTTAGCACCTAGTTTCCTAGTTCCATCCTCGGAGCAACCTGTCATCTTCCACACTGTGCATCCCTTTATGCCATGTCCAATTGTCTTCAAGGAAAAATTAACCATATCATTCCACTCCGAATCTATGTCTCTTTCGCTTTCGAACCTAAGCTGCGCTATCAATGAATGTTGTTGTTGTGTCGCAGGCGGTATAGTGGCCGAGACGGACAACAATGACACAACGAGACTCCAAATTTCTATGACATTCAGTCCACACACTACGTCCGGAATGATCCGTGTATAATCTCTTGATCTGCGGCAAATGAGATGTCCCTACTTTCTCAAAACAGGAGCCATCATTACCCTGGCTCCTGCAATCGCATTCCTAGATTTTGAAAGAACTGGTGCTGTACTTCTCACACGGTAACATGGTGAGTAGTTACCACTTTCTATATGGGATGGCTTGCTTAGTAGTTATAGGGTAAAGAAGGTACAGTGGTCGTTTATTTCTTCATCACAGTGACGTTGTCGACTACGACTTGCAACTGACAGCCTCAATCGAGGCCCAAAAGTGTTTGAATCGTCTATTCTTGTTTCTCTACCCACACATACATTTGAGTCTGTAGCTCAAAGCATATCAGGAAACCAACAACTAGCTATTCCACATAATACGCCCCTCAACTCATGGGCTTCGCTGGCGTAAATGCAACGGTCACGCTGCAACACATGTACAGCATGTATAATGTTTGGCTTATGAATACCCTCGTCCTCAGTAGCTTCCGTAGACACATTGTTCAGGTCAGCGAGTAGTCTCTGCAAGCTATTTTTTCTCTCAACCTTCTCGTGTGCGGGCTCCTAGCTGAGATGAGCAAGCACAAGATGTCGACCACGCATTATGAGCTTTGTGATGATATCCACTTCTTTGGCAAAGGCCCCTGCATAGATATACATAGATGCTATCTCGTACCGAGCTCTCGCGATTCTGCATCTATACAACCGACGAAGATGCATCTTTGGACATAGCCCTGGCGAACTACAAATCTATAATATCGTCAGGGGTGACTAGGACTTGCTCATTCTGGATTGGATCGAGTTGTTAACCTGTCAGCACCTTGAGCGTCTTGCATCGCCCTCGGGTGATGTAACGGAGCGGCAGTTCCTCTACTTCTACGTGGAGATACGCAGGGTTATGTAGGTTTGGAGTAATCTTAAGGTACGTGATCCTAGTATTTGTGACGATGTAGAGGTCTGCATCTCCAACTGGCATTTGCGCTTAGTCGCGTTGACAATACAAGTTGGTAGAGTAAAGTCATGTCTAAACCAGTAGCTATTCTTCTCAATTCCAGCAAAATGCTAGCTTCCACCCCGTTCTCTCCGATGCTGGGCGATGTTAGGTGAAGCAGTGTTTTCAAAAGCGCGCTAATCCGCACTGTATCTTGACCTTCCGCGTCCTTCCTCGCCCCCATCTCGACACCAGTTGCTCACATTACACAATACATCACCACCAAAAACGTCCATAATGACTTCACCTACCGATACCAACACGGTCGCTCCTCGCATGATGGAGTTCCCCCGCGCCCTCCGCCTCTGGCATCTGAAGAGGGAGTGCGGAAAGCAGGAAGAGCTCGCCCAAAAGGCCACCCTAGGCTGGCTCAGACAAAAACACCGTCTCAGCTCTCTCAGGGAATGCGAGCGTACTAGATTCTTTACCCAGCAATCGCTGGACCTGAACGAGCTCTGGCTCGTCGACATCAAGAACAAGCTTCTCCGGAAGTGCGTAAAGGAAGTCGTTCGGGCTCAGCGTGCGCTGGTGAGGTTCGAGAAGGCGGTCGAGGCAGCAGTGGAGGAAGAGAAGAGGCTCGACGCCGAGTGGAGGGTCGAGATGCGCAAGCACAAGGAGGGGAATTGAGTTGTTACTGCTGGCTGCCTTGCCGCTCACTTGAGTGACGGCCCATGAAGCACTGTTCACGCAAAGCAGTGTTAGCAGCCAGTTCCCTTGCCCTTCTTCAAGATCAAGCCCTTATTCTTCGCTCTCTTCTTCCCTCTCCTCCCGCAAACCAAACCGACAAGGCCTTGCCATCGCCAAGGCACGGACCCTCCGATCCGAATCGTCTACCTGCGGCTTTCTTCTCTCGGTCATACCTTTGTGCAACCAACATAGCTCTCTAAGCTCCACCGCCCACATGGCAGCTCTACATCAGCAACAAGGCGACGTCCCTAGCTCCATAACACAATGCTACAGCTGTATCAACAAGTCGCTGTCTCCTTCCTCTCTCCTCAACCCCGCGCCAGGACCGCTCTACGCCCTAAAGGGCTGCAACCACCACATGTGCCGTAGTTGCCTCACCATCCAATACACCGAGAACGGCGACCCACAAACGTTCTGTGCATGCAACAACCCGGCCGACCTGCTCGTCCTCCCAGATACAGCACCCTACCTGTCACCCGCCTACACATCCCTGCCCATCCACAAACAAATTTCCAACACCTCTTCTCACCTCTACGCCGCCAATACGGCCATCAGTATCGACCCCATATTCGCCCAGCAAGTGTTTGAAACAGTCCGTAGCCGAACCCAGCAAAACTTCTCTCTCGCCCTACATACTCTCCCCGCCGACTACCTAGCCCAACGACTCCTCACATACATTGGCAACTGGCCGACAAACTACCTCACCACCCCCGAGTTTGCCGCTGCCGAATTGAAACTTTGTCTAGAGGACATCTTCTACACACACATGGTACGCTTGACTGGGTCCAAGTATCATGCGCTCGACGGCATGTTTGGAGACGACAAACGTGCTGAGATGGTAGGCAAGAGCCAGCTCATCGCGGGCATGCGGAGGATGGACTTCCAGATTGAACTGGCGTTTCTGGCGTGGGAGTTTTGTTTGCAGATTTGCGGTGCGGTGCTAGGAGCTTGGTGGTGGGACGCGTTTCCGAAGACGAATGGACGGGGCGTGGCACTTTCTACGACGGAATGAACGTGATGGGTCTTGAGTGTTTGTGTTTGGTTCTACCGGGGCTTTTGTGTCCGAGTTGGATGATAACACCACATTGGCGTTTAGGTAGATGGGTGTTCTTGCTATTTCTTTTCCTAGTCTTGTATCAAGACAAATAGACGTTTGTTTGCTACTTGCCTTAATCGTGTCTCCCATACTACACCCTGAACCAAAACAATACAGGTTCCCCCGAATCAGCTTGAATGGGAATACAGTCGAGACGACAATCTACTGGTACATCAATGACTCACTTACCTGTATAAGACAATCTTACTCACGCCCATACCAAATTGCAAAGATCAAAGTGACCAAATGAAATTGGCTGCTATGCTACATCAAAAAAAGTTTATATATACAGAAAAGAATCCACTAGAGACGTCTCAAACGTCTCATCTTACTTATCACACGGCCACAACAACAACCCGCTTCTCAGACAGACATAGCTCATGCATGCACCTGTTCAGACACCTAGAAGTTGCGAAACGCCCTCGCATGCTGCCTCCTCTTCTCACCAGCCTTAGAGCTAGTCTTTCCGGCCTCACCCTCCAACCAGGTGATAAATTGTTCCAAGGTGAAGGACTTGGGTAGGCCACCACCGCTTGCAGAAGGAGAACCGTTGTTTGTAGGAGAAGACGCTCCTTTGTTTGCAGAAGTTCCGCTATTTCCAGCAGCAGTAGCAGCAGCAGCAGCAGCAGAAGGGCTTGGAGAAGTGGCAGCGCCATTACCATTGGTGGGAGTACCAGCTTTGGGGGGATTTCCAGCGTTGGGGTTACCGTCGTGGGCGGGTGTGCCGTTGGGGAAGGTGAAGCCGCCTTGAAAGGGGTTTTTGGCGTTGGAAGGAGGATTGGAAGATGAAGAGGCGCTGCTGGCGGGAGTGTTGGAGCTACCTTGAGAGGGTGCTGCACCGGTACCTGGGGTAACTCCGCCTTTAGAAGGAGCGCCACCGCTGAAAGGAGTGTTGCTAGGGCAAGGTTTGTCGCCCGGAAAACGGGAACCACCGGGAAAGCCAGGGAAGGGAGTACCGGTAGGGAAAGGAGCGCCGCTGGGGAAAGGGAATGCGCCTACACCGCTGGGGCGAGCTCCACCGGGGAAGCCGGGGAAGCCAGTTGAAGGTGCACCGCTGCTGAAAGGCTTTCCGCCATTGCTGTTGAAAGGCTTGCCGCCGTTTCCGCCATTGAAAGGATTTCCTCCCTTGCCACCGTTTGTAGGAGTGCCGCCATTGCTACCATTTGTGGGAGTGCCGCCGTTGCCGTTCGAAGGAGTGCTGCCGTTGATAGGAGTGCCGTTACTGTTAGCAACAGGAGCTGGAGACGCGACTGGCTTCACGTTGCTAGCAGGACTGATGGCGGGGCTGGCGACGGGGCTGGAAGAACCAGAGTTGGAGGAAACGGGGCTGGGGCTGGGGCTGGCTGAGCTAGAGCTAGAGCTACCTGAACCAAAAAGAGGAGGACCAGGGATTGGGTAGTCGATGCTCTGAGTGTATACATTGAAGAGAATGCCAGGATCAGTAGCAGTATACAGCTTGGTACCTACAACGCCCTCTGGCTTCTCAGAGCCGCTACCCGTGACCTCAATGTTCAAGCCTGGGCGTTACAGTAAGCTTTCTAGATTCCTTGCTGTAATTCTTGGTGTTAGAACTTACATTGCGGATAGTTTTGTGCGCCATTCGCTTGTGAAGCGCTGTGAAGCGCAATGATCTCGTGGCGAAAGACGTACTTGCCCGGAGCGAGGTCCTTGGGCACAGTGACAGGCCATGAGTTGTTCTGGCTAATCATCTTGACCGCAGCCCACTGGCCATTCTCATACCCATGAGCGTCAATCTTTGTCCATTTCAGGTCCTCCTTCTTGACTGCGTTGATGTCGCCGCTGTAAGGGGCCACATAGGTGATAACCGGACCCACGTGCGACTCGGGCCACTGAGTCCAATCAAAGTTTACGATGCCACCGGCCTCGACCTTGGCCATGGTGTCAGAGCTGAGGTCGGGGCTGGCATTCTTGTGGCAGATGATGTCTGGGTTACCGTAGTCGGTGGGCCCGACAAAGCCGTTGTCGGTGTCTTCAGCATACCAACCGATATGAGGGGGAATCTGGCCATTGTTCTTCTTCGCGTAATAATAGTCGAGCTTGAAACCTTGTACGAAATTGTTGTCAATGGTGACGCCCGTAACGGTACCGTGGGCGGTGGCAGTGGCAGCTAGGGCCGCAATTGCGCCGAAGGATGAGAGGGTCTTGTACATATTGGCTGTTGTAACTTGGATCTTTATTCGAAAGACGGAAGGTTTTCAGTGGAAACGAATGTGTATAGTTGTTGTTTTGAAAGAGTGTCTGCCTGCTCCACACAGTGGAGTGACTATAGAAAGAATGTAGTTTGGGGAAAAGAAGGGACTGGTAGAGAACCAAAGAGTGAAGCGATAGCGATAGAGCTTTACTTCGAGACAACAGGTACCCTATTTATACAGTCCATGGCTGCTGTTCGGCCTTCGGTGGTTCGACTAGGCAGTTCGCATAAGGAGAGCCCAGAACGAACGGCTCCTGTCGCCTGCAGATCCAAGCACGCACAATGATATGTTTGAATCACCTTATTCCTTCTTGTGGAGAAACAAGCGATATTATCAGGATGCTGGAACGTCCCGTATCTGCAGTATCGAAACGTCGCTTCAGAAACACTTCGCATTGTGCAGCGCCCGACTCGTGTCAGCCGTATCCATGATGAATGCACCTAGTGTCGTCACAATGCGGCTTTTGGGTAATTCTGATTCGGGCGACATGGAAAGCGGGGCGGAAAGCAGTATATCGCGCTCAAATATATATCCTAAAAGGTCTTAGCTCTCGTCTCGGAAATTGAGGTTGTGGCATCCTTGAAGATTTTAGTCACATGAGGTACGTACGAGGGCGCCGCATTCTGGCGTCTGTTGAATTCACAGGCCCGACTGTGTGGGTTCGGCGATATATCGTGAATAGACCGGAGGGTCAGTGTTGATGCGTGCAGTCGCCGGCCTAAAACATGTCACTCAGCATGTTCGGTGACATGGTACCCACCCAAACCCCAGGTTCGGCATATTTTACCCTGTATATCTGCCGCACATCAACACTAAACCATGCATCGATCCTTTTCATTCCAGCTTTAGCTGCAAATTGTGGTCGTATTCGCGTGTATGCTGTCTTGCTCTACGAGGAGCTGTTGAGCTGATGATCACGACACTGAGTTGTACATTGTAAGGTTACCCTAATTACCCTTTTTACCCGCCCAAATAACTATAGCTAACAGAAATACTATACACTACTAAAAGCCCTCTGTAGCAGAAATATCTATAAGATACCTAGTTCATAAGCCATTAAAATTCTAAAGCTACACAAAGCTTTAGTGGTATTTACGATCTAACAGACTCTTACAACACGTCTTGCTAAGGGTTCTGATAGATGCAAGGCTAATTTGATTTATACTAATAATAACAACAACAACAACAACAACAACAACAACAACAACAACAACAACGACTAATTCTTAGGAGTAAGCAAACAAAGTAAGCCAGAAGAACAAACAAAAACGCCTCAGAAAATGCCTGATCAGTCTATTGAATGCTTTGGGGAAAAAAGGTGCGGTGTGGTTGAAAGGAAAGAAAAAACCCCTCCTCTGCTTTCCTTGCCGAAATGTGAACGACAATGTTCTGCTAAATTTGTACGAGTATCTCTGTGTTTGTGAAAGAGAGAGAGAGAGAGAGAGAGAGAGAGAGAGAGAGAGAGAGAGAGAGAGAGAGAGAGAGAGAGAGAGAGAGAGAGAGAGAGAGAGAGAGAGAGAGAGAGAGAGAGAGAGAGAGAGAGAGAGAGAGAGAGAGAGAGAGAGAGAGAGAGAGAGAGAGAGAGAGACAGAGACCGAGAGAGACCGAAGGAGACTCAAACCCCCGCGTGCAAACGAAACGCGGACAAACTCCTCCTCTCCTGCTCTTCCCCCGATTGAAACTTTTGAAAGTTGCCGACTCTTTCTCTGATTCCTTGCCGTTCTCTCTCTCTCTCTCTCCTCCAATAACCCAAGCCTCAAGGTAATCCCGGCGCCGCATCTGGCGCGCCCTTTGCCGCCTTCTTCCGCATACTCTTGCTACGCGTGGTGTAGTAGTTGCTCGGCTCCTTCATCTCCTCCTTGTCCTGACGCGCCTGCGACGGCTGCAATTTACCGTCTGCAGACTTTTCCTTGAGTTTGCTGACCTTGGAGCCCATTGTACTTGTTTTATGCGCTTTAGTTGGTGACGAGGTTTTGGGCGGTGAGGTTGCGGCAGGAGGTGCAGGTTGGTTCGAGGGACGTGGTCGTGGTGTTGTGGGTTGAGATGTGGGGATTCCGGGCGCTTGAATCGGGGATGATGGGGACGCAGCAGAAGCGGGGCGGTTAAGTGGCGCGGTGGTGGTGGTGGACAGGATAATGACTCTGAGTTATATTCCGTTAGCTTCTTTTTTCTTTCCTCGACTCCTTTTTTTTTCTCTACTTGCACACCCGCCACCCCTTTTTTTCTCGTTGCAAACCACTATTGTCGCGCGACGGGAACGATGCTCGGCCTTGCGCGACGCGTTGCGAAGAGTGTCGCGTGCGGCCGCTATCTGAACTTCAAACTGGCAGGGTTTTTTGACGGCAAGAAGAAAAAGAAAATTGCTTACGGTGGCGCTGGATGCGGTTCTGGCGGGGGCTTGTTTGGCGGATTAGAAGTAGCGATGCCTCCTCTGCGACTCCTAAGCTGGTAACGATGTGGTGGATACTGCTGGCTGGAATTGCTGCTGTGCAAGAAACAGTCAGATAAGAGCAAATACGAACGAGATAACGGGCCAGCAAGGAAGATACGAGGGCTACATACGAGCGAGATGACGTAGGCTGTTGGGGCTGGGGACCCTGATCAGCGCCGTCTGGTACCTGAAAGCGGGGCACACGTGCAGGTCCGGATTGGGAAAGGATGATGACGCTGTGATTGGATGGTTAGTCAAAGCGTTGGTGGTGAATGGTCGGGGGCTGAAAGCTGGGGGCGGCGTCGTTGTAGCGTGCACACGACTCTTTTTAGATCGACAGATAACGGGCTGAAGATGGCGGGGAGGGTACATACGGCGGTGCGGCTGGTTCTGGGTCTGGTGACGGCGGTCCTCTCCGACGGCCATTGTGCGCTGTTGGCCGCAATTGGCGTGCCATTTGGTCTTGAGACTGGAGTTTGTAGAGAGCCTGCCAGACCAACTCGTAAATTTCGGGGAGAAGGCGATGTGTTTCTGCTACAAACAAGGCGTGTGTGACCATGAAAGCGTGCAGATCGACGAGCGGTGCCTGTGTAGGGTCTTGAATAGCAGGAGTATGCGGTTCAAGAGAGATCTTGGTGAGTACGGGGGAAGAGGTCATGTCCATGGTGTTCATATTTGCAGTGATGATTCAATCAAGTCTTCCGTCCCCAGCTCTTATATATACCATAAGGCCTCTCATCTAAGCACCAGCTTGTGCACTTTGCTAGCGGTCTTCTGCCTACTCGATGGAGTCACTGCCTTCGCACAATCGTGCTCGCCCGCTTTGGCCCCATGATCCTACCGGCTCCTTGCCGACAAGAGTAGAAGACTTGCACGTGCAAAGACGCACTAAAGCCACGTTGGAACCCGGTTAGAAAGTGCTTTTGGGGTGTAGGGCTATGTTTGGGTGGCCCATGTCCTGACTGAGTATGGTTGGAGGCCGCCATTGGAGCGATCGGGTTTAGTCAGAAGGCTGCCTGAGGAGGCTCAAGATTTAAGCTTTTTCGCCTGTCTTTGGATATTTCCCGCACGAGTATCGAGATGCGAGGCCGGGCGTGTTAGGATTAGACAACTCAGGCGGGCCATTGTCCGCGAAGTTGCTACGGTGCTGTGGCTGTGCGTAGAGAACGACGAGGTTTTGTGGAAGTGATTCGGATAGGCGAGATGGAGACTGGTCAGGTTTGAGCCGTTTCCTTCAGCCCACCTACCGCAAGCCGCTCCCGATCAAATCATGTTGCGGCATTGTTGTTCAGCGTCGCACAAAATTAGCAGCCAAAAGCTACATCTCAGCGCGGTGTGAGCATTGCGAGGATCGAGGAGCGGAGTAGTCTTCCGCTAGCCAGACTTAGCTCGTTGGACGCCTGGTAGACGCCTCGTAGGGCCGAAGACCAAGTCTTACTATAGGTTGCCACCATGGCGGTGTTGGACGAATAAGGCCTTCTATCACAAGTGACGGACAAGACAAATATGCAGTATTTTTGTCTAATCGGGAATGGTACGTGTGGTGTTTATGGCTGATGTGCCCCAGCTCGATGCTCGCTACCCAGCTGGTACCTGTCGTTGTGCTCATAGCCCCACCATCACACCGTCAGTACACCCAACATCATCACCACAAGTACACAGAACTGGTTCTCTTTACTTCCCTGGTATTCTTTCGTTCCCGAGAAACCAACTGCGCTCTTGTCGTTGGCGATGTCGCGCGCTCTTCTCGTCGCTGAGCTGGCCACGCGGCGGTCGATTCCCATCATCCAGCTCCCCGGGAAGACCCAGAGCCCAGGTCAACCAGCACCGGCAGCTTATCTCAGTCATAAAAATAAGAACCTTAGTGGAGCCGTAACGGTGTTTCCGGGCTATGACTCGTATCTCGATCATGTCTGCCTCGTCCTATGACGCTACAGTAAGCCGGAGGATTCCCGGGGGGCCAATGACAGTGCACGCGCAGCGTCTACACCAAGGCGCGAACGTTGATGCCTTGGTCTAGCTTCATGTTCACGACTGCTTACGCGACTCGTGGCGGAAATATTCCCAAAACCTCACCGACATGGAGCCAAGAATCAACATGCAGTTCTTTGTATAATTCGGTCCCTCGGCGCGTGAGCACTACCGAACGTCCACCTTCTTCGTCACCGGTCAATCGTTTCTTACGAGATATCACGCCGTTTTCGTCATGCTTTCGCCCTTTTTCCGTGCAGCCGTACTTTGGAAGGGCAGAGAATAAGACCCGACGACTATGACGTGGGATGGAAACATGAAGATGCGGTTTGGTAGACATGCGACTGGTTCAATTGGACAAGGTTTGTAATCACAGAACATTAGCAACCTTGGTGGCTATCCGAGTCTGTTCGCATCGCCTTCACCGGTTCATTGCAGTTGAAAGTCTATGCATCCGAAATTCCTCGGGCCACATATACTAAAGTCAAATCCTAATCGAGTCTGTGGGTTGCTTTGAATGCAGATTTCTTCCAAAGGAGAAAGAGACCATGATTAGTTTCGAAAGTAGCTAGAGTTCCGCACACAAGAACATGGCTATCTCTACCTCGACCTCTTTCATCTCTTTCATGACTCCACAGGGCACTTGGGGTGGTTCGGGCTGCGCAGCGTAATTGTATATACACTTATCGGCAAAGAATCAGCAAACCGTTGGGTAAACTTCCGTACGTCTTCGGTGCGTACTCCGAAGCTGCTACATTGAGTATACCTCATGACGTGCGCAGCGATCAGTCTTGGTACAAACGATAATCCCGTATAACAGGACAAGGCATCAATCGTTCAGGCATCAATTCATTATCGCGTGGCCTTGACAGGGGTCGCACTCGCTAATCTAGGTGACCCGATCTGGACCCTCAGGTTTCAGGGACCATGTGCGTCATCGATCGGTACCAGTAGACGCGACGTTGAACGCGTCGAGGGGGGAATATGAGAGTTATTTAGTTTCTTACATTCAACTCAACTCGTACGGGTGACCAATTGAGCCAAATTGGTAGATTACATGCATTGTCGCGTCAATTCCACTTTGTCAAAGTACACGTTGTTTGCCAATTCTCTCACTTCTCGCGCTGTGCTTTGTCCCGTCCAGTCTTTCCACATATCCTCAGCGACAAAAGCAGCTATGCTACCGAAGCGCAAAGCAAGCATTCCACCAAACGCCGAATCCGCGATCAAATACACGGATGTATCCGGCGGTGCACCCAACAAGCGCTCGCGCACTTCCAAACCTCTCCAGAAAGCCTTTACGAAGAGCACGTCGCCTACAGAAGATACGGCAAAGATTGCTGAAAATGGGGCGCCAGGGGAGGCTGTAAAGAAGGAAAGCGGGCATTTTGATCATTCCAGACCAGAAGAAAGAGCAGGGATAGTTGATCGACGATACTATCCGTCCGAAATCAGCAACGAGCGGTGCGCAATGTATAACGCGAATGGGATACCGCGACCGATTGAGATTCTGGAGAAGACATTACACACTACAAGTCAGGAGAGGGACAAGATCCGGATTGGGAAAGACGGCAGCGGGGATGCAGTTGTACACTGGTTCAAGCGTGACATGCGAATACGAGACAACACTGGTCTTTCCAAAGCGGCAGAGCTAGCCAAGGAACGGGGCGTCGGTCTCATTGGCGTGTGGTTCATGAGCCCGCAAGATTGGGAAGCACACCTCGTCAGCCCTCCAAAGTGCGATTTCGAACTCCGATCGGTGGAACTACTGAAGAAAGAGCTGGAAGAGTTGGACATACCGCTATATATCGAGACAATACCAGAGAGAAAGAATGTAACGAAGCGATTAGTGGAGCTGGCGCTGGAGTGGAATGTGAAGAACGTCTTCTGCAATCTCGAATATGAGCCTGATGAGCTGCGCCGAGAGGAGCGCCTAGTGCGTATGATGTTGGGAAAAGGCATCGGCTTCGACCCATACCACGATGACTGTGTTGTACCACCTGGAAGTCTCAAGACAGGGGCAGGAAAACAATACGCAGTGTATAGCCCCTGGTGTCGCGCATGGATTGCCCATCTCCATGCGCATCCAGACCTTCTGAAAGAACGCCCTATGCCAGAGAGAAACCCGAAAAACTTCCGCGAAAAGTTCAGCAAGCTGTTTGACACGTTAGTGCCCAGTCTCCCAGAATGCAAGGCCCTGACACCCGAGGAAAAAGAACGTTTCAGTCGTCTCTGGCCCGCGGGCGAAGCCGCTGCTATCGACAGACTTGAGCGCTTCCTGATGGAGAAGATTGTAAAGTACAAGGAAACCCGCAATTTCCCTGCTCAAAACAGCACCGGACGCGTAAGTGTCCACCACGCTACCGGCACATTGGCAGCACGAACCAGCATACGCATGGCACGCGACATCAACAGTGCAAAGAAGCTGGATGGCGGCAAGGAAGGCGTAAAAGGCTGGATTGGCGAAGTTGCCTGGCGCGATTTTTACAGACACGTGCTAGTACACTGGCCGTATGTCTGGTACGTTTCCCCCCTATTCTCGCCGTATAGACATTTGCAAGCCCAACTAATATGCTCACACACGCCCAGCATGAACAAGCCGTTCAAATACGAATACACAAACATAGAATGGGAGTACAATCCCGCCCACTTCACCGCCTGGACCCAGGGCCGCACAGGCTACCCTATTGTTGACGCCGCAATGCGCTGTCTCAACCACACAGGCTACATGCACAACCGGCTACGCATGATAACTGCATCCTTCCTCGCAAAGCACCTCTTGCTAGACTGGCGCCTCGGCGAACAGTACTTTCTCACCCACCTCATCGACGGCGATTTCGCTAGTAACAACGGCGGATGGGGGTTTAGCGCTTCCACGGGCGTGGATCCACAGCCGTACTTTCGCATCTTCAATCCATGGACCCAATCCGAGAAGTTTGATGCAGACGGCGAGTTTATCAGGATGTGGGTCGAGGAGCTGAGTGATGTGCAGGGTAAGGAGGTGCATAATCCGTATGCGGCGGGCGGCAAAGCGAAGGAGTTGGCTAAGAAGAGAGGGTATCCGGAGCCGGTTGTTGAGCATAGGTTTGCGAGAGAGAGGTGTTTGAGTAGATACAAGGCGGGTATTGGGAGGGATACTGCTTGAATGGGGGGGGGGGGGGGGGGTTGGTATTGTGAGGTGGAATTCATGGAGGTGATGTTAATAGTATAGGCTTTTTCGTGCATTGTATATGTTACCATATTTTCACACTATACCTGTGATTCCTAGAACAAACGACAAGTCTCAACCTTCTAAATCATCTCTTATAATGCTGATTGAAAACCATGTAGTCCTTTATATCCAAGACAAAACCCAAGGACCGCTATCTCACCAACAAGGAAAAGAGAAGCATAAGTGAATTCAATATTTACCAGGACCAACTGATTGGCTAGAAAATACGTTTCACATTTACTTTACCGCCAAAACCCAGGTAACGCGCGCTCGGTCCGCTTTTTTTCGCATTACCCTTTGCCTTTTTTTTTCTCTTACTGGCGGTTGTTCGAGCCTGACGTAATAAACATGTGATTCACTGTTCCTCCAGACCCCTACTTCTCCCAAGTCTATAAAAAGTAACCTCCCAACACAGTGCCTCTTCCTATCTGGCCCCAACTCCCCACTTCAACTCAACCAGTACTACCAACGAACACGTACCGACACTAATCAACCATGGCTGACAAACAGACGACCCGGGAAGACGACTGTCACTTCCACTCCGACCAATCAGACGAAAATGCGAGCTACAACCCAGACAATGTCGATACAAATCCCCGTGTCAAGGCTGACGACCAACCGAGCGATCAATTGAGCAACGCTGTATACGAAACCCATGAGACATGCACTGTGAATATAGAACAGTCCACTCACGACGCCTCGGCATCGAAGGACGTTGCAAGGAAAGAGGAGACTTCCGAAGAAATAGTTTGGATTGATACATACTCTTATCAACACATGCCCCATGAGACGGAATATCATGTATCCTCTGCCGGTCCGCCTTCGTACACAGGCTACTACGTTGCGGGGCCAGGAAACGACCACGCGGCTCCTACGACCAACTCTACGTCTTTGACAGCTGGCTATGGTTCGATGGGTGGTAGTTATCATGACTGGAATACGATAGATGTCGATTTCTACGACGAGCCTTGTGTCGATGGCTCAGAAGCGGGGTTGGAGCGGTACGATCTTGCTGCTGCTTCCTCTTACCTTGACGCTCAGCATCACACGCCTGTTTACCCTGCTGGAGGTACACTGCTTCCTCCTTCTCCTCTTGGAACCATAGATGCTCTCCCTCGTCCAGCAGCCGCGTATCTCGGATACAGCCCCGAGGAGCCCACGGGCGCCATACCTACTACTACTTACACCCCCGACCCAGCCACGCAGCTACTCTACCACTCCGCCGCCGCCGCCTCAGCTGCGCAAAACAACCGCCCCCTACACTGGCCCATACGCACGACCCACGACCCCAGTTTCCCACGCACACCACGCTCCCGCGCCCACTACGTCCACTGCCTCGTCTCAGCCATGAAAGATGTTTCCGTCGCCAGCGACAACCGGGCCAATCCAGTATTCAGGAAGCGATGGCTGGACCCCATTTCACGCGGCGAGTATGCCTACTCGGCCGAGGCGTTCGAGCTGGCTTGCTGGAGCCTCGTCGAGACAGTGGAGCGGCTGCACACGCACGGTCTTGCTTGTTTTAGCATCTATGACAGTGCTACTTTGGACAAGGCGGCGAGGGAGGCCGAGTTGACGTTTGGAGAGAGGATTGGCGTCATGTGTGAGTACTTGAGGTTTAAAAAGGGCAAGGTGGATTCGCTGATGAGGGGAGATGGGGTTGAGACATTTGTTGCGGTGACCGGGGGGAAGCTGAGGGAGAGTAAGGTGAATAGGGGTAAGAAGGCTGCTGCTGCTGTGGGGGTGGTGGCGCAGATGGAGCAGCAGCAGAAGCAGCAACAGAAACAGCAACAGCAGCAGCCGGTGCAGAAGGTGGTCGAGTGCGTGGAGCTGCCGCGGCCTAGTGGGGTGGTCGATCCTGGACATACCACGCATGTTAGCTTCCAGCAGCAGCTCTTCCAAGGTTGGTTGCCATTGTGGCAGCCTGGCAGTTATCCTGGTATGGTATCCCATGAGCCGGTGCAGCAGGACACAGGTACAGCAGAGTCATGGCGACCTATTGTGGCTGGCTCCGCCGCTGAGCCTTCCCACAAGCGGTCGCTTGGTACAGTGCAATTTCAGGACGAACAAGATGGCACTGCTCGTGGCGCGAAGCGTGCCAAGTAGAATATCTGTTTGGCGCCAATGTGCATAGTTCGGGGGTTGGGACAGAGTTTATGAGTGCGGGAATTTGTGGTATGTTTGTGAGATGGTTGATCTGATGGCGATGGGGTGTACTTTACGGTTTTTTACAATATATCCATCGGTGGTGTACCTATCCATTAAACCTCTGTCTTCTAGTTACAATGAACATCCAGTCTTCTGCATCGTTCATTTTTTTCCAAGAACAAAGTGATAATTAGTCAGCTTTGTTTCTGGCCTTTCATCTTCCTCTTTTTTTCTCAGTCCTCCGAAAACAAGAGTAAACATGTCCACCTGTAACACTGCGTTTACAAGGTCGTCTTGTTTGCGTAGAGAGACTGTTCTAGATGGACAAAGTAGGCCAGACATTTTCAGCCTTGAACCCTCAATTATTGGGTATAATATATAACTAGAAAAGAATTTTAACCTATTACTTGGAGAGTTTTAACTTGTTGGCATCTAAGAGAGCTGTAACACCAAATTTGTACTGCTAGTTGTGTAGATTGAATAATGACAAAGGGAATTCCATCAGGTTTATCAGCGGTGAATGGTAATTATCCTTCGTGTAGTAGCCAGTACGTCAACGCAATAACAAATGTGATGCTAGGGGCTTGAATGGCCAAGCAAAGATATCTGTACGTTTATTGCGACGTTTGATCTGCGGGTATGGCGGAATTCGCCACCTATATCTCTCTATTATTATAGAAAGGGTTCCAAGAACGATTTGACTTTGTGCGACCTGAACGGCATGGCTCAACGCAAGACAGCTCCGAAGCAACATGAAAGTCGCACAAGACATTATGCGTGGTTGACGAGAGCCGATCTGCCATGCGGGCGGATCTCGAAGACTCAAGGGCATACGATTGGTGCAGTCAGATAGTCATTACGTATCGTCCGTTGAACCATGGTAGTAGCGAACAAAATCAAAGGTTTTGAGAGTATTCGCACAAACGCTCCAAGGGGACATGTTGCTAAAAACGAGGTGGTGTGATCGATATCAAAATGTCCGCTTTGGAAGACTCTCGTCAAGGGCGGACGCTCCGAAACTTTTCATCAAGATCGTATGATACCTCGCCAGTATTAGGCTGTGGCGAGGTCGTCCGAATAATGGCATTGATGTGATGCCAGCAACGCATCGTCCAAACCCAATACCGCATACAGCGATATGCGAACATGGGAGTATCGGTTATTGAAACAACATAGACGGTATGCTATGCCGATGCCCCTACTTCTCCCCCCTCTTCACTCACTCGTCTTCCCCACATCGCCTCTCGCCCACTCAGGCCCCTGCCCCTCTTCCCTATCTTTCGCCAACTTCTTCTCCAACTCCAGCCTCGCCTTCTCACCAAACTTCTTCTCCCACTCTTTGTCTCTCTCTTTCTGCGGCGCCGCAAACGACGTGCTAAGGCCACCCCTACTCTTAACCTGCATCTTCTTCTCCGCGGCTTCATTCTGCTTCAACTGCTCTTCCGCACTCTGGATCCTCCTCTTGAGGCTAATCTCAAACATGTCTCTTCCCTTGTGTCTGCCCCTCAGGCCGTTGTCGTCTTTGTCGTAGTACACCGCCCATCTTAGTCCTTCCTTCCCCCAGGGTGTTGAGGGGTCCTTGTCAGCACCGTCCCATTCATCGACTGCAATGAAACCCTCCCAGCCGTCAAAGGTGAGATGGGTCTCGTCTTCCGTCCAGTCCCAGACGCCAACGTGATGAGCGATGCTGCCTGTCCGATTCGAGTACCTCAACTCATACGTCTCTTTATCACAGTAAACCCAGTTCAGCATGGGCGGGTCGTCACTGATGGTAGTGACTAGTCCTCGCTCAGGCGGACTCCTATCCTCGTCCGGATACGCAATGTAGAAGCCCGCAAAAGGATGCATTGGCTCTTTTCCCTCTCCGTCGTAGCCTTCTGGCCACTGGGGCTTGTTGTCCTCGTCTCTCGGCACGACCCATACTTTGTCGTGGCGCACGACCAAGATGCCATGATCCACCTCTTCTTTGGCGATGGGATCTGGGTCGGTGCAACTTACAAGGCAGTTGAACTTCCACATGCGCGACTCATTGGCTGCTTCTTCGTTTTGCTTCTTTTGGTGCTCCACGCCTTGCGCGACGCCTGTCACGACGGGAATTGCAACGACACAGCCGCCGAGAAAGATGCTTAGTGGAAGCGCCATTGTGGGATTTGTCGGTATAGTGAAGCCGTGTTAGTAGGGTTCTGGGACGGCGGCATGGAGATTGACTTGTGTCGTTGGAAGTGACTAGATCCAGCTACGTCATTTTTGACAGGGGCATCTTCACAAGCGAAGCTAGCCCTCTCCCTATGGCTCAATTCACTCTTACGGCAACTCCGCGAGGAATCACAGACTTGATGCCAAACTACTGTCTCAGTTGCAATTATTGCAACAGAACCAAGTCAAGCGATGTAGCATACTGTCTCATCTAACATATGCAGCGCTAGATACATCCCTCTACCACAAACCTAGTCATTGAACTACGGACCTCAAGAGAATTGTGTGTCAAGTCACTACCCATTTCTCAGTACCAATTCTTCACCCTACAGATCAACCCAAATATTACACGAAATAGACTCTGCGCTCAAGATTGTCCAGACGGTAAATCTCCCGAAAGAGACTTTGTGCAAACCACATCATCTCTCCTCGACCGGCTCGAGTTTGACTGGGATGAGGTGAAATGCGTTGGGAAAGAGGATAGAATCGCCATGTATGCGTATCTCGCCACCTCGCTTCAGACACTACAGGGCGTACCAAGCTTGGCCATCGCTAAAGTAAGGTTTTCTACCCAAGTTCCACTCGTTACTTTGTTTGACAACTCTGCTGATCTTCTCGGTGTCCAGTCATGTGGACAGTTTGAAAGTCTCGGTGAAATATTGGAGCCGTATAGCGGATAGTGACATGGGGTCCGGACATGGTGTAGACGAAGAAATGCAGTCTCTGAGCTTGTTGTCTTGCGAGTCCCGTTGGCTTGGGGTGGAGTGTTTTCTCGGGGCTGATGAAACGCGTTGACTCCCCCTCGTCTCCGATGCAGACTTGTAGCTGTCGTAGTTTTCCTTGTCTTCAATTTGCCGCTCTTTAGCAATTTTTTCCAGCGCTCGTGAGGAGCGATCGACAAGCCCTCATAGCTCCCCGGTTCCTTCAACGCAGGAATGCACTCTGCACTTCGAGGTGCCTTAGTATCAATGTTGATTGGAGACTCTACTGCACTGTCGTCTTGTTCAATATTTACGCCCTCTTCCTCTTCGATCTTGATGCAAAAGTCCGGGTCAATCACAATCGGACAGATGCTCGAGCCTTCAAGACCATAGTTGCGGAGCGCGTATACTTTTTGTTTGCGTTCAGCATCACTGCGCCTAGTAGAGCTCTTCTTCTGGATACCTGATGAACGCTGCGGGGTCTGCAGTTGGGGAAACTGTGCCATTGTCAGACTTTACAAGAGTTTTAGTGGGAGTTCTTTTATAACTGCATGCTGCTTTCTCTGTCTGAACCCGTACTTGTTTATACTAGCCATATTTGCCATTGTTGCTTTTTTTAACACAAGTAAAGTCAAGTCATTGGGTCTAAAAGGCCAAGCTAACAAGCGGCCAGAGAAAGGTAGGTAGGCTAACAAGCGCGGCGTGAGTGCGAGCAACTCCACCTTCCACCTAGACTGGTGCCTGGACCCTTGACCTTGGACCGTTTGTACTTTGAACATATTCACGAAAGAGAAGCTACGTGGCGCTCACATGACAGTGCTACTAAATTTCAGTGCATAACTTGACTGATGATTTATCTATCGTAGTTGTGAACCCAAACATGTTAAATGCGGGCATTCTACTAAAAGTGCAATCGTAACTGTAATCATTTCGTAGCGCTTAGGAAGGGGGGGGGGTTAGTTTAGTGTAGCTTACCGCGCACATAGCCATGTACTAAAAAAGATGAAAGAGAGACTATTATATAAACAAACATCCAGCTCTTAACGTGGAACGAGGTAAAAAAACAAGTACAAGGAAAGGATAGGGGTTTTTGATATCGAACACATTCATATAGTGGGGAAAACGCGGTATATATATACATGTACAGGGCGAAATATCCCAAAAATGCTCGATAAAAAAAATACAATCACACACACACACACACACACACACACACGCGCGCGACGTTCTCACCTCTACCCTTCTCCAAGTCAATCAACAGTATTGTGACAAGTAATGAGGCGAGAAAAGCTGATTTAAAAAAAAACTTGGATTCATACTAGAAAAGACATTCGTCCTTTCAACGCCCTAGACAAGGTGGTGTTCTACATGATCCCCTTCCCTCTACTTCCCTCACACTCACACTCCCTCCTTCCTCCACCCCAGCGAAATCCTGCCCGTCCCCGCCCTCCTCCCCCTGCTTTCACCCCATTTGCTCAGAAAATACGCGCGCTCCTTGTCCTTCACTTCCCTCTGCACCCACACCCCGCCTTCAAACGCGTACCCATTGTACCAGCTCTCCGTCAGCGCCTCATCGCCATACTCCTCACGCAACAGCTCCTCGTACGCATATGGAACCTGTATGGCCACGCCTTCCAGGCTGGTGCGGCGGAGGGGAAAGATTTGGGTGGAGAGGTAGGCGTGGGTGTCTTTTGTGTAGAGTTGGATTGGGGGGTCGATGTCAGGGGTTGTTGTTGTTGTTGTAGTAGTAGGAGAAGAGGGATCAAGAGTAGGAGCAACATGCAGGGCAGTAATGTCAATATACAAACCGTTTGACACGTCTATCCAGCGAGCGTCGATGAGGTTATAAGTGTCTGTTGTTGAGGTATTGGTGTAGTTTGGGTTAACTTCCAGCAAGTACTTTTTCCCTGTTTTGCGCACTTGGGCTGCCCAGGTTGACTCGTCTTCCGCCGCCGCCACCGCCGTCGCTGCTTGGTGGCCGTGTGTCGCTGTGCCATCGAGGCCTAGCTCTCGGGCGCTGAAATGGTGGACCGTCATGTTCCACCATTCTCCCATCTCGCGTATGCCAGACTCCTCGACGAGGAAGTCTAGGTCCTTGTCCCACGGCATCAGGGCCCCGCCCCACCACCAGCCAAGCAGACAGCCGTGCATGATCCATGTTTGAATCCCAATCTTCTCCATTGTGTCCATGTATGCCTTCAGCATCAGTCGTAGATGCCATGTCCGCTCCTGGGCCGGGACCTCGGCAGAGGCGAAGCGGCCATCGTAGTGCGAGTGGAACGTGGATTCGTAAAAGTATTTATTCGGCGCATGCGCATAAGTATGCGTGTTGGAGAAGGAGTTGACGAGCGTCGTCAGGCCGCGAAAGGAGCGGAACGGTGTGCTGCGCCGGTGAATAGGCAGTGCGACGATTGCTGAGATTTGCGCGAGCACGACGACGACGACAACGACGAGCGAGATGGCAAGTCTCATGGTGTACTAGGACTTGGGAGCTTGGGGTTATTCGGCCACATTGGTTCCAACCGTCCAGCATCAATGACGCTGTTGCGCAGATGGCAAGACAAGGAGCATGCCAGTTTTCGGTTGCATAGGACGGCAAATCGATCGCAATTGCGAAGCTTTCGAACAAGGAAAACCCAATGATGATAGCTCTCGCACCATGCCACCCATTGACGTGGGCAATCTTGATGTACGACGACGGTGCCGCCCGCCAACGCGCGGCTCAGCACGCGCCCGCATCATCATGCTTCTAGCCCGCAATCCTCTCTGGCTGAAGCGTCCAAAAGGGGGGGGGGGGGAGGCTGCCACCAAGGGGAAATTGTTTGATGCTGCGTTTTCTTCGCCTTCAACATGTCCATGTCCATGTCGACCGACGTCCATGGCAAGTTCCTGTTGGTTTTCTGGATTAGCAAAACGGCCATTATAGCTTGCCGCGCGTACTGAATTCGAAAAGGTAGATGCTCCGGGAAGCGTTGTGGGGCCGTCAATCGGACGTGTGACATCAGGGCAAAGCAAAGCAAAAACCCTTGAGATGCCACTTGTATTTTTAGTTCCATTGATGAGGTTGGTCTTGTTGACAGGTAGCATGTGATATACCAACTAATATTACAGCGAGGCTATGACCTGCGCCCAAACATCTCCTAAACGCAATCGTTCACGAGAGAGTAGACACTTGCAATGATGGCATAAACATGTAGATTTTGATAATTAATCTCGATTGCATTCATAAATCTACAAACCACACTACCGAACCCGAGTTTGGATTGGTGTGCCAAAGGTTTCCTAGAGTCCTAATACAAGTTTCCCATCATCTACACATATTCACATACTAAGCGCTTAACAAAGTAAGCCTGATCACAATATAGGAAAACAAAAGACCCAATCCACACAATCTCGCCCTCCACATCCACGAGATGCCACTGATCCAAAAAGGGTCTCGTCGACCGAATCCAAAACGCGCCAGTCGAATGAGTGGACGCCGCCTATCGTCGGCCAATTACACTTCCTGCAGCTTTTGTCGTGTAGTTAAAAGGTATACGCTGAGAGGCCAAAAGTCCAGGGCTGAAGTATACAACGGGGAAAAAAGGAAAGAAAATATGCTGATAACCAACTTGTTTCATTCAGAACGCCAGTGAACGCCGCCCGATGATGAAAGCCACTGCGAAAGAGCCGAACGTTCCAAAGCCCAAGTGACACAAGGGAGAGTCTATCAACAGACACATTTGCGGCAGGGGAAAATGCAGCAACAAAGGAAACCCAAAAAAAGCCAGCAATTAAAGGGGTATATTTGCGAAGCTCCGAAAATCACTCAGATCCCTTCTCGTACTTGACTGGATGGAAAAGGGTATTGCGCATGCACAACCGGCCGGTGCCAGCCTCTTCTTCTGCTGGCCCGCCCTTGTCGTTTTCGCGGGAGCCGAGCCATCTCCTCCACCACTCGGACGAGAAACCGGCGTTGTAGTAGAAGCTGTTGCCGAGCTGGTTGTGCTCGCCCCAGCCGAAGACGCTGTCGGTAGGCTTCGGGGGCTTGTTGAAGGTTCCGTCAAGGTTCTCGAGTGGCCAGTTGTGGTCAAAGTACACGGGGTGTGCAGCATAGACGGCCTTTAGGCCGTGGTGGAATGCCACCGTCGGTGGCCACATCTCCGGGAACATGTGGTGCTTCATGAGGTAGGTTTCGCGGTGCATGAGATCGAGTAGCCGTTTAGACAGACGTGAAACAGTGATGATGGCGCAGCGTCGCGGGGGTTCCGGAAGCTCGAGGTTGTATCCTGTTACGTCGTCGCGGAACACCCAGTTAGTCTTTGCGGGGTCGAAGATGGGATTGAAAGTGATGATGTCGGCTTCCTCGCCAACACCCCACTCGTAATTGTCCTGGAGGTAAGAATGCGGCGGCTCGGTCTCGGGAGGGCTGGGAAGCATGCCAGTGTTCTCGAACTTGGGTGGGCCCCAGACCGGCTTCTCGTCGCTGTTGTAGAGCTCCTCCTCAACCATCTCGGTGAAGTTGTTCCACGATCCGTGGAGCTCGGGGATGTAGTAGCGAGACGATCGCTCCCAAAGACCCTTGCGGGGCTGTCTCTTGGCCCACTCGCCAATCTTGTTGTGGAACTCGTAGTAGTGACCGCTAAGCCGGAGATCCATCTCCCAGTTCCAGTAGAAGTCGTACTCGGGACGGGCCTGTGCAAACCACTGCATGGCGAAGTGGGCGCTGCGGTAGACGGAGTGGACTGGGGCTTTGGCGTGGTTGTAGACGTTGTTGGGGAAGGGCTCTGGGTAGTACATGCGCATTTGCTGCTCGGACCAGAGTGTAGCCATGCCCCAGAACTCCTTGGGCAGATTGTCCTCGATGACCTTTTGGTAGATTTCTTCCGAAGACCAGATGGGCAGGCTGTCGTCCTTGACATGGAGCAGGAAGTGGACGTCATATTCGCCGCCAGACTTGAGGGCAAGCTCGTTGATCATGGCACGGAGAGTGAGGATCTGGTAGTCGCTATACTTGTAGCCAGTCCAGGTGCGCAGAACGTAGGCGTGACGGGGGACCTTCTTCTTGGCGGGCTCTGACTTGTCGGTCGTCGTGTTCTTGTCGAAGCGGTGGGCGTTCTTCTCGCGGCACCGCTTCATGGCGTTTGCCCAGTTAACCTTGCGGTAGTCGACCTTCTTCTCCCAGCTCCAGATCTTGTCGGCACCGGCCTTTTCAGACTTGCCGTCCATGTCGAGGCCGCCCTCGTCACGGGAGTAGGAGTAGCCGTAAGGGCCGAAGCGGCCGAAGCGCTCAAAGCACACCTTGTCGTCGAAACCAATCTCTTCGTACGAGCCAAAGAAGGGGGCCGTCATGTTCTGGGGAATGCCGGGGTAAGCGTAGATGTCGGGCAAGTCGATCTTCTCCTCCTCGTCGAGATAGCAGGTCTTGACTTCATCGTGGTTCTTGAGGTACTCGGGAGAGTCGAACTTGTACGGGTCAAAGGGCTTCGGGTCGAGCGGCGGCTCCTTGTTGTCCTTTGACATGACGGGCCACTTGGGCTTGATGTTGTCCTCTGGGTTGGGGCTCTGTGAGTACTTGACGTAGTCCTGCTCAGACACCCAGTCGCCGTAGGGGACGAGGGTGCGGACACCATTGAAGAAGCCGTTTAGTCTGGCGAGGTTAGCATGTGCGGCCGTGTGAGGCAGGGAGAGGCGGGTGTGCTTACCGAGGGTAGTGCTCCCAGTGGTATTGTTTTCGGCCTTCGTCGCCCTTGTGTTGCTGGTTGTTCCACCTATGTCTCCGGTAGATTCCCGTGCCCAAGACGGAGGTGAGCAGCACAATGGTCACAGCGAGGGTGATGAGACGCGCAAAGGAGAGACGTGGGCGCTGGATACGGTTCGCCCACGCCGGCTGGCGGTATTTGTTGCCCCATGTCTTGCTGCTGAAGAGCGGCAGTGGGGACGAGGCCTGGCTGTCCTGGCCGGGCACCTTTTCGTAGTTGAAGCGGGTGCGGATGAACAGCTTGCCTGGGTTGAATCGCGAGGCCATTGTGGTGGATGGGCGTGGATGGATGTGCTGTGCAGCGTGTGGGTTGCCTATCGCATCTGCGGCGAGGCTGCGCAAAGGAGCTGCTGCGGGTCGTGTGGTCTGGCGCGTAGAGAGAAGCAGCAGTACTGTGCTGGCCTGGTGTGCTCGGCCACGCGAGTTGCTGTGCAGAAAGAAGGCGGTACTACGATGCACTTGGGACGATGGCAGCGGAGAGTGAAACGAGTGACTGTCCTGGGGAGGGACGGGGTGGCTGGATTATGGGTGACGCTGAGCGTTGGCAGAGAGATGGCGGCGGGATGGGAAGGAGAGCGGCCGACCCTTTTTCCCTCCGCTGCTCGCCCCCCCAGCCAGGCTAGCGCCAATCGGGCCAGCGCTGCCCTACAGGGGACATGCACCGAATTCGAATTCTGGAGGCAGGCCATGGCGGAAAAGATCGGCTAGTCCGCGCATCCGAGCGGCTGCAAAAGACGCGCAAACTTCCTCTCCACACGCCAACAAAAAGTCGCCACAGCCTGTTGACCAACGACGACCACGACCACGACCGCGACCCATCAAATCTCTGCGTGCCCGTAGCGCTGCCCACCGTCGACGGCGTCGCCTGTCTCGATCCAGCACCAGCTTCGGTTTTGGCGCGCCATTGCTGCTTGCTGCTCGCTTCAGTGTGTGTGAGAGTGACAGAGAGAGAGAGAGTGTGTGTGCCCGCCACCAAATCACACGCCGCTTAGCTATCAATCAAGCTTTCAGAGCTATCAATTCACTGTAGCAGCCCTGCATAAGGCATGGCTCTCAGCGAATTGCGCAACGGCCGCTGCTCCCGCCTCGCTCCAAAGCTGCCATGATACCGGTACTCTCCCCACGCACGCTTGATGTCTACACGCACGCCAGCAGTGGTTGACGTCAAGCACGGCATGTCTCCACCAGCAATGTGATGAGATGATGCGATATCGAATGCTGATAATGTGCGCGCGCCCCTGGCTTCAATACAGCCCTCGCACCTCCCCCCCCCTGGGTGTTCGCACAGCCCTTGAAGCCGGGTAATCAGCTGATTGGCCGGCCCCAAGCCCGCTAGCCCCTCATCGGCCAGCTTGCGCGTCCTCGTCCTCAACTCTCCCGCACCGCCGCGCCGTTCGAGAGCTTCGCCGGCGCACTGCTAAAAATATCGGCAATGCAAGAGTCCTTTACAGCTACAATGTCCAAGCCTCATCACCTAATCACCCTAACATTAACGCCTGACCGCCAGGTGCATTGCAATGCAGACGGAGGCTGTGAAGACATGCCATGCCATGTCATGCTGCCTGTCTAGCTGTCCAGCTGTTCTACCTGTCCGCCTGTAGCCACTCTACCGTACTGTTGAGCCACTATCGCTCGCTATCGGGCCCTCTGGCAAGCCCCGCACTTCCAATAAATCGCCGCCTGCTGCATGAAGATGCACATGGAAGAAGCCCACACAATGACGTTTTAACCGCGTGTAGTCTGTTTGAGACATCCATCCACATCATGCTCGGCAAGATTGCACTGGTCAAACACGCGGCAACTCTCCGGTACCGTTTCCACCAGCAACCGGTCTTGCCTGTGTTTATCGCTCAGCGCCAAGCCCTTTGAGACACAAGCTCCAACACTATCCACCACCGTGCAGGCACCATGCTGACTACCGTATCCCCATGACTGTGTGCCATCATGTCTGACGGCGACGAAAACTGCGCTGCCCCAGCACGGGAAACCAGCAAACCGCCATGTTACGTACCAGCCTGACAACCTTCTAGACTCCGCGCCAGCCTAGTCCATCGAGCATCATGCCTGTCTGCTGCATCTGCCAGTGCGACTGGAGAGCGCGCACGCGGCCGGGTACGCGTGCAATTGAAGATCAAAGCCTCACAGAGAACCAGTGGGGGGACCGCAGCCCAAGTTGCCGCACTCAGCACCGTGGCATGGCAAGGTTACACTCCGACCAAGGCAGCACTCCAAAGCTACCAAACATGCTCGTGTCGATACAGTAGGATTTGCTGCAGTGGCAAGTCGTTTGACAGGCGGATAATCGCAAAGGTTGTTAGCGCTTGTACAGTATATTTCAAGTCGGCATTAGCACGGTACTATAGCATGCAAAGACATAGGTACTACCGACACGATCCAATACAACTATGCATTAGGACAATGTCTTCATGATGTCACATGATCCAAGACTCGAAAAAAAACCCCCCTTTCATCTTTGGAGAGGCTGGCTGGATGTTGCCACCTGTCTCTGTTGTACAGCAGCCCCGCAGTAGCCCCTTTGAAAGCGCATAGCTGCAACATCATATGCAACTCTTCATGTTCCTGTGCAGCAGCAGCAGCAGTAGTAGTAGTGCTTTAAGTAATTTCCAGACTGATATTCAGACGAGTAGGTGCATCAACATGCCGGTCGCGCGCCGCCAGTGGGCCAATCACGGGCCTTCAAATCTCCGACGCTCTTTCCACTTTCGAGGTCCGACTCATCGCAGTACCCCACGTTCAAGAGTTGAATACCCGCCCACTTGTCCACCTCAATCACAAACATGCCAGGAACACGGGGTCCCGTGCCCGTACCGCTCGAGACAAAGGGCCAGAACCTCACGCAAGACATTCTCGACCTTCTCGACACCAAGGAGCCCCTCCAGAGCAATGAAGACTTCCCCGCCACATCGCAGGCTGAAATCAAGGCTGCGCTGGACAGGCTAGCCAGTCGGTCCATGGTCACATACAAGTCGCTAGATTCGGAAAAGGTCGTGCTTACGCCAGAGTCCGAGGGCATTGTGGCCGAGGGCAGTCACGAATACAAAGTCTGGAAACTAGTCAAGGAGAAGGAGCGAGTACCAATTGCCGAGCTGCCTGTGTGTACAGCCTACCACCACTAGCAAGGGTGCATGATTGACGATATACGTAGAAAATCTTCGGAAAGGAAGCCGCGAGCGTTGGACAGGGCAATGGTTTCAAGAACAAGTGGATAAAAAAGGACGGCGATGACATAATCCTTCTCCAGACCGAAGAGCCCAAAGACATCAACCGCGAACTGCTTCAGAAGATCAAAGATACAGAATCTCTCGAAGACGCTAAACTCCTCGCCCAGCTCAAGAAGAAGAAGCTCGTCACCGTCACCAAGGTCATAACATACACCATCACAAAGGGCCCGAAATACGCAAAGGAGATACCCGTGGAGCACACCGACTTGACTGCCGAGCTCCTCACAGGCGACGCATGGAAGACTGCAAACTTCAAGCCGTACAACTTTGCGGCTCTGGGCGCGAACCAAGACGCGGGCGCATTACATCCTCTGAACAAGGTCCGCCAGGAGTTCAGGAACATTTTCTTCTCACAAGGCTTCGTCGAGATGCCGACAGGACAGTATGTATAGACTTTGGAGATACTTGCGCACATGGCTAACAACACCTCTAGTTACGTTGACACTGGCTTCTGGAACTTTGACGCCCTCTTTGTACCACAGCAACATCCCGCCCGCGACATGCAAGACACCTTCTTCGTCTCATACCCACCAAAAGCAGATAAGCCACGCCTAGACCCTGCAAGCGAAGCCACAATGGACCGCATGGAGGCTGGATCAAAACGCCTGTTCTCGACACCAGAAAGCGAGAAGAGGGAAAAGAAGCCGCGGGACTTTGAAAAGTACTGGGCAGATGTCAAGAAGGTACACCAAGATGGCGCTTTCGGCTCAATAGGATGTACGTAACTCGTTCTGTTCAAACCCGTCAATTTGCTAATAATCCTAGACCGATACCCATGGGAAGAAGACGAGTCACTCCGCCTTGTCCTCCGCACCCATACCACGGCAGTCTCAACCTGGGCCCTCCACCGCCTAGCCGAAGATCCCCGCCCCGCCCGCTACTTCTCCATCGACCGTGTCTTCCGCAACGAAACTGTCGACGCAACCCATCTCGCAGAGTTCCACCAAATTGAGGGTGTCATTGCAGACTTTGGCCTCACCCTCGGCGGCCTCCAGCGCTTCCTCGAAGACTTCTTCGCCAACATGGGCATCTCAAACCTGCGCTTCAAGCCTGCATACAACCCCTACACCGAACCCAGCATGGAAATCTTCGGCTACCACGCTGGGCTGAAGAAGTGGCTCGAGATTGGCAACAGCGGCATGTTCAGGCCTGAGATGTTGGAACCCATGGGCCTGCCAAAGGATATGAGGGTATATGGTTTTGGTCTTTCGCTTGAGCGACCGACGATGATGAAGTATGGAGTTTCGAATATTCGCGAGTTGTTGGGTCACAAGGTTGATTTGAGCTGGATTCGGGAGCAGCCGGCTGTGCGCTTTGATAAGGAGTAGAAGGGAACTAGGGGAAACATAGGAGAGGGGGAAAAGAGAGGAGGACGTGTGTGCGAAAGTTATGATAAGACATGATTTCATGGAAATGATATACCCACATGGGCTAAAAGCATCTTTGGAGAGATTTGGACTATCATACAGCTGCCTACCGTGCTTTATGCCGGGATTCTTTCTGGCCATGTATGAGCTGTGTAGCTACCTGCTCAAGGATGCTTTTATCAAGCTCAATCATTCGAAACGCATCTCTTTGCGCGTGCCGTGCCGTGCCTTTTGCACGACGATGGAGCTTGAACATCCGTGAAGCTGGCAAGAAGAAAAATCTTTACCCGTCTAGATTTCGAGTTTGTCATGGCGAATCTTGCACCCAAAACCCACCCATTCACACCTTGCCAATACCGCTCTCGACCTGTTCCACAACCTGCCTATTCCTCGCGCCCTTGTAGATCCAGCTCTCCCTCTCCTCCTCGCCACCCCACCGCTTCTTCGCCCAAACGAGGCCATCCTGCCCAAGTCCAAACCCCAGCCCAACCAGCAAGCCCAAGCGAATCGTGCGCGCAGCCGTCGAAACAGGAAACTGATGCCACGCGCTCCACAGCCCACCCGTCACCATGCCGGCCATGGCACTGCTAAGGCAATCCCTACTGCGCGCCACCCCTCTATCCACCCTCTTGATATCCAACTCGTCCACACCCTCCATCTCCTCGACCGTGCGCCCGGCCATCCACGTGCCGCGGAACACATCCAGACTCTCCTCGACAACGAAGAAGACGGACGTCCACGCGGCTAGGTACCCGCCCTTGCGCATGCCCTCGACTATCCCGTACCGCCACTTGTAGTAGTTTTTGGACTTGTGGTACAGGTACCAGCCGGGGTTGGAGACGGGCAGCCGGTGCGCGTTTTCCGCCCGGAACCGCAGCGAGGCCATGTGGCCCGCGCTGAGGGAGCCGAGCGTGAAGCCGGAGAGGAAGGAGAGCGTCGTGGTGAGGAGGAGGCGGCGGTCAAAGGGCATGTCGAGCCGGGGGGAGGTGGAGAGCGGGTTTGCGGGTGGGGTTGTGCTTGTTGATGTGGCTATTGTGGGTGGTTGGGATGCGGCCATTTTGGAGGGTTGTGTGTGTGTGTGTGTGTGTGTGTGTGCCCGTCGAGGGCGTTCTCAGCTGGGAGTTTGCGATACGGTAGGATGGAGGAGATATGATTGGGCTTTTTGCGATTGATGAATGTTTGGACAGGTATGCGGTGGCTCTACTTGCTAAGAGGTTCTATGGACCACGGCAATGTTATTTTTTTATTGGCTTTAGGTTTGTTGTAGTGCTAGTCTGTGGAGATGAAGGATCGCTGGGTTGAAAGGTTGAAAGTAAAGGTGAGATGCCAAGATTACGTTTTACGAGGGTCAAGTCGCGATGTTTCCCCCCCTCCCCCACTAACAGACGCGTCTTACTCCCTTTTCGATTCGCCTCCCAAAAATAAAACTCGGACAAGAACGCGTTTTGCAATCTCAATCCAACTACCAAAGTAAACCCAATTCGAGAAAAAAAGGGAGAGAGAGAGAGAAGAAAAAAAGGCCTCTAAAGTCCAACGAGACACGCACAATGGTCACACCTTCACCACTAACATGGACGCTGCGTCTCAAATCGCACAAAACCACCGTCCTAGTCCATGTCGACCCTTTGACGACGTTTGAAGCGATCAAAGTCTCCCTCTACAACGCCCTCCAAGAGACGGGGTTCAAGAACGCGGAAACCGATGAGCCAATACCACTTCCTGCATCTGCCGCCGACATACAGCTGGGTCGGCCGGTCAATATCAACGATGCGAATGAGGGCTTTCAGCTGGGTGAGTGGGAATACGCAAATGCGGAAGAGGACGACGACGAGGGCGGCAAGGCAAAGGGCAAGGGCAAGGGCAAGGCAGATGCGACGGCGGGTGTCAGACAGTGTCCAAAGGGTGCCGGTCTAAAGGATGGTACTGTGCTGGCGTTTCGATGGGCGGGCGATGGGAGCTGGGATGGTGAAGACGAGTTCGATGTTAGCGAGGGGAAGACGGGGGATATGTGGGGGGTGAAGCTTGCGAGCTTTGAGGATGCGTGGGGAGAAGAAAATGAGACGGATGTCGGTGGTGGGAGGGAGTTTGAGGGCTGACAACGCGAGGCAATGGCTCTGTCTCTGAAAAAGTGCTTGTTCCTTGATGGTTGTTTGGTGATCAGAATTGGCATTGGTAGGTTTGCATGGCTAAGCCGAAGAATGAGGCACAGTCCTATGAGGCACAGTTGTCTACGACCGAGAACTCTGATCCAACCACCACAACCAACTAACCCACCCAATTTGGAGTTACGGGCGATTTGTTTCATCAAGCTCGAATTTCGGCGCGTCGCTCTGGACATGTCCAGTTTTCGGTCGGATCTCCAGTGGAATGCCTTTTGCGGCCATCTCGCACGCTTCTTACCGCGCGCCACGCCTTCGCAGGATCGAACGCAGTTTTGTCTGGCGGCTAAGTCCGAACCTGCTCGTTCATGGATTCCATGGTACATGTCCAAAGGCTATATCATGCTGTATATCCATCTCAATGCCGTTGACAACACACTGCCTACCATCTATCTGCCACACTCACAACTCATACATTTTTGCTTACACATATTTACATTCTTTCTAAATCACACCCAACACGCTAGTACTATGACGGCCAAAGCATCTGTCGAACCAGTAGTTCGCCCTAGCACTGCATCATACGGAAACGTTGCTCAATTCAAATATACACCACTAGACCACAACAAGAGGTCGATCCGTCTCGTGCGAATCTTACCGTCACATTCTCCTAGGGATCCGATCCAGTGCACCATCTCGCATGATACGGTCGATGCCAAATACGCCTGTCTTTCATACCGTTGGGGTACCGATGAGCCAGAGCATATCATTCTGGTCGATGGAAAGGCCTTTGCTGTTCGCCTGAACTTACTCGACTTTCTTACGGTAGCAAGAGAGAGAGCCCTAGGTGACCCAAGTTGTCTTGGGCCGTTTTGGATCGATGCCATATCGATTAATCAGGCCAATATACTTGAGCGCAATCATCAGGTTGCTCAAATGGGTCAAATCTTCTCGAAAGCTGCACACGTTTATCTTTGGCTTGGGCGGATGCCGTCATCTCTAGTCCCGCTCCTCAACACGATACTGGGGAGAGACGTTTCTCGTGCCCAAAACTACGAAGCGGTGGCCCAGAACAGAGACATGCTGGTCAAGCATGTGTTTGACAACGAGTACTGGAGACGCGCGTGGGTCACACAAGAAATCGCCCTTGCTAAAGGTATCACGGTGTGGTCGGATCGAGTTTCTTGCGGGTTCAAGGAGATGGTGGATGGATGGGAATACTTCAGTACAATCCCAACGCGAGACGAAAAATTGAGCTTCAGAGATGGGGGCGGCTCACACCCGCAAACCGATCTCCAAATGGCTTTCTTCCGGTCCGCGCGTCATTGGCACGAGAAGAGCCCAAGCGACCGCCTGGTCGTTCTGCTGGAACAATTTCACGACAAGCAGTGCAAAGAGCCCCTGGATCGCATCTTTTCGCTCCTATCCTTGTGTTCTGACGAGGGGCGGAATCTGGCTGTCGATTACAAAATCTCAAACATGGATCTTGCAGCCCGGGTTCTACGCCAATGTGAAGGTTCTCTTTGCCTCTGTTCCACTATATTAGTATTACAGGCATTGGGAATCGGCGATTATGAGGTTCCGGATCTCAAGGCGAACGCTCGTCATGGACCTTATCTGGAATTTGATGTCGTTGCAGACCTACTGACGCCCAACGCAACCTCACGACACATATACAGCCATTTTCCATACACACGGAAACCAGGGGCCGTATCTAATGATCACTCGGAACAGAAGACGGGCCAATACTTCCACTTCCACGATACGTGCACCTCTGGCAGTTTGGACTACTTTCAAATATCATGGGATTCTCAAGGGGGTGATGTAAATTCGACACATTCCGTGCAACCAAGTGGCCAATGGTCTGACCACAGTGGTCCGTATGGAGATGCCATCAAGCTAGTAAAGTGCGAGGAGAACCTTTTTACCGTTTGTTTGCCTCTATGGCTTCTTGCCAAGATGGTCAAGACACCTGTGGAACTTTGCTCAAATGCAAGGACACAGAGGACAAGGCCCGAAGGTGTTCGAATCAGGTCCCCGCACGTGGCATACCGCTGGGAAGAAGCTACCCACAATAAACGAAACCTGCCACCAACTCGACCAAAAGATACCTCGACCAGTCTGCTGGCACCGCGCGATGTTGAAAAGAAGAGGGAGGTTTTTTTGAATGATATTAGGACCACTTTGACGCAGCGACACAGATGATTATGCACACTTTTCTTTCTTTCCCCTAAGACGCGGTATGGTGCTTTGGGGCTAGCAGTGGATATATACACATACCAAGGAGTTTGATTAGGTTCTAAAATCGACATGGTGTTGCTATATCTATTTTTTTTTGAAGGAATACTTGAGGCATTTCTTCTTCTTCTTCTTCTTGAAATATACAAGGCAACTTTCCGCGCGGGAGAGAGTATACACTCTATCCTGCATTTTCGTGAAACGGGCTCTAGAATTTGAAAAAGAGGTGAAAAGAAAAGAAAAATGCAAACCCATGGTCTGAATTTCAAAATGTTGATGAAATATAAAACATCTACATTTCTTTCTTCCCTTTTCTGTCATTCCTCATGTAACACATATATACACATGCGAACCGTTTCTCTTAGCTCAACATGCGAGGAAGAGAGAGAGAAAGAGACAAGGACAGCGCCCCAAACGCCTTGCCATGAGCTAACCCAAAAAAAAACACCCTCAAAAACTTTTTTTTGGAAAATTCGAAAAGCTTCCGAATACACAGGCGCAAATGCTCCTGGGTTCACAAAGAAACCGTATTCATCACATCGTCGTCGTCATCATCATCATTACAACCTCCTTCCCCTACTCTCCTCACTAGGGCTCGGCGTCCCATTTGCGCTCCCGTTAACCGAGCCATACCCATTCCCGTTAGCATGCGGCATGAGCGTCTCCCTCGCCTCCTCGGCTTCCTCTTCAATATTCTCTCTTTGAATCGTACGGCTCTTTCTCCACACATACGTCACGAGCGCAAGGCCAACCAGCAGGGCTAGACTAAGGAGGATGACGTTGATGGGCACCGGGTCGTTGTGGAAAGTCTTGTGGGTAGCGGCGTCGAGGGCGGATTGAGAGAAGTTGAGGAGGCCAGCGAGGCAGATGATGAGGCCGTAGACTTTGCCGAATGTGGCGAAGCCGAAGACTTTGGCGGAGTAGTCGCTGGTTGGGTGTGTTAGTAAGAAAAAAAACGAGTCTTTTCTTTTTGTGAGGATGGAAAGTTTGAGACTTACGAGACGGCAGTGTAATAGAGGGGTCGGTAGAGGACGAAGAGGACAATGTTGGCGTATGCAGCCCATGTCTCCGGTATTACGCCGAGGACACCGATGGTGGTGGCGATGGTGACGAGGAGAGATAGGGTGAATGTGGTACTTGTGTTGTCGAGTAATAGGCCGATAAAGGGTACGGACAAGACACCGCCTACGGGCAGCGCGACGTCGAAGAAGTTGTTAATTTCCACTGCCTTGTTGTAGTCGTGAAAGAGGTAGGTGTATTGTGTCCGGATTGTGGCGACAAAATAGTTGATTCGTGTCATTTGCAGTACGGTGAAGAGCGTGATGAGTATGAACCAAGGTGTACGGATCTGTTCGCGTGCTGTGCGGCCGTGAAGGGCACCCCAGACACCGGATGTGTTCTTTTTCTTCTCTTCCTCTTGCGCTTGCTTCTGGCCGTCCTTGGTGCCGAGTAGAGAGGTGATTTCGCTGACTATGCTTTCTCGGCGTACGCGACGGGCCTCTCGGATGCTTCGAACAGTGGCTGCATCTTCGATTTCGTCGTCCGAATCGTGTATAACCTGCTCGTCTTCTACCGTGGTAACAAGCTCACCGACTGTCTTGTACGACACCGAGGGCATGAAAAGGACCTGCACGGCGAGGATAAAGGCTGGAACAATAAGGTAGATGAGGAAAAACTTCTTGACCGAGAAGTTGCCATCTGTGCCCTGGTAGATCAAGCGGTAAATCAAGAAGATGGCGCTCGAGGTATCGAAAGCTCCAGTGAGCAGGGCCAGGATAAGGCCAGAGTATTGCGGGAACGTGTTACTAAGCTGAAAGGACGAGATGAAAATGAACGGTCCGCCCAGAGCCAAAAACAAGTAGCCGGGAATATATCTGCAAAAGTTAGCGTGTACCCGCAGGAGCTGTGCCGCCAAACTCACCCATCCACAGGAAGCTGGCGTGCAAAAGCGAAAAGCAAGGCGCCGATTGTAATCGATGCCGCACCAGTGATTCCGCATACTCGTGGTCCGAAGCGATCGAGAATCCAGCCAACGGGCAGCGCGACAACATTCGTGGACACGGCGGCAATGGTGAACATGAGGTTCAGTCGAAGCTCCTGTTCATAGCATACATGCACGTCCTTTTCGAGTTCCTCTTGTGTGCAATAATCTCTGTATACGCCTTCCTCGAGTAGTACGGGTTTTATGGCGGCGTAACCGAAGACGACGCCGGCAGCAAAGAGGCAGTAGATGACGGCGAAGAAGACCTGGACTATACGACATCAGCATGTGCACCGTTGTAGTTCTAGTGCTATACATACGCATTCTTTTCCACTTGGGCACCTCAAAGGCACCTATGGTTGGCTCCTCGCCAGTCTGTTCGGTCCATGTTCCCACAGGATTGAAGCTCATCTTTCGGTGTCGCGAGTCTGGGCTCGCCTCTCTGCTCCAGGGCTCATGCTCCTCCATGGCCGTGACGCGTTGGGAGAGCGACATGGTGGGCAATTGGTGCTCCTCTTCTTACAATATGCCCAATGCACTCCCTTTCAAGTGGCGACTGTGGTTGCAGTCCCGACGCGCTCTGTGGACGGTGGCTGAAGAATAAGTTGAGACGAGCTCTAACAGCAGCCACAAAGTTCGTGAAGCAGCAATCAGTCAGCCAAACTACCTCAGCAAGAGCCGCAACCAGGAGTACTTTGCGCAACGGAACAGACGGGCGTCGGGGTCATATATGCGCAAGCGCGGCATTGGATGGCGTAAAGCGGGGACGGTCTGGCTTACAGCCGGCACAGGTGCAGGATGATCTGGGTTTCGCGTGCGCGCGTGATTCCAAAAAGCACGGCTCCTTGGCTGCTTGAATATCTATTACGCTGTTGTACCACGTGTCAAGTGTCGGCGAGCGGTTTGCAAGGCCACTCCCGATGACTTGATGCTCGTTTTGTGCATTGCGGCTTGAGACTCGATTCTTGCTGCTGTTGCGACGTCTTGCTGGAGGCTCCATGGGTGAAGGTTGCCGATTGCTGCAGCCAATAAGTGGACGACTCAGCCGCGGACAATGGAGCTTTGGTAGCCCTGAGGACCGTGCACACGGATGAGCCGCCGAAGGCACATGAAATTTTCCTCTCCTCCTCTTTCGCACCTTCGCTGAACGCCGATGCACCATGGCTGCTCCCGCTCCCTCTGCTACAGCAAATCCACGGTCTGGAATCTCGGATGTGGTTGCAGAGATTTCGTCCGTGTGCAGACGGCTTGCATGTTCCCGTCGGAGAGGTTGTGTCTTCGCCTTTGTTTCCATGTCTTCATTACTCAAACATTGGAACCCTCAAACTGCGTATGTTGTTGTGCTTGAGTCAGTCCATACCAGAGATTGCGATTACATTATTTCCAGTGTATATACGATCGCTTCCTTTCTTGCGAATGACGTGCTCGGCTACATGCCTCCTGCCATGTCAAAGAAGCAAACGCACATGTTGAACAGCGAGTTATATATCCATCTGCAGCCGACATAGTTTCACATAGACAGTCATCCCACAACCGCATATTCTTGGAAGAATTGACAATGAAGACGGCGCATCAGACCTCGTTACGCCATCTCCCTTCAGTCTGCCACCATTATTGAGTCTGCTCTAGACTAGAACACTCCCGTATGAGAGCAGACAGGATACAATGCTCTTAATAAAGGGACCGACTTGATGGTTCAGCTCCTCGTCGTTGCCAGTGACATCATTGTCACGTGTCACATCTAAGCCTCGGCATCGACTGGCACTCAACACAACCACAATATCACTACCAAAATTCGACTCCCTGGCGTTGGCGACTCGAAAAGACCGAATTGGGAGTAAATGTAAACAAAGAGAGTTTGAAGAATAGATGATTGTTCTAGATGGAATGGCTTTCCGCGGACCCATTCAACACGAGACGCAACGCGTAATCGTTGCTTGCCAAGATGATCCAGGAACCGCCAACCACTCCATTTCCTACTTCCACCATCACCCAATTACGTCTACTCGACAGCGATGCGAACGGATATGGAGCCCTTGGTGGTCTGTGCGACAATCAAGTCGTGGTCATACCAAATGTCGTCCTTGACAGTGTCCACCAGCTTTGCACGCGGGACAACGTCAAGGACCATGTGCGCACACATAATGTACAACTCACAGTACGCCAGTTGTTCGCCGATGCAGCTACGGGTACCCTTTCCGAACGCGATAAGCTTCTTTTGCAGCGTGTAGTTTTGCGATCCATCTTCCAATAACCATCGTTCTGGAAGAAACTCATCAGGGTCAGGAAAAAGCTCAGTATTCCAGTGGTTGATCATGGATGTCATGCCAATGGGTGTGCCTCTTGGAATCACCCAGTCTGACTTGCCGTCTGCGGATACATAGTGCAGGTCCTCATGAGTCGCAATTCTGGCCGAACGGTGGGATACGCCAGGCATCATACGCAGACACTCTTGCAGGACAGCCCAGAAATACGGAACTTTTTCGAGCTCGACCCATTTGATCGTACTCGAAGTAATGCCGGCTTGTGCAAGGTCCATCCTGAGTCTCTGGGAGACTTCAGGTTTGGCGAGTGCCCAGTATGTGAAGACGGTGAGTATGGCCTGGTGTTTGTGTTGTTAGTACTGAAGATCGCACCCCTAAAACTCCCCCGGATAGCTTACAGCAGTCGTTTCGGTACCGGCCAACAGGAAGTTGAAGCCCTCGCCCGAGTATCGGTACTTCTCCTCCTCCGACATGGATTTGTCTTTGCCCATCACTTCCGCAAATACACGTCCGTTGTCGGGGTTACTCAGAGCCTGACTGATGTACTGGGGGATGGTCACGTTCATAATCCTCATAATAGTCTTGACGTCTTCCCCCAGGTAGTCGGCCATGAACGGAAGGGCCTGCGCCATCTTTCGGCCCAAGGCATTGTGTCGCATCATGTATGCACTCTTGAAGAAGGATTTGACCCATGTCGCGAAATTGGGCTCCCAGCCTTCCTGTGCTACGAAACCCATGGGCTCACCGAATGCGTACTGAGAGATGACGTCGGCAGTATAGCAGTTGAAGGCTTCCTTGACGTCGAATGCACCTTTACCGGCCGAAGCCAGCATCTTATTTGCCACCATGGTCGCAAACTCGTGCACCTCACCCTCCAACTTTAACATCTGTTGGCGGGAGAAGAACTTGCTCAACGGGGCCTTGCGCTGACGATGAAGCTCATGATTGACGGTGGAGAAGCCGGTGACTGAAACAGGTCCCGCCCCACCAGTGTTCAGTTGATGCTGCCACTTATCCCGAATGCGTCCCGGTCCAGCGTAGATCTCGTCAGTAAAGGCAGGGTCAGCGCAATGCAGTTCGTCTGGGTTGATGCGCACGATAGGACCATATTGCTCGTGCATCTGCGCGATAGCTTTGCCATATCGGCCAACCAGCCACCAGTCGTAGTATGCTTCGTAAAGGTACGACGCAGCGGCGATCTTGGGCCCAGGGAACCGAGCGAGGGGGTGATATGGTGAGATGTTGTAAAGCGCAATACCGACTCGATAGCCAATCCAGAGCGCGCCCAGCCAAGCGAGGCTGGCAAAAGAGAAGGTCGACTTTAGGCCAGACGAAAGGCCCGATTGCTCGTCCATGTTGCCGGTGTTGAGCACTCTAGCGATGCACAACTGCACAAGAAAAGAGCGAATGGCTCCATCAAATTGCAGCGAGAGGTACGGTATATATTAAGCTGACACAAACTACGCTTCTGATATCTCTGTAGGGTCGATCCCCCCTCTTCGTAATTGCTGGATTTTGCGACAGTACCGCCATTGGCGATAAGCCGATGCCTTGCATACCACGTGCCGAACTTTGACCGGGCTACCACGCTTAAATTTTCTTTCGACGCGGTGTGATTGGCGTCCACGGCTCTTAATAATCCACGGACCACATCGGAGCGTTGAAAACCCTGAGCGCGGAAGTGCACACCATCTCCGCAACGGGGGTGGAACTGTCATGTTGAGTCATGTCCTGGCCGACGTTCTGCCAATGTACGTCCATAGTCAAACACCAGCGCTATCCTTGTCAAGGAAGCTACGCAATGTCCGGACAATGCTATTGCAAGAGAAAGAAAAAAAGACAAGCGATCTGCACCCTATCCGCATTCAGCAAAATACTAAAATATCCTCTCGTTTCGCCTGCTGCCCTGGAAGAACACGAGTCGACCACAGTAATGCATCTCCAACGCTCTGGAGACGACGGTGAGGCTTTGTGTTCGACTAGGATAGCTGACCACTAACGGGGACGGAATGGTCGCGTCACGGTTAGGGCATCCGGCTCTGTATTCTTGGCACGACGGCAGCTCCCAGGCTAGACTGTTTCACTATCAGCTCCTCGCTACCCACTGCTGTCTGCTTACGGCGGAGAGATGTTCTCCGTCGCAGCCCAAGCTGGTCCTGCGATCCAGGCTAACGATGCCTCATTACGATCGTCAGCACGCCTAAGCGATCCTGCACGTATTCTCGGGTGAACTCAGACCCTGCACTCAATCCTTCGACCGTTGTGGCAATGATGTTAGAGAGGGTGCTGGCAGACAGGGTGCGGAATCCGCCTCGCGGTTCTCTACTGTATCCCGTCATGCGTGCTTTGATCAACGAAAATAGGATCCCTGGAGATAGCCGCCAAATGCCCAGCTTGCTTCTGGTTCTTGACAAAACTCCTTCACCTCCGACCCATTGCCGTGTCCATTGCTTTGCGCCTACTTTGACTTGAACACCAGTTTCCAGAGGCGGGCTCCACCCTTTCTGGTTCTGTCTGCTGCCTTGTATCTTATCGTCATTCACTGCATCGGCTCTGTGCACTTCCGATACGCGATAACATGTTGGACACGATCGACTTGCCCATGACGAGGAGTTCTCGTGACTCGCTCATAGCAATATCATGTTTGTGGCTCGTTCTTGCAGGGACTATAGGGCTTCGATTTCATGGACGCATACGAGGACCCGGTTTGGCACTGGATGATCTCTTCGCCGGTTTTGCATTCGTACGTTGAGCAAGTCCAGAGTCAGTCGTCACTTTTGCTTACATGTACCTCCAGATCTTGACCTCAAGCACCATCGGCCTATGTGCTACAGGTAAAATTCCAGTTTGAAGCAAAGCAACGAGCATAACACTAATCGTGGTAGTATACTCTATCGGCGTGGGCTACGACTTCTTTCCCTCAAGCGAAGATTTTCCCAAACGTGAGTACATCCATACCGACAACCATTTCCCAAGAGAACGTACCGTCTAATTCTTGTTTTCACAGTCGTTCACAACCTCCCTTATATCATGCAGATAACTTTTGCGTTCACTCTCATCTACATCTGGAGTCTGGCCGCACTCAAGCTTTCCCAATTGGCCCTCTACCACCGCGTCTTCGCTCTCCAGCTGCGCATACCGGTCTACATTGTTAGCGGCATAATCGTTGCATGGGCCCTCGTCTTCAACTTTGTCTTCATCTTCCTCTGCGATCCAATCTCCCAGCAGTGGACCATTGAGCGCGTCGGGCACTGCATGGACCAGATGTTGTTGCTCAAGTTCCTGATCCTGTCCAACATGGTGACGGATCTCATGATCGTGGTACTACCCATTCACAGCGTGTGGCAGTTGCAGATGCGGAAGACGGAAAAGTTTGCTGTATTGGCTTGTTTCGGATTGGGTCTGGCTTGCGTGATTATTGGTATCGCGCGCATCATTCTTGTCTACACCATTGGTATGTTCACACGCCTCTGATGTTCGCTATCCCCCTTCTGGAGACTAATGTTTTTGCAGACCTTATCGGCAACCTCACGGGAACATCAGGCACCACCTTTATGCTATGCTCCATCGAGTTGATGCTGGCTGGCCTGTGCATCAACATCCCTATGTTGCGCCCCTTTTACCTTGCATGGCGTAGGAGGTACAAGGAATCGTCCATGGGCAACAGCGCCAGCGGTCCAGGCACTGGAAGAGAGCCTGGCGCAAACCAGCAAAGGCCAGGGCAGTACACGCAGTGGATGGAGCTAGTGAGTTTAATCCTAGAAACACGAAAAGAGATCGACATGATATACACAAAAAACTAACGTTATGCAGGCTGACAAAGACATGACAAACATGACCGTCACCGGCGATGACGCGAGCTCCGAGAGAAAACTGACTGCAGAACCCATACCATTCGATGCCATACAGGTATCCAAGGACTTTCAGGTCACGCGTCAATAAGGTTCTGCTTTTGTATATGAGCATCTTTTTTTATTTCCTCCATCGCAAAATTTGCCCACCAACAAAGTGGGATGTTGCGGGTACCGGGCCCGCCAACTTAGCGGTGCAGCCGTGAATGACGGTCAGCTGACACAGCACGTACCTGAGTGTGTGTCCGCTCTTTTTTTCTTTGCACCATACGCTTCACGCACATCTTGTCAGGTACCTCTCACTGCACAATTCACGACAACACGCTATGAAAGAAAAAGGAGGTGACGAGGGGCTGTGAACTTGTACCAACATACCACGCATAACGAAATCGAAGCTAAGTAATGTAACGGCCAGATACCAATCACATGTACAAATGTTTACTTTCGTTTTTTTTCCTCCCCACCCTTCTTACCGTGGACTCGCTCTGAACAACCACGCCTTGATGCCCTCTGTATGTCTCCTGGGCAGGCCCTGCCACCTCGCTTCATCATACGTGGCGTCAAGCGCCTTTAGTAAGTTTTGGGCCTTCCTCAGCGCCACCCTCTTGGCCCCCGCCCAAGGTGTCTTGTCGATAAACGCATCCACTTCCCCCAGCAGCTCCATGCGCCTATCCCTGACCTCCTTGCCATCCTCATCTTCCGCCTGGCAGAGGTTACACAAGCACTGAAACCCCCATGTCCGGTCCAAGAAGCCCTGCCTGGTCGTGTAGTCAAGCGAGGCATCGTACGGGTGAAAGATTTCGTCGCCGGCCTTGATGTCCTGCGTGGCGCGAATGATGAGCAGGTCGCCAGCGAATTCCTTTGCCGTGTTTGCGAGGCAGGAATGGTTAATGTAGGCGGCGTGTATCCACACCCCCGTGCTCGCATTCCGCGCGCTTTCCTCGCCAAACTGGCTGCCGGGCCCAAAGCTATTGCGCGACATGATGTCGTGGACGCGGAAGATGTCGACGACGGGCCCGTCGTCGTTGACAAACACGTTTGCCACGTCACCCGTGTAGTCGCCAAAGAGGTCCATGAAGCCGTCTGTGAGCGAGGGCTGGTTGAGGCATTTTTGCACCAGCGCCTTTGCGAGGCCGACGGGGGCGACGCGGATCCTCGAGTCGCGTACGTCGTACGTCATGGCGGTTAGCGAGTCGGGTTCGTGGCCCCAGACGACGCAAAACGCCTTTTCGCACATGACGATGGAGCCAGAGGGCATGTCGCAGGTTGCGTAGAGGCCGCGGCCTTTGCCGGGACTTTGTTTGACCGTGGTGTTGCGGGTAAAGTTTCCGGCGTCGATGCGTGAGCGTGCTTTGGAGAGGGAGGTGCGGATCTTGAGGAGGTCGTAGGATCCGGTTTGTTCTTCGCGGAGACGGGCTTCAATCTTTTTGAGTTGGGCTTTGGCGTCCTTGTCGTCGGGCGTGAGGCTTTGTTGCTGTTGGAACAAGTCTTTGGCTGAGAGCCAGCGGCCTTGGCTGTAGGCGGCCATGCCCGCTCGGTAGAAGGCTTTGCTGTCTAGTTCTTTGGACTTTTGGTCCTCTTTGCCGGTTAGGGAGGCGCGCGCGTCCGTCTGGACTTGGTCCAACCGGCCCAGCAAGAGATTAACGTAAGCGCGGTTGCGGTAGATGTCGCGCGCCAGATCCGGGTTCGAGTCTGATACGATGCTCTGCGTTGCGATTGCCAGGCCCGCAGAGTACTTTTCATGTGCCACTGGAAGGTCCTGCTTCTTGAGGGCGTCGTTTCCCTGCTTCTTGAACCTAGTTGCCGCCTTCTCCGCCGCCGCTGTGTCGTCGAATTGCTTCAGGTTTAGAATATCCTGATTGCAAATGACCAAGTCGGAGGGATGGTCGATCCGCAGTGTAGGCTCCCCCTGTTCAGTCAGTGTAAAGTACGGTTCCTTGATGACGAAGAGCTTGGTCGATTCCAGTATATCTTCGCCATAGCGGGATTTGTGCAGCAGAATTTCCAGACGCTCGGAATCGCTTCCATCTTCATCCTGCACCATGGTCCACGAGCGAGCCACGAGCGTAACTACAGGGCTCTCCCGCTTAACCACTAGCTTACGGCCTCGATGGTGCGTTTCCATGCGAAGCTCGGCCATTTTCATCGGCTCGAGCTCAGACACTGGCACTTTACATGGTGGATACGGCTGTCCCACTCCGATGGCGGGAATCGTGCTCGCGGTTTTGCCTTGGGTTTGCAACAAATCCGGATCCGGTGCGCCGCCCATATCGGCCATGAGGGCTGCGCCGGTGGCTTGTTGGTGGGCCGCTACCTTGTCTCTTGGTACTTTTGGGCTGCCATGTTGTTCAGAGCACTTTTTTATTCGCTCCTCAACTGTGTTTTGGATGCGCTCCGCCTCTTTCTCCGTAAGGTAGATGGTGTTGTCTTCTCGTTGAGTGCTTGCCATTTTGAAAACTCTCTACGCCTCGGAAACGAATCCGTTGCCCCTCCAAAAAAATGAATGCTGCTCTTGCTGTTCTTTTCTCGTCTTGTTGCTGTACTCTGCCACTTTTTTTTGAATGATCCTATGCAGTGACTCGGACGTATCTGAAAACCAGACAACAAAACCGTTCAAAATACATGTGCCGCTCCTGTAATTAGAAACAGGCCCATGCAGAGCTTGAAACGAGAGTCTTACCCTTGGGGAAAAAAATAACACAATGAATATTCGTCAATGTCAAGTACCGCTACAACTCAACGCCTGGAAAAAAAAAGGACGAATGTGGAGGGGCTCCAGCTAGTGGAAATTTGTTATCGATAAAAAGCGGGGCAAAGAAAAGCGAACAGCCTGAGAAGAGACGCGGAAGTAGCAGCCGCTGGTCTCTTTAGCTCCTACACCAGCCACAAGTAAAAACATCATCATCGTAATCATTATTGTTAACAACAGTGACAATAACAAGTCCTTCCCAAATGAAGAAAAAAAAATACCCCCATCATCTCTACTTCCACACACTCGAGCTCTCTGCACCCGCCCTCTTCCCCTCCTGATACGTCTCACTCAACCCCCTATACAGCGCCTTTACCCTCTGAATCTCGGCCAACATGCTCGTCCTCGTGCCTTGATCCTGCACGTTCGCCACGACATCGGCAAAGCTCCTCGCAGTAAAGAACTTGTTCGTCCTGTTATACAACGGTCTCGATTGCATACTCTCTTCGCTGTCCCCGGGGCCTTTTACCCTAAACACTTCCTGCAGGATATCAATGTCGTACGGGATGCCAAAGAGATCGCGGCTGTCTTCGTAGGTGAATAGGTAGTAAAACTCGTTGAAACCGGCCCAGGTGATGCCGCTCAGGCAGAGCGAGCAGGGCTCGTGTGTGGCGAGGAAGATGCAGTCTTTGGCTGGGTGGGGCCGTGTGGAGGGGTCGGGGAAGTCGACGGTGCAGAATTGCTGGATGCAATTTATTTCGCCGTGGAGTAGGGGGGAGATGCGTTCGTTGTTTGTGGCGAGGGTGTAGGGGGTTAAATGTTTGCGGGAGAGGATGGCAGCGCCAAAGAGCTTGGAGCCGGATGAGACGCCTTGTTTTGTGAGGGGGATGATGTGGTCTTCGATTGTGGACAGGAGTTTGGAGACGAGTTGGTCGGGAGGTGGTGTGGTGGACATTTTTGTGATTGTCTTTTTATGCCTGGATGGAAGACTTGGTCTGCGGTGAGATTGGGAGCCCTGGCTGGAATTTTCTCAGACTGGAAAAAATGGGGGGTTATACACTGTAAATTTCGTCCTCGGTCTGTTGGTCCTTTTATCGGGTTATCCAGATGCTGTCGTTTCTTCGGAGTCGACCGGTGGCTGTCGGTGCGGGGCCTGCCGATGTGTTTACAGCGGGGCGCTCCCGTCTTCACATTCAGAGTGTGCATCTCACCCATTACAGTCATGGTATTACTCATCAAATGCACCTTGATTGATAGCTAGTATTTTAGATGCCAATAAACCGGGTGGTAGTTACAAGCGAATTTTACGTATTGCTCCTTGCTTCCAACCGCATGCGACTTGAACTACACCTCGTCATTTTGAAATGACAAAGCCAGTTGACAAGATGGAATATATCACATGGGGTTTTCAATACCTGCATCATCTGGCTATAAGATACAGCCAGAAATAATTACAAATCAACAAACTCTCCCTTCAACAAAGGATCGTCCCGTACTTGCTGCAGATAATCCTCCACTTTCGCCGTCAATGCCGGCACATCGAAGCCGAAATACTTGTATGCAGCCTTACCCGGCAGACTATGACCAAAGCGTTTGATACAACAGGCAGCGTCGGCATACCGCTCCCAGCCGTTGGGTGCATACGGCTCAATGACCACAGCAGGAACACCCTCGTGCCTTCGCAGCGTCTCGCGCTTATACTGAGTAGACTGGTTCTCAAAAAGACGCTGGCAAGGAAAGCTAACCACGCGAGCCTTGATATTCTTCGCTTTCAGCTCTTTCGCAACGTCGACGGCATGGTGGAGCTCAGCACCAACACCGATTAATGTCAGATCTGCTTGCTCGACCTCTTGGATCACGTATGCGCCCTTTGCAACCATGTCTCTCGACGTATGAGCCAGCTGAGGCAACGCGTGTCGCGACGTGGAAATGATGCTGGGTGTATTTTTCGCCTCGATGGCTGTGATCCATGCCCCTGCTGTCTCTTCGCTATCGGCCGGGCGGATGTATAGTAGGTTAGGCATGGCTCGGTATAGGTTTGCGAGTTCAATAGGCTGGTGAGTTGGGCCATCTTCTCCCATTCCGATGCTGTGCTTGTTGTTAAGAGAGACGGAGGGCTTGAAGAGTATTGGGTAATCTTACCTGTCGTGCGTCGCTGCATGGATGACTTGTAGCTGCTGCAGTGCACCCATGCGGACTGCTGGAGCGGCATACAGGTAGAACATGAAGAATGAGGATGTGATGGGTATGAAGGTGTTTGGAGCAAAGGCGGCGAGACCGTTGGAAATGGCGGCCATGGCATGTTCCCGTACTCCAAAGTGAATGTATCGGCCGGTGTAGTTGCCGTTTATTCCACATGTTGTCTTTAGGCCAGGCTGGGTATAGTTAGCACTTTGTGCCCAAATCGACTTTGGGGTGCCTCACATGTTGGAAATCGACCTTGCCATTCCAGCTCATGTTCACTGATGGAGTGAGATCGGCAGTACCAACCATAAAGTTGTTGATCCTCTCCGCGATCGGGTTGATGACGAGACCGGATGACTTCCTTGTTGGGGTGGGTATCTCGGGGAAAGAGTTTGGCACTAGGTCTTTCCAGTTCTCCGTCAAGCGGCCCTCTACTCTCCGTCTGAAGTCAACGCCCTCCTCTGGGTACTTGGTTTCGTACTCCTGAACCTTCGTCTCCCACGACTGCACAAGGTCTTGACCTCTCGTGGGTATATCTTCGAAGAACCTGCGGACCTCGTCGCTGACCACAAAGTGCTCCTCGGGATTGAAACCGTATGCCTTCTTCATATTGGCTACATCAGCCGCACCGAAGGCTTGTCCGTGGGCAACTGCATCTCCTGCAACCGCGCTCCCAAGACCGATGACTGTTCTGACATTGATGAAAGTAGGCTTATCACTCGCTGAACGCGCCTTGTTCAGAGCTCTAACAAGGCTTTCGATATCGAAGCAGCCATCCTCGATATCAATGACGTCCCACCCACATGCCCTCATCTTAGCGTTCACATCCTCGGTATTCGTCAGGTCGACAGACCCATCACACGTAACCTGGTTGTTATCGTATATGATGGTAAGATTATTCAGCTTCAGGTGGCCAGCAAATGAAATCGCTTCCAACGCCACACCTTCTTGTAGACAAGCATCGCCAATCATACACCACGTGTGATTTGAAACGACGTCAAAACTTGGCTTGTTGTAGATGGCTTGTAGATTCTTGGTCGCCATGGCCAGACCAACGGCGTTTGCTACGCCTTGTCCTAACGGCCCGGTAGTCACCTCGACACCTTCATGTTCAATCTCGGGATGGCCTGGACATAGTGCGTCGACTCTATCTGAGTGATATGACTTTAACTGGTCAAAAGTCATGGCCTTGTAGCCTGCGAGGTGGAGGAACGTGTACTGGAAAAGACATGTATGACCTGTGACATTTAGTTACACTGTCTGTTACATACGTCATTGACTCTTATACTCACCGTTGGACAGGACGAATCGGTCGCGGTTGAAGTAGGTTGGTGTGTGTGGTGCGTACCGCATAACATACTTCCATAGGGCAACGCCAATCGCTGCCATACCTATGGCTCCTCTACGGCAAGTCAGCATCTACGCACTGTCTCATCGCCGGTGAAACTTACCCAGGATGTCCGCCATTGAATTGCTGACACAGATCTGCAATTAGTAGTCTGAATGTCTTCAACACATGGTCGTGCTCTTTCGAAAGTTTCTGAACCGAAGACTGTTCCACTAGCTCTTCCTTCTTTAGACTATCCACGAGGTTTTTCCCATACTCGGTCGAGCCATTGAGTTGTGGCGCATCCTGTGACGTATGCATTGTATGCATTGATTTGTGAACCGGAATAGTTCGAATGGGAGACATGAACACTGGAAGTTCAGGAAAACACAGTTGTAATCCACTTTAAAGGCACAATTGCTCCAAGCAGCCTGTGTGCTGGTCAGACGAGGACAAGTCTTCGAGATAGATCCATCCATCTACCGGATGTTCCGAAAAAGGCAACCCGACGCCTCACCACCATGGCCGGTCTAGCTTCCTATTGGCAAGGAAAGCATACCGACGAAAGTAGTAATTATAGGCACCAGTACCCATTTCGGCAACTTCCCACTAACTTTTTCCCCGCAATGTGCCATGACCTGCGGGGTGTGCCTGGATTTCCCTTTTCGTGGAAACGGTAAGATGGCGCGAGGGACACGTGCGGCTTCCTTTGCATCTGTATACAACCGTTGCTTCAACTCTTTCGTCTTTTCCTTATGACGATTAGTTCATTGTGAAGAAAGTGTGGTAAAAAAGATTACATCATGGCTCCAGCATCCGTAGTGAACCCTTCCGCATCCAGTGGACCACTCTCTAATGCACCTCTACATAGGAAACAACTAGCCCCACTATCAAGACGTCGCTACCGAACCCCTCGTTACAAGTTACCGCCGACCAAAAGTTGAAGCTTCAAGAAGCGCCCGTGTACGCACCAGGACATGGACAAGTCTTGCTGCATATCAAAGCCACCGGTGTTTGCGGGTAAGATGAGGTAGTATCCAACAATGACGCTCAATAACCCCCCGCCCGTCAGATCGGACATTCATTTCTGGAAAGCAGGAAGAATAGGCTCCCTCGTTGTTGAAGGAGACTGTATCCTCGGCCACGAAGCCGCAGGCATAGTCCTCCAATGCGGCCAAGGCGTCACAACACTCCAACCCGGTCCACCCTCCCCATTCCTCTCCCAGCCCAGCACACACTACTCTAACACCCCCATCCAGGCGATCGTGTAGCAATTGAACCGGGTGTGCCATGCAACACCTGTTTCCTCTGCACACAAGGCCGGTACAACCTCTGCCGGGACGTCGAGTTCTCGGGCGTCTACCCCACCCACGGCACCATGCAGCGCTACAAAACGCACCCGGCGAGATATTGCCACAAACTTCCTCCCAATGTTTCCTACGCCGAGGGCGCGCTCCTCGAGCCGCTCTCTGTCGTCTTGCACGCTATCAGATCCACACGTCTCTCGCTCGGCCGCGGCGCTCTAATCTGCGGCGCCGGCCCCATTGGTCTCATTGCCCTGGCTGCAGCACGAGCAAGCGGCGCGCATCCGCTTGTAATAACGGATTTGGAACCTGGACGACTGGCTTTTGCAAAGACGTTTGTGCCGGCAGCGACCACGTATCTGGTAAACACGGACCTGGATGCGCGGGGCAATGCGGACAAGATACGGGCTTTGTTTGATGTTGACAGGGTGGGCGAGTATGCGGCACCGGAGACGGTGCTCGAGTGTACCGGGGTGGAGAGTAGTGTTGTTACTGGGGCGTATGTGGTGAGGAGGGGAGGCAGCTTGATGGTTATTGGTGTCGGGAGGGAGATGTTGCACAATTTGCCGTTTATGCATCTTAGTGATGCTGAGGTATGTATATATTTACCTCGCTCTTTTTTTTACTTCTTTGTTCTCCCCATTTCTCAATCTCTACTGACTCAAATTGTTGTCAAAGATTCAGGTCAAGTTTAGTAATCGGTATTGCGATACTTGGCCGGCGGGGCTACAGTGCCTTGCTGCTGGGCTTTTAGACCTCAAGACAATGGTCAGTCATACGTTTCCGCTAGAAAAGGCACTGGATGCACTGCATACCTGTGGGGACTTGAGCAAGGGCAGTATCAAGGTGCAGATTATTGACGAAGCAGAGGATGTATTGTAGCGAACTGGGGATGGTAACAGGCGAAATCCGATGAGTGCTCACATATCATGGTCCCTGGATCGTCTATCTTCGTTGTACCTTTTATGTCAAGGATTCCTCTTCGATCCCCAATAGGATCCTTTACTATCGAAAACTCACACATCCCAACCAATACCTTCTCCGTCCACTCTCTTCAAAAACTCCCACATGGCCCTCACAACAGCTAGTCCGCTTCCCTGGGTTTCCACCGTCCTGCCCCTTCCACGGTCATTCAAATCGCCATTCCCTCGTCTCGTAGTCTCATTCTCGTCTTCGTACCCGAACCATCCTGGCACTGTTTCGGGGTCGGTTTCCATGTACGCATCATCGTAAGAATGTGCGTGAATATTGCGGTAGTCGGTTGCGTTCTCGGGTAAGACAGGGACGTGAAGGGATACCGATTGACTCGAGGACGTGATATCCGGGGCACCCCACCAACTTCCGAATTTGCCTTCCGGGTCTCGCGTTTGGAGCGCGGCCTGCGCATTGTACACAACCCAGGCGGCGTACCCTCTGCAACTGTTGTCATGTAGCGTGGCTATTTCGCGGGTCGCAGCGTGTGTTCTACCTGGTCTAGCTGGGCGAGAGGGCAAGGGGTCGCAAAAGGCTGTGAGGTGGTGGAAGAAGATGCCCTTGAAAGTTTGTGCATCTTGGTTACAGCGACCGGAGGGATCGCACAGTTCTGTTAGAATACCGTTGTAGCCTAGACCGGCCCAGTCATTCGATAGCACGTCTTGGTCTTCTTCTTCTGCCGCCGCCGCATTGTTCTTGTATTGCTGTGACACTCTTGTAAAGTAAGGTGTGTAAGAGGGTTCGGCTTTCTTCCAACCAGTGGCACGTATGACGTTCTGGATGAGTTCGTGGCCGTCTTCTAGGTACAAAGTCTCGCCGGTAGCCTCCCATAAGCCTCTGAGACCAGAGAGGATAACGCCTTGGTTGTAGGTATACACCATCTCATTCCGCTCATCGCATGTCGTCTTGCTATGGTTTGTGCGATATCCACCAATGTGAAAGCCATCCACATACAGGCCTTGGGAGTTGGTCATGCCGCTTTCTTTGAGCCAGTTGTACGCATTGAGCGCATTGGCGAGGTACACGGGATCGTAGCGTCCTCGGTTTTTGCTGTCACAGTCATCGTACAATTGGTCTCCACGGGGGCGTGACTTGCCATGCTGTGAGATGAACGGCGAGCAGTTTGAGTCTCCGGCAAAGTGGAGATACATGCTGGTGCTTGCCGAGATGAAGAGCTGGTTCGTAATCGCATTCTTGTACGGCAATAGACTAGGGTTCCACGTCATGCCACCTCCGCAAAGTCTCCAATCCCAACCTTTTTCAGCCAATTCGTAGAAGATGCGCGCGCGATGGGCAAAAGCCGGTACAAACTGAGTCGCATGCCATTCTCTTCCTCTCGCTTTGTTAGGCGCGTAGTGTCCAACGGAATGGCCTTGAACAAATCTTGTGGCTTCCAGCCAACCCAACACTACCCATAGCATGTCATCGAAAGCCTGCATCCTGATTGCAAAGTGATCTTCGCCAAAGTAGTAAGCAGAAGTCTGCGCAAAGTACTTGTTTATCTCGTTGTCGACCATCTGTGCCTCGACATCCAGTTTTCGACTCTTGTCGAAAGTGCCGGGCATTGTGTAGGAAAGCGAACGAGAGAGCGAGGAGAGGGTGGATGAGACATGGGTAGACATTACAGCGGCCGTCCAGTCTATGGCTGATGTGTATTTGCCGAGCCACACTTCAAAGTAGTGGTCTTGCATCGTAGAGAGAGCAGAGTGAAGGTCGTGAAGGACACTAGCTCCGGTGAGGGAGAGGCCAGGCGTGCCATTTAGCTTTCCATTCGACGTCCTCTGGGACGGCTCTGGTTGATGAACTGGGGACGGAGGGCCGGGAATGGCGTGCTGGTTCTCGGGCTCGTAGACCAACTGCCCTGTATCTCGAGTCTGTTAGTCAGTCGGAGTTGGAGGGGGAGACTGCATGTCGTACCCTGCAAAGCTGGCTGTTCTGTGATACTCGCTATCGAGACGGTCGCAGACGAGAATACAAGCAACAGCAACAAAACAGGCATTCGCCAGAGCAACGCGCTCGGTGAAGGTGCCATCCCTGGGCTTGCAAAAGTCGCGTCTCGTCAATCAAATACACGACAGCCCAGGACGACGCGACACCCAAGACCTTGGGCAGATGTTCAGTAGGCGATCGCCATTCAGCGATGCTGCAGTGTGCGCATAGGATGGAGGAGCAAGCTTCCTGTCGAACACTGAGGTCGCGGACGAGTGGAGATGTGCCGCGAATGCATGAGGCGTTCGATCCTGGCCAAGCTCAGCTTCCCGCGTGCGGCGCCTCTCACGGCTCCCTCCGCCCTGCGGCACGAACCTGCAGCGACGACATGATTTTAGAGAGGAGATCGTACAGACATGGCCATTGCGTCGTCTCTGCGTGATGGAAAGACCACAAGACGAAAGCGTCGCCCGTTGTTGAGCGTGTCGTGAAGCCTGCGACAGCATGCCAAGCCTGGACCCTGGGACGGCGATGGTTGCCCCGCGCTCGCGTGGTTTCTCCTCGCGTGGGCTGGCCGCACGTACCACATCCAAAAAACTCAACTCCAAGCCAAAAAAAAGACGCTGAACATGCAAAAAGAGACATTCAGCACATCAAGGCAGCTAAAAAAGATGTTGAACAGAGTGGGACTCGAACCCACGCCACTTTCGTGACTAGCAGGCTACACCTGAAGCTAGCGCCTTAACCGCTCGGCCATCTGTCCTGATTGCTTTGATGGAGAGAATGTGTGGCAGAGAAAATATAACCCGAGCGCAATTTTTGGAGGGCTGTGTGCGCAGGAGCGCAGGAACTTGGCTCGCAGGATCCAGGCGTGCCAATGTTCAGGCCCTCCACAACTACTATGACCTGCATCTCCACCGGACAATGACACGAGAACGTAAAGAGTTAATCACTGCAGCGGCAAAAACAATTGCATCCACTCTACATCCGATTGTGGTTCCAAGGCCCGAACCGCATGTAACCTTCGCAGCCGCTTCACGCCACAAAGTCTCGGCCCGGTCATGGAGCGACAAAAGCAAGGCTTGGCATTACAGATGTACTTGGATCCTTCTCAACATCGCCTGCTACACGTCCCAAGTCCTAGGCCGAACAGCTTGCTGTCAACGGCCGTGACGGCGCGACAGGTGCCTATCAACGGCTGTCTCCTGCTTGATCAAGCATCGTGCATGCGCTAGTGACATCGACTACTCTATCACCTTCCGCAAACATGGGTTCGCCTCGAAGACGCGGCCGGGTAGATATCACCGTCGTGACCAGTGCGGGTTTTCCTTTTGACTGTTGGATAAATAGGGGCGTGTCGTCTGCTCGGCTGCCGCACCGCAGCGACCACGACTCGCTCTCCTGATATCATGCGTTTCTCCGTTGTTGTTGCGGCGATCCTCGGTGGCATCCAGGCCGCTTCCGCGCTGAAGCTTTCGCCAAGAAACCTTGCAGAGAGGGAACAGCAGGTAGCTACAGCCCTCTTGAACTCTGCCAAAGGCTCTACCGGCCAGCGACGAGGCATCTTGTGTAGATAGAAGCTCACAACCAGCCAGGTACAACGACGCAGTCTTGGCAAGCGCGCTGACACCGATCCCGCGTTGTTATACCCGGAACGCAACATCTCGGTGCCTGTTGACTTCTTCCACAACGAGACTCGGTACGAGCCGCACAGCAATGACTCGTTCAATCTGAGGTACTGGTTTGACGACACCTACTACAAGCCCGGCGGACCAGTCTTTGTTCTTCTCGGCGGTGAGACTGACGGTGGGGACCGTTTGCCGTTTTTGCAAAAGGGAATCGTACACCAGGTCATCAAGGCTACTAATGGCTTGGGCGTCATTCTCGAGCACCGCTACTATGGCAAGAGTTTCCCGGTGCCCGACCTCTCGACGAAGAACATGCGTTTCTTGTCAACAGAACAATCCCTTGCTGAAATTGACTACTTTGCAAGAAATGTAAAGTTCGACGGCATTGATGCGGATCTGACTGCGCCAAACACGCCATGGGTATGGGCAAAATGTCCCGTTGCACGTGATCAAACGCTGACTTCACCCAGGTGGTCTACGGCGGATCGTACGCTGGAGCACAGGCTGCGTTCTTGCGAGTAGTCTACCCAGAGACATTTTGGGGAGCCATTTCATCATCCGGCGTCACTATAGCCATCTACGATTACTGGCAGTACTTTGAACCTGCTCGTCTCTACGGACCACCTGACTGCATGAAGAACACCCAGCTTCTGATTGACGTAGTCGATGGTATCCTCATCCGCCAAAACGACACCTCCCTGGTGCAATCACTCAAAGACGTCTTTGGCCTCGGTGGCATTACCGATAACCGGGACTTTGCCAACCAGATCACCGGTGTATATGGTCTCCAGAGCACCAACTGGGACCCAGAGGAGAACTCGGCCTCATGGTTCAACTACTGCACAAACATCACCGCCGATGAGCCCGAGGGCGAGAACTTGCGCCCGGCAGTTGCAGAACTCGCCGCTGCAGCTGGTTACGTTAACAACACCGCCGTACAGAACATTACCCTGAACGCAATTGCCTGGCTTAATAGCACTGCGCTAGGAGGATGGCGCAGGTCAAACTCCACACAGGACTCATACTTTACGATGCTCAACTCTTCCCTGCTGCAGTCATACACGTCCATTGATGACTATGCCTACGTAAGCTGGAGCTACCAAGTCTGCACCGAATGGGGTTATATTCAAACTGGCAACACACCCGCTGATATCATGCCGCTTATTTCTCGCGTCCTGGACCTCGAGTACCTAACCTACTTCTGCCGCGCGCAATTCGGCATCAACTCGCCGCCAGAGGTCGAACACATCAACAAATACGGCACCTACGACCTCGAGTACGAGCGTCTTGCCATGATTGGCGGCAACGCTGATCCCTGGAGACCTGCGACACCGCTTTGGTACCCTGACAGCAGAAATGACACTGTTGAGAAGCCATGGCATTTGATCAGCCATGCTGTGCACCATTGGGAGGAAAATGGCATTTTCGAGAACCAGACTACGCCTGATCTACCGCCTGCACAGGTTGTGTATGCGCAGCAGTACTTGAAGAATTTTGTTGTGGATTGGATCGCGGGTAAGTCTTTTGTCTGTTGTGCCGACAGCCGAGGTGTATCTTGCTAACGAAGACGCAGAGTTTAACGAGCAGAAGAATCACGTTGAGCTATAAGTCTGTGATGGCTTTGGAACCCGCATCGTCCGATTCGCTCGGCGTGACGATAATATCAGAGTTACACATGCGGGGGTGAGGATCAGTCGGCGCTACGATGGCGATTCTACCCTACGAGACTACTGCGAATAAACCTGTATATCCACAACAAAAACACATCATTTCAACTTGAACTTGCGTGATTGCCGCTGAACTAGCCCCAAATTCCCACGATATATTGACAATCATTAGGTTGCTGTCAAACATGGACAAGGCGTAAATAGCTACTCACCCAGCAGAGCGGAGATGACGCTATATTGCTCCAACAGTCCGGTGCTCCACAGCGCTATGACGTAGCAACGATCCCGACTCCCGTCACGTCACGTAGCACCACTACCAGCCACGCCGCATTCATCGCACTACACCACATCGCCGGCATGCCAACAAACAGCGTACTCATCCGGAAACAACGGCGAGACCAGCCTCGTATCCAGCACCCTAATATAGTAACGCGATTCCCATTCTCTGGTACGATCGGCACGCTGAGTGCAGCTGGCCATCCACGCTACCCCACCGCCGTAGCTGCGCCGGGAGATCAGCGTTGTCTGAGCAAGAGGAGAGGAAAGAGGAAAAGTAATATTCTTTTGCAACTGCCTGACCGTGATTTGCACCTCTGAAGACAAGGTTGAAGAGCTGTGCAGATAATCCTACCGCGGTGTATGAGTTTACAGTTTTTTTTTTCTGGTGAGATCTTCGCTCGTAACGAACCTTGAAGCTTAGAAGGAACAGAGGGATTTACTGGGGGGGGGGGAGAAAGTGACGTTGGGGTGTTTCCTCCCCACTGCTTCCGCTACTTCGGGCCGTTTTTTTTGGGGAGGTTGCTGCTAAAATACGAGAGTTTAGGATGACGGGCAGCTGATCAAGTAATTGGGGAAAGTGGTGGAGAAGATTTGCGGATTTCGATTAAAACTATATAAACAGAGCATCGGACATTGCTCTACATGAATCTTGTTCACCCAAATTCTCTATCCGTAATCCAAAAGCACAACCACCACCCTCACAAGAATAATAAATAATAATAATAATAATAATAATAATAATAATAACAACAACAACAACAACCATGCGTCTCACCACCCTCGCCACAGTCCTAACCACCGCCACTCTCGCCACAGCCCGCCTCTACGGCTTCGCCGCCCCCGCAACCATCGCCCCCGACTCGCGCTTCAACCTCACCCTCATCGCCATCCCGCGCGTCGAATCCACCGCCGAAGTAGCCGTCTCCTACGGCTACAGCACAAAGCCCGGCTTCCCAGGCACCCTCGGCTACAACGTGCAATCCATGTTCCTCGGCCCCGGCAGCTCCAACCAGCCCACCAACCTCACCATCCTGGCCAAGGCGCCCAAGCGCGCCGACCTCATCCCAGACCGGCCAGAGGGTCCCGCAGAGGGCGAGGAGATGTATCTCAATCTGGCAATCTTCAGCCTCGTGGGCGTGGATGCGTATCCGTTTATTGCGAGTTACAATGTCTCGGTTGAGTTTGGGGCGGAGAATAGTGAGGAGCTGGTTGGGACTACCACGCCTTTGCTTGTTCCTTACTCTTAGATGGGAGAGGGAGAGAAAGAGAGAGGGGATTGGATCTTGGGTGTGTGTGTTGGGGGAGATTATGAGGATGACTATAATGTATATATGAAAAGAGATGCGAGGAACATGATACTATATTACAATATTTTCTTTGTGGCTTGAGTCTTGTAATGGTTTACATTGTCACCTACTGCTGGACTGGCCCTAAGCTGTTGTATATGGGACTAGGAGAATCTAAACCGCCGGTTGCAGCCATCTGGTTGTTCGTGGTGTACTCTAGACTTGGCCGTCTCTACATTGGTGCTCTGTTCCGTCGACGCTATATTGTTATAATATTTCATCTTTCATCTTTTTCGGTCGACTACTGCGACTGAGCTTGAGACTAAGAGAACAAGAGCTGTAGTCATGTGCGTCAGAAAGCGTCCCGAAGTTCCAGTAATGAAGCCATATAATAGACTAGACTATGGGTGAAGTAACTCCGGGTGGCAACACACTCATCCATATATGCGGTGGAAGCCTGGCTTTAAGTTGTTCTTAGGAACTGCAATTGAGACCATCTACAGAAAACATTGCTCATATATCATCAACACATGACCCAGAACCCAAAATTCTCTCACAGCTTGTAATTCTTCCCATACAATTCCTTCTGGCTCGTCGCCGGCTTCCATTCAAAGTGATGCTTACCCTCCATGGGCTTCTTGACATTCGCATCCTTGTCATCCTTCTTGTCAAACATATGACTACCAAAGTAATCGAGCTCGGCCTCGTAGAATGACGTAGGTAAATCGGTACCACTAGCAACCTTGAAGTACTCCAGCGTCGCGCTGATAGCAGGCACTACCTGGTCCGTCTCCACTGCTTTTGCGACAACGCGGCGGAGCGCTGGAAAGCAGTTCTTGACGTCTTTTGCGACACGGGTTGAGAAGTTGAGGTTGAGATCTTCGGATGAAGGGTTCGATTTTAGAACGGGGGCGAGGATCTCGTCGGAGATGTAGTCGGCTTGGATGATACAACCTGCACGCCAAATCTGCCAGACTTGGGAATAGTCGATTTCCCACCTGTGTTCTTGGTCTGCTTTGGCAATAACGTTCATGCCTTGGATGAAGCTGGCGAGGCACGATGCATAGGTTGCTTTTCTCAGGTCTTCGATGAATGCTTTCTTGTCGGTGATGTCCAATTCGCCAGGAGGAAAGCCGCCGTCCAATGCTTTACTGGCTCTTTCACGGTCGCCACGGAAGGCGGATGCCAGACGGAATGCATGTGATATGTTGAGAGTGAAAGCCGGGACGTGAAGTTCAATAGCTTCCGTGTTGCTCCAGATTCCGGTCCCCTCTTCACCTGTCACGTCCTGAACGACCTTGTCGAGCACTTCTGAGATGACAAGAGGAGAGTTATTCTGGTTCTGGCTCTGGCTCGTGCTTTTGTCGGACTTGTTGCTCGAGTCACGTTTGTATGATAGATCGGCGCCAATGGAGATGAGAAAAGTGCCCCGCTGATCAGATTATCAGTGCAAGACTCGTATGTTGGGGAGAGTTGCTCGGACTTACTAATTCGCCTTCGGAGTTCCACTGAGCGAGAACATGGCCAATCTCCTCGTAGCTCATGCCCATCTTTCGCATAATGCCCCAAGCTTCGCAGATGGCGCTCATCATCCCATGCTCGATACCGTTGTGCATCATCTTGACATAGTGTCCTGCCCCTCCTTTACCAATCACACCCACACATGGCTTTTCGTCCTTGTCCTTGGCCGCAACCTTTTCAAGTAATGGGAGCACCTCCTTGAGCGCAGAGATGTCCCCTCCGGGGCACATGGAAGGGCCAGCTCTTGCAGCTTGGTAGCCACCACTGACGCCACAACCAATATAACGAACACCAGTGCCTTTTGTTTTCTCTTGCCGACGCTCAGTGTTCTGAAAGTGCTCGTTTCCGCAGTCTAGGATGATGTCATCGCGAGAAAGGTTGGGCATTAGACCCTCGAGAACTTTGTCACCGACGCCGCCGTGTGGAAGAGAGAAGACGAGCAGGCGCGGTGTTGATAGTGCGGCGCAGAGTGACTTGTAGTCTGTCACTTTGTGAGCCTCATACTAGCAGTTGTCCCGCCTGATCAAGTTACCTTTGTACTTTTGTATCTTCCCGTTGTATCCTTGCTTCTCTGCCTTTTCAATGACTGCATCCATTGCCTCCTCTGACGGGTCCGAGAGTGAAACATGGACACCAATCTCAGCGAACAGCAGGGCCATGCCGCCGCCCATGCTCCCACACCCAATCATGGCAATCTTATGTTGTCAGCCTTTGGTGCATTCGTTTATATGACCGTGCATACATTTGTAAATTTGGACATGATCCTAGAGTGAACTCTCCTCTTCGTGCTGGCGTGAGCGGTATGAAATGAGTAACGAAGAAGCCAATATGACGAGATACAAATATGTGAGCGAAGAGAGAGAAGGGAGAGAAGGGTCGGCGTAGTTGACGAGGTTATCGAGGAATCCAAGCATGATGAAAGCTGCGGGTCAAAAGTTTGTCATATAACACACGAGTGACGTCGGTGGGGGGGGAGTAGTTGGATCGAGCTCACTGCTAAGATGGCGGGCGGGCTGTCCTTTTATCTCTGAGCTCCCGGCTTTACCGCAAGGGACGGATTGCGGAGCCATGGTATGCAGCTTTACTACTACGATGTGTTGGGATGGTGGATTTCTGATGTAAACGAATGGCAGGCGCCATGACGAGTGGAGTTTGGGTCGCGTATGGAAAGAGCCGCTCTTCCACTAGCGCGAACCGCTGAAAGTCAACGGCACGCAAACACCAGAGGAGCTATCGCAACATTGTCTGTCCGATTAGCCAGCGCCCACAACAATTCTTTATAGTACAACCAGTTGCTATCCTCTCCCCTTCTCCGTTAACAGCTGCAACCATGGCCGATATGGAAATGGACATTGACCAGCCCGAGGCCGACCCCAAGGCCAGCGACGCGCGCACCGAGGCCGGCGCAACAGCTGTGCGCTCCATTGAAGGATGGATCATCATTGTCGCCAACGTACACGAAGAGGCGACAGAGGAGGATCTGCACGACATGTTTGGCGAGTTTGGCACTATTAAGAATCTGCACATGAACCTGGACAGGAGGACAGGTTACGTCAAGGTACGCGTTTGAAATCTGAATACTAAACATGAGACTGACGTTGCGCAGGGCTACGTCCTCATTGAGTACGCTACGCTGGATGAAGCAAAGGCAGCCATCAAGGGCGCCCACGGTGAGGAGCTCCTCGAGCAGAAGGTCGCCGTTGACTTCGCCTTCGTACGGCCACCACCAGCTACCAAGGGACGCGCGCGCGACCATGACAGGAAACAAAGTGGCCGAGGAGCCGGTAGGGCAAGGAGCCGGAGCCCTGGTCGCGAGAGTGAGGGGGCGGAAGACGAGTAGTTATCTTGGATGAAGGAGCACATAATGCTGCCCGTTTTGTCGAAACCATCGTGTACAAGAAGATGGTAGAGCGATGGACTTTGAGCACGGAATTTGGCGGTATCCCTCATATCCACCTTATACCAGGCATTACAATACTAGTCCACCGGCTTGCCTCTCTGTGAGGCAGGTCGGGTCCTGGTTTGATCAATGTAAGTGGGTGTTCTCTGGCCTTGGCGACTAATTAAACTAACATATTCATAGACTTTTGCGCTTCCCTAGGCTGACAGAACCGACTGACCCCTATACCGTGACGTTGACAGCTTTGTGCGTACACCAAGCCGGACAATGATCGCAGAAAATTATATCGATGTAGGATGATGATTCGTTACACAAAGAAGCTAACTCTATGAGCTTTGGTACATACGCATTTTGGTCACGCCGGTATCAATATCAAGCGCAGTCTGTAATATCTACTGTGACTGGTATGGCCTTGATTGGCTATATCATGAGCAAAGGTAAAGTGCAACTTATGTATGTACGTAACTAGATCCATGGTCATGTGACACCTGCTGAATCAGCCTGTCCAACATCACCTGTGTTGTTTTGCAAGTGGTTAAGCTGATGATCGCGACATTAAGTTGTACATTGTAAGGTTATCCTAGAGGATTGTTTAACAATTTCAAAATTGCTGTTGGCTTGCTTAATGTCTAATTATACGGTTCAACTCCACACGACTACCACGGTTGCTTGATAACTCCAGAGGTCTCCTTGTAATTTTGATGATGCCTCTCCAACATCATGACCTCCCTTATATACTTTGCTGCTAGATTTACATAAGCAGCCCACGATGGTATAAACTCGATACGCCCACACTTGATAAGGCGGGCCTGACATCAGTGACAAGCGAGATAAGTCAATCATGCACAAGAGATATCATTGATATAAACACCAACTGTCAAACACTCTAATGCAGACAAAAACACATCCAGCTCAAACAACACAATGCCAGATTCCGGCTCCCTCAAACCTTGTTAGTAACTTCGATATGCTCCACCACCGCCTCCTTCTCCCCTACTCCCTTCCCCCTCTCCTTCATATCCGCCAGCGCCGCCTCCCCAACATCCACGGCATCATCGCCATCAAAGAACTTTGCGATTTCCTCCATGGGCGTATACCTCGTCTCCACAATGCAAAAGTAAATGACTCCAATCTCAAACGCGAGGAAGACGCAGTACACAATGTAATACTTCCAAGCCAGGGCATCGAGCGCGATGCCATTGACAAACTGGTTGAAAAAGAGGGCGGCTGTGACGCAGAAGTTTAGCCAGGTGAAGCCCTTGGCACGGAGCCCGTAGGGCAAAATTTCAGTAGTGTAGCCAGCCATTATGCCGGACTTGATGTCGTAAAAGATTCCATAGAAGAACTGTTATGAGAAAAAAAAGGCATTAGTGTGGATTCCGTTGATATGAGAAAAGAAGTCGTTTTTGGCAACTCACAATACTAGCTATGAAGGCTTTACCGAGACCATTCTTCGGCGCAGCGTCGTACCGGGCCGATATAATAGTGAAGATGTTGAACATGACAAAGGTGCCTACAGTCGAGATGAGGTAGATGGGGCGACGACCCAGCTTGTCAACAAGAAAAGAAAAGACAAAGTTTTCGACTAGCGCAAGTGTCTTCATACCGCCGTTGATGCCGAGTTGGGTTTGCGGATCTGTCAGTCCTACGTTGTCCATTACGTATTTGAGATAATAAGATATGAGACCGTTGCCACTCCATTGGCTGAAGAAGCCAATTGCAGTGATAATGGTGATTCTCTTGCGGTTTCCCTTTGTCTTGAGGAAGTCGGCCCATGAGTTTTTGCCTGTGGGTGGGTGGGTTAGATGGCTTGTGTTGTGGCATAGTGGCATGATGTGGACCTACCTTGTTTTTTGTCGAAATCGATAGCAGCACGCACTTCGGCGTATTCAAGCTGAACAAACTCGTCTTCTATGTTGCCTTCTCCATGCCAGCGGGAGAAGATGGCGAGGGCTTCTTCGTGGCGGTCTTTGTTGCAGAGCCAACGTGGGGATTCGGGCATGAAGAAGATGAAGCAGAGGATGATTAGAGAGCAGATTGATTGGAGAAGAGACGGGAGACGCCAGGACCAGTCGCTCTGTTTAGAGTCAGTATAGTGGGCGAACCAGATACAGTTAAGCTTACCTTGAGCTTCAGAGTGCCATAAGTCACCCATGATGCAATGAAAGCTCCCGAGTGGTAGCTCGCTCCAGAAAGTGTGACAAGCACAGCACGGTCCTGTGGGTGCGCAATTTCGGCGATCAATAGCGGTGCTGAGCCTAGCACAATGGTATCGCCGAAGCCCAGGATCAAACGCGCAGCGATGAACATGCCAATGTCCTGTGCGCCAGTCTGGAGCGCAACGGCTACCAACATGATGCAGCACCCAATCGCTACGCCAATCTTTCTGCCCTTCCAATCAATCAGATAGGGTGTGAAGAAGAGGCCGATGAGCGATCCGAGTGACATGGACGAGTTGAAGAAACCGAGCATGGCTCCTCGGGGCTCGCCAAAGTAGTCTTGCCAGTAGGACAGGGATTGGAGACCCTGATTCATGTCAGTGCGGACGGTGAAAGAGGGTGTAGTTTTCACAGACGTTCATCATGGATCCATCGAATCCATTGGCGGTATTTGTCAGAATAAGAATGACAATGTAGATGTAGAGCTTGCGTAGATTTTGACGCTTCCACCAAGGTACACGTTCAAAGACCCGGCCAGCGAAGAAGAAGTGACCTTTTGGTGGCTTGACAGGTACAATCTTCTGTGTGGTCTTGGGTGGGCGTAGGAAGGCCATGATGGACAAGTGACGTCCTTGCGTGTCAGCGACAACGAGGTGAGATGTTGCAAAGTCCACGGCCAGTTGTTGTCTATATATTCTTTTCCCACGCCGTCCCACATCGGCATGTTAAGACACATCCCTGTCGCTCATCTGTTTTGGAGTTTTTAGTTAGCCTGGTAAACAAACGTCTGGGAAGTAGCCAAGTTGGCTGAATACATCCATCTCCCTGGTCTTGTCCCGCACACAAGCCCTGGAGGACTTATCTGGAACGCCTTTTGTATCATGTCGTGATAACACCACAACAAGTTGGATGCGGGTATGCGTAGCCTTGCGCGCCGTTTCCTTGGGCTGCCATGGATCCAACCACTAATCAAGTCTGGGGTGAAATACGGGGACGCCAACTGGGCTATGCTCGTCGCCCCATGGGGTATGACCGGCTAAACTGGCGAACTTTGCATCCTACATTATCTCATCCTCCAAGTGTTCAGGATGAAAGCTGCCGTTCTGCTTCAACTGCCGCAGTGTGTCCTTGCTAACAACTTTGAAGAAGATGCGCGATACCAAACGGGGTTAGATTAGTGCCATCTGATTGGGTAAGAGCCCCGAATCTAGTGACAACAGAGAATGGAGTAAGCTTCCAGTCAGCATCGTCCACACAAGTCGCAAAGATACTCCAAGAAGTGCGTCTGATGAACAAAGTACTGGGATACTGCAGGGAATAAGGATCTGTTGCAAGGTGCTGAAATTTTTCCCCCATGCGTTCTTGGGCGCCGCGAGAGGCACCGCAAGATGCACGGTGGAGTATGTAGATCATGCTCGTCAGATGGACAAACTGCCAAACTCGGGGAGAATTGGAGCAGATCAATAGTAAACGATGAAGAAGAGGGGTGAGTGTGCATGTCCTCAAAGGATTCGTGTGGGATTTCCAAGACAAGTTTTCCAAGCCCTAAGAAAGGCCAGGCGCACTTGGTATAGCCCTTCTTATCAACCACCAAGAAGGAACGTCACACTAGCGCCACACGACTCGTAGAAGACAAGATGGGAGTAAGACACGCCCAGCGGTGTGGCGACCCGACCCTCGACCAAGAAAAACGTGGTTGTACGAATTTACCCGGCTTTGCACCCGGTTGTGTAGCTCCCACGGTGCCACATGTCCCGGTTTTTGTACAAGACGGCTATCCAAGCTATACCAGCTACGGCTATGATGCCAATGCTCTTGTAGCATCTTCCCCGCGCCCTTGTAGCAAGCTACACACCGTCAGCCACCGCCAACATGAGCACCACGGTCAATCCAATCATTCCAGGCTTTGCGCCTGACCCGTCTCTTGTAATTGTCGACGGCACGTATTATCTCGTCAACTCGACATTCCATCTCTTCCCCGGTCTGTCCGTTTACACCTCTCAGGATCTAGTCCACTGGCACCATATCGGCAACGCGATTAATCGGGCCAAACAGCTTAGCTTCTCCAATGCATCGACACTGATACACGATCTGGGAGATGGAGACCACTTGTACGCAACTGGAGGATTGTATGCGCCTACGATACGGTACCACAACGGCACCTTTTACATTGTATGCACCAATGTTGTGAACCCCAGCGACGGCGGGCAAAGTAGACTGGAAAACTTCATCATTTCTACTACAGATATTCACGCCGGCAAATGGAGTGATCCTGTCCCGTTTGAGTTTTACGGTATAGATCCTAGTCTCTTCTTCAACCCCGTGTCGGGAAAAACGTACTTGTGCGGTTCGAAATCCCCGGGACCAAGCACCAAGATTATACTGTTTGAAATCGACGTTGCAACGGGTGAGAAACTCGGTCCCGAGAAGCAACTCTGGCATGGCACTGGAGGTATATACCCAGAAGGTCCGCATATCTACTACAAGGGTGGATTCTACTATCTTATGATTGCCGAGGGCGGCACCCACGAAGGCCACAGCGTAACAATGGCACGTAGCAAGAGCCTCGACGGGCCGTGGGAGTCATCACCTCGTAATCCTGTCCTGAGCGCTGCTGGAACAGAGGAGTATGTGCAGTGTACAGGCCACTGCGAGGCGTTCGAAGGCAAGAACGGGGAGTGGTGGGGCGTATGTCTCGGCGTCCGCATGTCGTCTCCCACCCTCTACGGCCTGGGTCGGGAAACCTTTCTCACACGAGGACACTGGGATACAGATGGCTGGCTCTCATTCGACCGCGTCAAACCCCAGCCTCTGAATTTCAACACTACACTCGACTCGGCTCGAAAACTTACAGCTGTACCGGGTGTGGATTGGTTATACATCCACGACCCAATCCCCTCACGCTACAACATCTCCTCCCCCACTTCTTCCTCTAGCGACCAAAGCATTTCCCTGGCACCGTCATCGCATGATCTAACAGAGGCAAACGCATCCCCAACTTTCCTAGGAAAGCGCCAGCGCAGTCTTCATGGCACCAGCCGCGTCACGCACCTCCGTTCCGCAGACACCCCCACCGGAAAGTTCACGACGGGACTGGGGGTATACAAAGACGAACATCGCTTCTTCTACATTGCAGTCCAGTACCAGGCGGGGAAAAAAGTTGGGATTGTGGCCAAGGTGGTTAACAAGGCGAGGGGCAATGATCGCGGGCAGGAGCGTAAACTCGAACAGGTGGAGGCAGAGGCGAATGAAATGGTGTTTGAGATCAAATATACAGAGACGGCGTATACGCTTTCGTATACAGTGGGAGGTAAGGAGGTGAAGGATTGGTTTACAGTGGAGGCACGGGAGATGAGTGACAAGGATTTTGTGGGGCCGATTGTAGGTGTTTTTGCAGTTCTTGAGGAGGACGAGGAAGGCGAGAAGGAGAGCGGGAGGGTAGAATTCAAGGATTTCAAGGTTGATGTTGATGATGTGTAAAGAGAGGAAGAAGGCAGAGTTGAGCAGTTTGTGAAGGTGTCGCAGGAATGCATGTATGGCTTTGTTCTTTTGACTTGATGATGATGATGAAATATCCTACTTCAACAACTCATTGATTGCTACAGCTGTCAGCATGCTTAGCTATCGTGAACACATGACCATGACCCAGCTTTCTCTACATACGTACTACAAGTTCCTTGATTCTCCCAGGAAGATTCGACAATTGCACCAGCCGGTGTATGCATCCGCCAGACCGGAAGTTGAACCTAAACCCGTTACCGGTAGCAGACCTTGGCGATAGTTACGACGAATTTGAAGACGGAGCAGACGGAGCAGAAGAGAAGGAGAACAACAATAGCGACGAGAACCTTGCCCGAGAGAACAGCGAGGACACTGGTACCCTGAAATGAAATTCCTAGAAGCAAGTGCTCTACCCAGATCTCAAGCCTAGCGTAAGCCAACACTCCACGTATAGTATAAATAAAAGCCGGGGAAACTCAAGAAGTGTTGGTTACACTGTATTCGTCATCGGCCTATCGTATTTCCCAGCCAAACGCTCGTCAAACCTACCATCTACTAAGCCCTGATAATCTGTGCGGCTTACTACGTCTGTGCAGCTTATCACATCTATACGTGAATGAACATGAGCGGTGAGGAGCCGTCATGGAGACACTGAAAACCGTAATTCTCGCAAACAATAAGCTTTCAAGCAAATAAGAGTTAAATTAAAAAGTCTTGGATCTATGTTCCAAAGGCCCCTTTGATTGTAGATTGGCCCTTGGTTACGGCTATACGTGTTGGTGCGCGTCCGAAAAGAGCCACCAATCTGTGGCACCATCACGTATTTTAGTTCCACGTCCCCGCTCCTTTTGAGGTGAAACTTGTGATTTAGTTTTCCCCTTGGTCGCCTTTCAAGCTCCCAAAACGCACAGATCTCACCACAACTACACACACACACACACACACACACACACACACACACACACACACCTCATCTCCCACTCCCCGCAACAATGAAGTGGACAACGGCAACCATTGTGCTCTCAATGGCCAGCGGTGGCTTATCCCTCTGCTGTAATGACTACGAAATAGGAGTTTGTGCTGTCGACGATACTAGAGAAGCTAAAATATATTGCGTAAGTTGTATCCACATTTGCCATCACATTCCTACCATCATTCTCTTCGTACGGAAATCGCAATGGAGCTGACGTCTTTGTGTTTTGTGCCGTTTTTCTAGTGCTATTATCCAGACGAGCACGCCAAACATTCATCTTGCAGAAATAACTTTCCTACTTACTATGACAACGGCTGGAGGCAACTTCACGGGGCCGATTTCACGTGTGATCTAACTGATGGGAAAGAGTATTGTGTTGCAAATCCTTAATTGGTGGGGTTGTTTGATTACATGTGGTCACGTGTTGGGTAACGGTCAAGGGATCAAAGAGAGGGAGGGGTTTGATTTGACATGACGACACTGGATACGCAACGGAGCAGAAGAGATCAATCTCCAACTTGGATATACAAAAGATGGGGTTTCTTGACGCATTACATGCGGTCCCTCACCATCTCACTTAACTTACCTACTTGACCCCTATCTATCCTCTATCCAGTCTTGCCGTCCATCACACCCTCCCTCTCCATCATCATCCCACCCGTCCTACTCCCACTCTCTTCGCTTCCCAACCGAATAATCTCGTTCGAATTGTCAATCGTCTCCATCGGCGCAACGGGCTTGTCGCCCCGCGCAATCTTGTCAGAGGGAATAATCCAGTTGAACCAGGAGGGCATGAGGATGCCGAGAACGACCGTGGGCACGACGAGGTGCGTGATGCTGAAGCCATAGATCATGATGGGATCGAACATGTGTCTTGTTGTGAATTTGGGGTAGGCAAACGAGAGGACGATTGCAAGAATAGGGCCGGAGATGTACTAGAAAGGAAGAGGAAGTGGGGTTAGAGATGCTTGGGTTGATGAAAAAAAGGGTAAAAAGTACCTTCATGATAGCAGCCCAGAAGTAGGGAATGTTCCAATTCTTACCCGCACCAATAATGACGTTGAGGTCGCGGGTAAGTTGGTTTCCGGGGTAAAAAGCTACCCACCTGAACGACACCAAGCCGGTTAGTGCTTTTCTCTGGCAAAACAATAAAGTGCAAGTTTTTTTCCCCACTTACCAAAAACGACTGAGAAACGTCTTGTTGCCCCAGAACCTCGGCGCTGGTATCGTCGGCGTCTTCGCCATGAACAAACCCACAAAGGTGGTGGCTGCGAAAAACGCAAAACCAACGCCTGCGCCAATTCCAGGCGTCGAGCCATACCCCACACGGATACCGAGACCCTGGGCCACGGCAAAACCAATTGTGTAGGTCAGAAAGGCTGGCCATCCAACTTGATGGGCCACGTCGCGGCAGCGGTAAAAAGAGGTAGCGGCGAAGCACTCGCACCATACCGTGAAGAAGAGGGCAATGTCGTTGACATATGTATCCACCGCATCGAGCGCCTGGAGCCCAAACTCTGTGCAGTAAATCAGAGAGATGAGGGCAGAAACAAGAGTAACGATTGTGCAGACGGCCCATCGGGGAAGTTTACTGCCCCAGTCCGTGTCCATGATGAGCGTAGTCATGACTTCGAGGAGGGAAAACGCAGACGTTAGGCCGAGCAGAAAAAGGGTGAAGAAGAAGATGACTGAGAAAAAGGGGGCGCCGGGCATTTGGGCGAGGGCTTCAGGGTAGGTTATGAAGCCTGTGACAAAGGTGCCCAGTTCCTCGCCGCTGGACGGGTCAATGCCCAGATAGCCAATCACCCCGAACACGCTAAAGGCGGCGATGATTTCGACGGCCGAGTTGCTGAAGCCGATGATGAGGGCGTCTTGCACCGCGTTGGAGTGTTGCGAGCAGTACGAGGCCCACGAGGTAAAGTATCTACAATGCAGTTTGGTTAGTAGCATGTCCCTTTCGCCTGCTGTGGTGGGAGACAAGATAAAGGAACCCCCCAGCAACACTCACCCGAACCCAACACCAATGGAGAAGAAAATTTGACCAAAAGCTGCCTGCCAGATTTTCGGACTCTGCAGCGTACTCGTCCTCCACGTCGCAAAGTAAAGCTTAATGCCTTCGCCCGCATTTGGCAGCGAGCAGCCCCTTCCAATGAGGATGATGATAAGAACAAGCGGCAAGCCCATGGTCACATAGATGACGCGGCCCGTCATGCCCACGCCACGAAACACACACAGCCAGGTAACGAACCAGGTGAAGATGGCCCAACCGGCCGTCTCCCCCAACATGCCTGTGCCGACCCAGTTTGTGTATTCAGCAACGCTACCATCGGGGTTCAAGCTACCCGTTGACGCGGGATCGACATTTGCAACAATGACTTGGGAGAAGTAGTTGCTGAGGTCCTGGCCCTTCCACGGAAGAGGGCTTTGGAAGGAGCGGGAGAAGTATTTCATGATCCATGCCAACAAAGGGACGTAATACGTGACGACCACATACTAACATGTTGATCAGCGCCAAAAAACGTTTATTAGAAAGAGACGGAAGACGATGGGTTTCGTCAATAAGCTTCAATCGACTTACACCGTTGAAAACAACCGAAAGTCCAATCCCCTTGGCCCGTTTATTCACACTATGCCACGCCAGCACGGGACCGCTGCGGTACACGGTGCCCAGCGCAATTTCCAGGACCAAGACTGGCAAGGCGACGAAGAAGAGGGCAATCAAGTATGGGATGAAGAACTGTAGGCCGTAGTTGTTGTACACGACCGAGGGGAAACGGAGCAAGTTTCCTAGGCCGACGGCACCGCCCATGGCGCAGAGGACGAATTGGATCCGGTTGGAGAACATGTCGCGTCCATCTTCGCTCTTCTTAGCCTCGGGCGAGAGCATCAAGAGGATCCTCTTGAACACTGCCATCTTGAGAGACGGGGGCTGGTGGTGGGTGTGGTGCTGCGAGCCAGCAAACAATGATATGGGAAAGAAGGGCAGCGATGACTTGAGCAAGAAGATTCCGCACTTTCCCCCAAGAATATGCCGTCGGCAGAATGATATAAACAGAAGACGAACAAGAGGCAGAAGAAAAGCAGTGACCAACAACGTTACCATTGACCAGTCCGCCTTCCATCCAAGCAAATCCGCCCAGCCTAAGCAGCCAGCCCACCTTCCTTATACAAACAAATGCAGTAGCAAAAGTGGCGTTTCTCCCCAAGAATGCCTTGCCAGAAAACTGTTGCTGAGCGTCTTGGCTACGCGCCATAGCCACCACCTACAACACTTGCAAGCGCGGATACAACGGCTTTTTTTTCTTGACATGCAGAGATAACCACACGATTGCTATCTCTCTCTCCCATATCTGGGCCACCACCATGTATCCAGAACCAGAGAGAGAGAAAAAAAGCCATCGGCAAGTCCGACCCAGTACTGAATGGGGGTGGGATGTGAGACATGGAAAAGAGAGAAACCTTGATAGTACTACCGTACCTAACCTGTTCCAAGACTTCTTTTTATGACAACCCCCCTTCGTTCCCAGTAGTGGTACCAGTAGCAATGGTACAGGTAGTACCAGTTGCATAGCCAGCAAAGACCAAAGGTCTTGGAACCAACATCTTGGCCCCCCTGAGCCGGGGCGTAAAAGGCACGCGACCAACAATGTGAATGATACGGATCCGTATATCCGTATCTGGTATCCTTCTCGAAACATGCCCGGTTGGCGGCATGTGTTTATCAGTCTTCTTTTATCTTTTATCTTGTGTGTGTGTGGGGGGGGGGGAAGGTCTTCCTGTCCAATCCAAGCCAAAGCACAGTTCCATCAGGCCTTGGGGACCGGCTATAACGGCAGTTGTCTTGGCACTTGGTATTTGCAGCCCTAGCTAGTTCGACTGGAGGAGCTGGCCCTACTGTACTTGGAGCTGATGTGATTGAACGGCTTGTCTTGCTCGTGTCTTTGTTTGGTAATGATGATGACTGTCTTGCATGATGGAATTGCAGGTAAGTAGGTTGGCCTTGATCTTGACCTTGAACAACTCAAGCCGATGTTTTCCTTTCCTTTCCTTTTCTCCCTACACGCCGCTCTTTCTGGTTCTAGCATCTGACCGGGTGGCGGTTGGACATTGTCCATATCTGTCATCATAGCCAGAAAGATTGTTAAAAAAAAAAGGCTCTTTGCAAAGCGCATAGATAAAACATGTGTAAAAAAAAGGGGGGGAGAGGGGAAAGAGAGAAGAGGGAATGAACAAGTACCTCCATTGATATACATACATGTACAGTACCTACTACCACCCGGTCAATCACTCGTAGGGCGCGTCGGTTGTGGGGGGAGGGGTGGAAAGAAAGAAAAGTGGGGGGGGGGGGGGCTATACCTACCACCTTGCTCGCTTTTACCCCCCGCTTGGGGTCCTGTCTGGCCGCAGCCAACTCCCTCCTACATTCGATGATGCAACAACTCCCATTGCCAATCAAATGTTTGGTGTTTTTTTTGTTTGCATTATATATCGAATTGATAGATATACATCTCGCATCTATCAAAGGAAAAGGAAAAGAAGAAAAAAAATAGCCGTCGAATCAAGACTAGGGACAAGTGGAGGGAAAAGAAGAACAAGAACAAGAACAAGGAGAAGAAATTACCGTGCATACCAATAACCCCAATTCAAAAGGGGTTCCCAGGACAAGTCCATCCACCATTATCTAACCCACCTTACCCCACCCAGCCCAAGCCGTTCCCATCTATATTTCAGTATTCTCCGCCTCGAGACTCCTCCTCCTCCTTCTTTCTTCCATCGTCACCCCCCTTCCTCTGTCGCTCAACACCCTCAATCCACTCCCTCAACACCATACCCTTGTGTAAACTCCTCTTCTCACTTCCATCATTCCCTCCGACAGCCACAACAACGTCGAGGTGACTTTTCGCATACTGTCTTCCCGCCAGTCGTGCTGTCTAAGCACCAGGCGTAACACTGCGATCTCTTCTCAAAAGGCCCCTACCCATCTTCTGGCGCGCGGGACTAACGCTGCCATGTGTGCTGCCAGCATCCGTTGGCTGGAAGCTACTCCTGATGACAACCATGCCCTTGCCCACGCCCACGTTTTGCTCACTACCGCTTCCCTGGTCAGAGATTGTGAATTGGGCTTCACCCAGTTCTTCGTCGCGACCGAATTTGCTGTGATCCTTGACAACGATTTTGAAAAAGGCGTCGGCGGTGCAGGCGGCTTTGAAGCTTTCTTCGTTGGGGTCAAAGGTGACGGATCCTTGAGGGGCTTTGATGTGGTCGGTCTTGTGGATTTCCTTTTTGCCGAGCGAGATGTGGACGCGGAGGTTGGTGTTGGGGGCAAAGCCCTCGGCGCTGAGGACGGTGATGTTGGCTGTACCTTGTTCAGCACCGCCGACGCCGTTGCTGTCGCCAAAGCGGCTGTGAAGGCTCGAGGCGCCCCAGCTGCGGTGGCGGTTGTGATGTGAAGATGAGTCTCTGTTGGGTGGCGTGTTTGGTTCGCCTTCGATAGATATGACGGGTGTGTCAGCAGAGGGACGGTCCGATGTGCTAGGTCGGTCGAGCTCTTCTTCTGGTGCTTCGCCGCGAGACTTCCTACGCTTGAAGCCGCGACCGAGGAATGTTCCAGCACGCACTACATTGCCGCCCACAAATGCAGCGCCCTTGCCAACACCCTTGACAGGCGCCCCAAGAACCTTTCCTGGGACGGCAAAGGTGCCAGAGAAGGTACTCGAGCCCTGTCGCGATCGTACAACGTAGTCTGGCTTGAACAACATGCGGAGGCGAATTGCGCCAGACTTGCCATCGAGGGCAAGTGTGACTTCCTGTTGCTGGAAAGGTTCCAGAATCTCCAGGTTGATACTCGACTTGCCAAGGAAGTCTGCCTTGTCACCAAAGTCCCAATCATAGACATTGACGACAAAGTCGGCTGCGGTTCGGCTTCGTATAGGGACTTCAAAGTACTCGTTCCATGCAGGGTGGAGCGTCTTCTTCTGCGTCTTCGTCTTGTACACCTCTCTGTCGTTGAGTATAAACTTGCAGTAGGGATCAGAGAAGCCGTTGCGATCTGCTGCTGGTAGGTCTGCTGCATCAAGCACATCTACTCGCAGCGTTCCTTGGTTGTTGAACGATTCGCTGGGATCGAGACGCATCTTTACAGGAATGTACTTCAACATGACTGTGATCTTGTTTTCGCGTCCAGATTTGTCCTTGAGGATGAATACAGTGGGCGTGTTCTAGACTAGTTAGTATGCCTCATTCAAGTAGGCTACTGATACTTACCAGAGATCTGCGCAGTGTGTCAATGGTGTTTCCTGCAAGCTTAGCAATGACATGATCGCCGTGATCGTCGCCATCTTGGTCAACGTGCTCAATGATGCGCAGGGTAATCTTTGAAAAGTCGAGCTCGCGGATCATGGTGTCGCCAACTGCCCATTCGTTAGCCAGTAACAGCGACTCTGAACCGAGATATACACACAATCGTTGAAGGTCATCTTGTTGCTCCTGATCTTGGCACTGCTGTAGCTAGCGTACGCCATGTCATCCATAATGACATCGACATAGCCGCCCGTCTTTGCAAACTCGCCTTCAATGAGCTTGAACACAAGTAGACCAGATTCTATACAAGTTAGCCATGGTCCCAGGGTGGATATAGTAAGAATACGGGGCTTAAGGCTGCAGGTTGGGACAACCAACTTAACCAGCCAAATCTTCCCGTATCCTCGGAATGCTCGCGTAACCTACCGTACTGCTGTAGGTCGTCTGCAGTAAGCCGCAACTTCTCAATCTTGGGCTTCTCTGGAATAGATTCTGCTTGTTGTAGCTCGTTTCTCTCGAGCTCCTTGGCCATGTCTTTCTCGTTGGACTTGAGCGATGAGATGGTACCTGCCGTCTCCGACCTGGCGAGAGTAGAGGCTCCTGATGCAGCGCGCTGATGGCTGAGCTTCGATCCGTTCGAGGCTGCTCGTGCATGGCCATTGGTACCCTCGTCCTTTTCCTTTTCTTCTTCCTCTTCGTCCTCCTCGGGGTCCCATGTCGGGTACGTTGGGTAGAAAGAGCAAGTGTAGTTGAGTATGCCCTTTGGCTGAGCCTGACCAGCGAGCCTCAGAGGCCCTGCAACAGGCTGCTTCTGCTCATATTCCAGATACTCACCGTTCTCGTCTTGCTGAATGTAGTCGCTAGCTGAGAGTTCAATGTGGCCTAATGGACGATCTTTGCCAAGATTCTCATCGTCCATGACTTCGAGGGTAAGCTTTTCGCGGACGCTGTGTACAGGCACGTATATGACCTCGTCCCAATCTGGGTCCAAGTCGTTTTTGAATACAACGGTCCGACCCTTTTCGATGCCAGAGAGTAGCACGCGAACGTATGGGTCCGACTTTCCGAGAGCCTCGAGGTTGCGAAGCCCACGAGCACTCTGGAAATGGAGCCGCATCACGCCAATGGGAGTAAGATAACCGCCAGAAGTGACAGCTCCCTTGAGGGCAACAGGCTTCCAGTCGAGCTTCATCTTTACGCGCCCACTCTGTGTTCCAGCCAGATTGTACCATTCGTGGCCCTTGGCCATGAGTTCCAGCATGTCATCGAGAGTGATTTGGTAAGTGCCAAGGATTGGATCAGACGCCAGATCGCGGTCGTCTTTGATGACCAGGCCCAGCTTTGCCTTTTTACGATCGGTAATGAGCATCTCTTTGGTCGCGTCAGGCCAAACGGGCTGATTCGTTCGCTTCATGACGCGTGATTTATGGACTTCACGACCATTGAGCAGTAGGATGGCGTATGGGCTGACTGTATTTCACATTAGTAAAAATGACCGATGAACAAAAAGCGGCATGGTAGAACATGACTCACGTTGTCCGATCAAGCTCTTGCTACCGTCCATATCCTTGGCCTGCTCCACTGTAAACTTGCAGATGCCTGTGCGCGACTCTGGAGGCGGCTCCTTTGTACCATCATCCAGCGTCGTGCCCTCGAGAACGGGGAAGAATCGAACGTCTGCGGAAACAATACCGCGCGCTCGACCTCCCGACATGACCTCAAGCTGCATATTCTCATGAATGGCATCCTCTTCCAGCTGCTCAAGCGCAAACGTAGCCGTGCCGAGTTCCTTGTCCTTGCGGATGTCATTGTAGTCAAAGATGTTAATCGTCAGCGAATCCTTCAGGGAGGTCACAATAATGTTTACAGTCTCATTCCAGCGGGGGTTAGCATTTTCGTGCACAGTCTTGGTGCGTCCAAGTACATTGCGGTTGTTGATCGAGACAGTGGCGTACGGGTCAGGCGTTCCCGAGAACTTGTCAGGGTTCTTGAGGCCTTGGGCACCGTGGAAGTGAACTTGCAGCACGCCAATGGCTTGATCGACAGGGTTGCCCGCAAGCATCTTGGCAATTTCAATGGGGAACACGTTAGGATCGTACATCATAGGGCCCAAATTGGCATGAATCTGCTCCATGATAAACGTCTCGAGACCGGGAATGAAGTTGATGTCGAAGCCAAACGTCTCTCCACCCAGCGGCTTGCAGACGTAGTCAATGGTCGGGCGCTCCATAAAGGACATTTCAACTTTTTCAATGTGGGGAAACGGCAACTGCAGCTTGAACTTGAGGCGCATCAGGCCGGAAAAGGCCATGTCTTCGACAATGACGTCCAAGCCTTTGCTGACCAAGCCTTTGCCGACGCGAATCTCCAGCACAATTTTGGGATTGATCTTGTTCTTGATCTGGCGCGCGGTGAGATCAGCGGTATCGTTGGGCGTGAAGCTAAACTTCCAGTCCATGAGCACAATGTCATCCTGCGTCTTTGGGTAAGTCTTGACGTGCTCCAGGCGCGGGGGCTTTGTTCCCAGCACAAATGTCTTCATCTTCAGGCTGTCGAGGAAGGCGGGGGTGGAGGTGGAGAGGACCTGGTCGACGGTGCCCACAATGGTGTCACACAGAACAGGCGCGTAGATGGGCCAAAACTTGACGAGGAAGCTGTTGATCCATTCCAGGCTCTCCGTGTCCGTCTCTAGTTTGTTCTTGGCCATTTCGCGGTTGAGGTCGTCGCGTGCATTGCGGCGTACGCGACGGATCGAGGTTCGATAGTAGGTTCCGCAGACAGCGACGAAGATGATGATCCAGCCCAGGCCCCCGCCCAGGATTCCAACCACCCAGGAGCTCAGACAGGCGAATATGATGATGCCGGTATTGTGGTACCAGTCGCCAAAGAACTTGTCCTCTATCCTGCCCTCGAGCCATGTTTGGTGGTCGGCCAGCGAGGCCTCGTCCTCGATTGGCTCGTCGGAGCCTGGCATACCGAATCGCGGCGCCCATCCCACACGCTCCCACCGTGCGTCGTCGTCGAGTTTCTCGGGGACGTGGCCGTTGGCCTTTGCTTCCTCGGGTGTCTCGACAGCGCCAGCCTTGGAGGGTGGAGGGAGATCGTATTGCTGAGGGCCATTGTCGTCGGCGTCGGATACGAGGGCGGTCGCATTCTTGTTCCGCTCGTGGTGGAAGCCGGGAGGGATTCGTGCTCGTGCCTGTGCCCGCTTCTGCTCCGGACTCGCATCGGGGTCGAACTGGAAGGCGGCGCTGCCACCAGCCTGCGCCTCGTTGACCATGGCCTTCTCCGCCTGCTGGGCAGTAATGCTGGAATCAGGGTCCTTTGCGGCATTGAGCACACCCTGCTGCCTCAGCTCGGATTCACGCGATTCCGTCACCATGTCGGCAATGTGGAGCGCGGATCCAGATTGCGAGCTCTGCAGCAGGTGCGGAACGATGAGAGTGCAATTGGGCGCTCGCGACGGTGGATCAGGTATAAGGGTGGGTGTGGGAGCTAGAGCAGGGCAGGAATTAGGGGACGAGTGAGCGGCAACGTGTTGTTGTTGGGCCTAGAAACCTGCTATATGGCTGGTTAGCTCTGCCTGGGCTTGAATGGCGGCAGCTAAGCTTTGGCGGTGCTGCATGTGTGCAGCAACAGTACGTACTACTGCTGCTTGCTACCGCTACTCACTCCTCACCCAGTGCGCTGTCTCCGGCTGACTTGACTACGAACACACTCTCGGACGGCCGCCTGTTCTCGCCGAATGGAATTGGATTGGATATGGATAGCAGAGAAAAGAAAGGAAGAGAAGGGAAGGGAAGGGAAGAGAAAAGTGACAAGGAATGACTTGATTCAGTATGTAGGGAATGGACACGCAAGCGGAACAAGTCTCTCAAGCGTGCTCCCACGCAATCACGGAGCTTGGGTGAGATGTCGACGTACTAGGATTCTTGCTCGGGGCCATGGCCACCACCCGGCCGTGCCTTGGTCGTCACCCACTGGCTCCTGCACTGCCTCACCACCCGATGACTTGCAGCATACCGTAGATTGCAATGTCGGTGCAATCCTCTCGAGACCATCGATCCAGCCAAGCGCCGTGGCCTGTCACCCGAGCCCTCTACTCGTGCGCTGCTCCTTTGTCGACGGGCTGGGCTCGGGGATTTTCGCAGATTCGCAGCCCTCTGCTTCGGCACGATTTCACGACAGGGACCCCTCAGAGCTACTTCTCTACTCCGACTATGACGCTACCAAGTGCAGGGGTGCGCGCATCGCGTTCCCAAACCCCCATGGTAGATTGACTCGCTAGCTACTAGGGCCCCTCGGCACCACAGCCACATGAATGGGTTCCAAAAAAAACACTACATACAGCACATACACAGCCAGGAGCTCACGTGTCCATCTTCGCACAATGTCCATATTCACATCGACCTTGTGCATCGTAGTCATGCGTGCCGAGTACGGTAGAAACACACGAATGCATCAAAATGAAAAAAAAACTTGCTTCACTACATCCATGTGCTACCAATATCCACCACTGCAGCCAATGTGCACCAATGTATGCCCTGCAAACCAACTTCCCCCCCCCCAACACCAACGCCATGCTGAGGCCCAGTGAAGTGCAACCCCCGTGCGGTCCGATCGCCCCCGCCTTTTCGGCCCTTGTCTGTGTGTAGCCGAGTGCGCACGCATCGCGTTCCGCTCAAAAGTCTTTGAGAAGCCTGATAATCTGTCCCCTGATACTGCACACACTCTTAGTAAGAAGGACCACTGACGGCTGCGTGTTTTCGGCCAGACGCCCCATCTTGCACCCCAGACACATACCTGTGCGTCCGAGCCTCTCTTGTCCGTTCCCGGCTGTCGTCTCGCAGTCTGCCGCGGTCTTCGTACCGAGACTTCCTTTCCCGTTCTCGCTCGTGTGTGTCCTCTTCGTCCCAGTCCTCCTTGACTCTATCATGGCTCCGTGTTCGGCCCGTGTCCCGGTCACGCTCGCGCGGATATTCGACATCTGTCGAGTGCCGTCGACGTGAGCGCCCGCTGCTACCGCTGCCCATGTCATATGCATCTCGATCGCGCCTGTAGTGTCCTCTGTCACGCTCACGTTCACGTTCACGTTCGCGTTCCCGCTCCCTGACATGTGGCCCACCCTCTCGAGCCGGGCTGACAGGATGCCCGCTGGTTGGGCCGTATCGTACACTGTGCGGGGCGGGAACTGGTCTATAGCTTGTACGCGGTGGAAGAGCCGGCCGGGGCTCGTAGTACTTCCGTGCCGCCTCCTGCTGAGCATGTGCGACTTGAGTGGCAAAGAGAGGTGATGTGGTTGGTCGATACATGGGTTGTGGAGAAGTTGCTTTTGACCCTCTGCCTTCCAACCGGACCGCGTCGTGTTGGTTGGAATATCGGCGCGCCTCAGGGTAAGCGGGAAAATACCCAGACTGCGATATGGGCGGATCTTGGGGTCGATGTGTGTGTAGAACAGGTGTACGGCGTCGCGAAGGCGCTTCATCCGCCTCCGACTCGGACTCTGTTGTTGACAGGGAAGATTCACGTCGCGGCGCAGGCGGACGCTTGCGAGAAGGGTACCGGTGTCCCGCTTGAGGGACGGGGGCAATGGGCGTCGCATCGTCGTCAGAATAGCTGTCACTCTCGTATCGGCCTGGGATGCTCTTCTTCTTGCTGGCAAATGGGTTTAGAGGGTTAAGCATGTGTCTTACTCTTGACGTGACGGCCCTTCCGTGCTCATAGTCTGAGCGTGTGGACTCTTTGGACACATGGCGCATAAAGGTAGGTCTCGATCTGCCATTGCGATACAGCGGGTCTTCAAAGTATCTGTACGCGCCCGTCTTTTCATCTGCAGAAGAGCCATCGGCCTCGGTCGAGGTCCGCACCCTTGGCTCGTCCGGTACACCATCTCCCCTCAATTCCTCGTCGGCCTCCCTCTTAAGTCGGTCAGCGACATTTTCATACCATGCCTCCATGGCCTCGTCAGGCTTTGCTGGGAAGCATTGCTTGGGTAGGACTTTGGGGAAAATGTTGCCGGTTTCCGGGTCGGGGATGTCGTCCAGCTCAACAGCCCTCTGCAAGAATGGCACATGTTCTTCTGGGCCCAGCAACAACTGTATCGTCTGCCAGGTCACAAAGCCCTGCTTCTTGAGCGCAGGTATCGAAGGAGCCGTGTACCCGTCGTCGCCCGGTCCTGGCTGTAAACTGTGAAATGCACCGAGTGAGCGGTATATAAAGGCGACCGACGATGGCGCCGTCTCGGTGAACAAGACGTCGTAGTCACCGCCAACACTGCGGTACCAAGCTGCAATCTGCGATGGGGTGAGGTCCGGCGAGTCGCTTGGCTCGAACTTGTTGCTCTGCACCAGCACGCATCAGCTGTCACGGCTCCAGCAGCGCATGCTTCCAATTACTGCCTTGCACTCACAATGACCTCTGCTATGCCCCTCAACAACCGATCCAGTTTCGGCGTCCCGGTCTTGTCGTCCTTTAAGAGATACCCCCAGTATTGGCAGGCTTCCCGTTCTATCGCGTCTGCATGTGCTTTCATGGCCGCCCGCTCGTCTCGCTGCTCCGGTGACTCTCTGGGTTCGGCGGCCATTTTTGGGCGCGGCGGAGATGATGGCTATCAATGGTTTCAGGCATGTGTTTAATCTCAGCTGATTGCGCGGAGCTGACGCTCGTGGATTTGCGGCGAACCCCGCCGTAGTGCAACGCGGAGTGCAGGCGTGTGGCAACGCGACTGCGACTGCGCCAGGGAAGCCGCTGCGGTTTATACCACGAGCCTTTTGCCGCTATCAGCAGGCATCACCGGTATGCTACGGGCAGATGACTGGCCGGCTGCGCCTCTGCAGTGCGCAGGACCCGGTAGCAAGGTGGGGGGGTGGTTGATGTTCGCGGCATGGCATGGCATGCATGCATGGCTGGTGATGTCAGTTGCTCACCGTGGTAGGGCCGCAAGGATGAGCGAGCGGGAGGCGTGAGGCAGCAATCAGGCACCGCCGCCGTCTTGGAAAGTCTTCTGGCCCCGGCAGAAGCTTCAAGCTAGGATTGCAAACCAATTTACACAATCCACCCAACCGAGAAATGAAACCGCATACCCGGAAACGACGTTGAAGACAATTATGTATTGGTATTCGCCACTATGCATTTTATCTATCATGATGCGTGAACCATGGGCCAGGCGGTAATATATGCCTCCCGTGTTCGTTCGAGTCCGCTATGCTCAGGAACGTAGAAATGCAACGTCATCCTTCGTAATCCAGTCGCCAGAAGACCTGTCTTCAAAAATTCATACGAAACCGTCAAGAAAACATCCGCCACTCTCCTCTAGTGCTCAAGCAGCCTGAGCGATCCCTGAACAACCACGTTCTCAAGAATGGAACCCGGGGGAATGTCAATGGTTGAGCCCTCGGTCGCAACAATGATGACGGTGCCCTTTAGGGTCACGCCACGGCCAAGGTTGACGGGGCCGGTAATGGTCAGATGGTCGAGCTCGACAATCTTGGGGATGGAGGGGATGCGGGCCTGGAAGCTTGAAACCTTCTTGAAGTCGCTGCCGAGCTTGATCAACGGTGCAGGGCCGAATCGGTTGGGGTCGATCACTAGCTGGCCGTGTTGCAGCGTGTAGAGATCAGACTTGACGAGCATGAGGTCAGAGCAAGTCTTGACGGGCAAGAATCGCCGCCTGGGAACATTGACACCGTGTGCGTTCTTGAAGTGCTTGATGGCAGCACCGACAGCCGTCTCAAGCTGGAGGACCGAGATGTCGGCCTCGCCCTTCTTGTCGGCAGGAATGGACTTGCCGTTGGGGATGATCTCCATGGCAAGCTCGTTGGCCTCGACAACACGCTTGATGGCCGCCAGGTTCATCCAGATGTTGTTGGTGTTGAAGTACTTGAACTTCTTGATCGACTTGAACTCGTTCACGTGCTCCTTGGGCACCTGAGCGATTTCAAGCAGGCGGACGGAGCCCTCGTAGTCGATAATGGTACCACCCTTGACGTCGGCCTTTGTCTTGTCCGTCAACTCCATGATGTACTCAGCCTTGGAGTCCACCATGTGCTGCAGGATGCGGAGATCGACGACGGCACCCAAGTTGTCGGCGTTGGAGAGGAAAATGTATTCAATGCCGCGGTCCATGAGCTTGTCAATCATGCCGGTGTTGTACAAGGACTCGAAAACGTCACCGTGACCGGGAGGGTACCAGTTGGCAATGTCGGACTTGTTCTCCTTGGGTGCGGGCAGGAGCGAGTCCTTGAGGATACGGGGGTACCTCGACTGGTTGAAGGTGAGGATGTCAATGTTGTGGCCCTCGTACTTCTTGATGATGCTGGCCGTGTCCGTGTCCGTGTTGAACGAGTTCATCAGCACAAACGGTACGTTGACGTCGTACGTCCGGTTGAGGTACTCAATCTGTCGCACCGACAGGTCCAAGAAGGACATACCATCACGGACCTCGATGACTGACTTGGGACCTACACAGCCCATCGAGGTACCGAGACCACCATTGAGCTTGACAACCGCCAACTTGTTCAGGTATTCGACACCCTCGGAGTTGGCCAAGTCATCGTAGTTGACGACCTGCTCCGCCTTGGGGGGAGCAATGCGATTCCAGTCAATGGCAGTGCCCTTGGCCTTGTCGTTGAGGTATCGGCGGAAAAGGGCGAAGAAGTTGTCCATTTCCGTCTCGAAGTACTGCACATACGTCAATATAACGCTCGTATTGCGTAGTACCCCTCTTCAAGCCCCACCACCGAACATTCTGACGTCTCGTTGCTGCAGGCTTTTAATCCTGAGCGAGGGCAGTAGGATGAGCGGTCCGCGGGGTATTGAAGAGGGGCACGCTTGTCGTGTCGACTAACCTTCTTCTCGGCGGGGTCGGTGACGGTGTCGGCGAGCTTGTTGAGAGCATTGCGCATTTGCGAAGCAGCGACGTTGGTGGATGTGTTCTCGAAAGCCTGGAGAGCGGCCATGGTTAGCAAATCGACGGTGTAACTGTGCGTATGCAAGAAGATGTGGATATTGGAAGCATTGCTGTTGCACCAACAACAAGACCACCGCAGGGCAGTGAGGCACAGGTGAATGTGAGTACAGGGTCAATGCTTCCGGTGAACCACGAGTACCGATTTCCTGATATTGCCTGATCCCACTGAAAAGGACCGTGTGAATGCCATGCTGGGGCGGTGTGTTGTGGACAACAGCGGAGCCACGTCTCTATGGAGGTATCCACTGTGCCCCAGCTTGGGGCACATCAAAAGCGGTGAGAATGATGGCAGTGCAAGCAATTGCAGCGCCCGGTCGAATCCAAAAAGCAACGCCATAAAAGCCATATGCAGGCTGGCGAGGGGGGGCATGAACAGAAAGGAAGCGTACGTACCACATGGGACTGCGACTTGCCATGATGGCGCTGAGATGAGAAGCCACCTTCGCCGCTACCCTCAGCAGCGGAGGGCTTCAAGTGGGAGGGAATCGCGCGAGATGCCATTGTGTAATTGTGAAATGATTCCAGGAGGAAGAAGTGGTGTCGAGGCCAACAAGTGTTGGGGAGCTGGTCTCCTTATAGGCAATGGCTTGCGCTTGGCGTCCAACGTGGGGCAAATCGAGAACGAGCCTTGACCTGTAAACAACAGGCCTGGGGATTTTGATGGGAATAGTGAAGAGACGGTGTGCATCTGGTTTTTTTTATACGTGCATGCAATTGCCGCTCAGCGCGACCAGACGGGAAGTTTCGAGCGCAACATCTCTGCATGGCAACGGCGACGCCGCCAATAGTCCTTGCCCACATGGTAAAAGCCTCCAATACTCCGACGATATCGCAACCACCTGGCTTGGTCTATACGGCAGGGCGACTTGGAGGCTACAGCTCCATGGTATTTTTAATTTTTTTTGCTTTATCTGAGCTGTCCATGTCCAAAGCTGTCGTGCTATACCGGCCTCGGTGTCCTTGCACCGAAGTGTTTCCGCTCCACGTTGGTCGGCCTTTGACCGAGAGCTCCCCACTGTCCCACACCCGCGCGAGTCGACCGCGACTGTCGAATGAGGGCTACAGCTGGCTATCTGCCTCGACCTCTCAATGCACAACTGTTGAATAACTTCGTAGAAGCTATGGCGATAAATTGGAAAGCCCCTCATCTGGCCGCGCTACTAGCAAGGGTATGCAGTAACCCTGACGTTACGCCACCGCTTTTCCGACTTCTTTCCCAACAGACGCGCAGTATCAGGGCCGAGTTTGCACTGCGCTGGCCGTGGCAAAAGCCAATGCAACGCTGATGCAAATTTGCAGCCAGACTGGCTGGTCCAGTGCATCCGGCTGCATGTTGCGTCGCAAGATTGTGGCTGCATTGGTGGCGCAGGCACACGTCTACATACACAATCCCGCACTCAGCTGTCGCTTGGACCACGTGGGGGATCTACTCAGCACCTGTCCACGCCTGTTTGCACAGCGATGCCCATGTCAGATGTGATGCCGCCAGACTTTGTGCCGCTCAACGACAAAAGATACGTCAATCACACCATTCAAGACATGTCACTGGCCCTTTGTTCTCGTCCGCTGTGTACCTTGCGATATGGCACAATCAAGATGACAGGAAAACTTTCGGGCGAGCTTGATCGACTTGCCATTATGCTAACCAAACGGGCTCCCGATTTTTACAGTGTAAGACTGGGAACACAGGCAAGGGACAAGCTATGATGGTGGAGACCGTATCGGTACCGGGTGCGCTAGCGGACCTTAACCCTAGGGCCGCAAGTCAGGAACAGACGTCTCTAGCTTTTTGTGTGCTGTGGCTTGGTCTGAGGAGACCAGAGCAACCTCACTACGACCGTATTGGTCGCGTTATCTCGACCGCCGGTGCATCTGCGAACGGCACAGCGTGGGGCTTGCTAATCCTAAGCCTAATCCAAGCATCCTGGTCCACTTCTTGAGTGAAGAATTTCTGCCTCAGCTCTCCAACCAGCCACGCTAGAAGACTCTCAATAGTCTGGAACGAGGATGCAGAGATAAGCTATCACAGGTTAGTCGGCGTTTCATGGCGTATATCGTATGTTTACCTCGAACAGAAGACTTTCCAGCAGGGGATAGTCATCCACACGGGAGTCATGGACGTTGTCTACCCAGACATCGACGTTCACTGGCTGCTTCTGTAGTCGCTCATTCGAATTAACGCCAATCAGGCATGGAATGCGGACGTTGCGCAAGTATAGCACGTTTGAGCGGGCTCCAGACTTTTCGATACAAGATGTCCCATGTCCAGCTCTTTCGCCAAACATACTCCCCTTTGGGTAGCTAACGTCCGTTTCGAGAGCATATACGGCTGTGGAGCCTGCCACCTTGCGTACGCTATCAGAGATGGCTGCAGAGAGTGCAGGAGTAGACATCCAGGGCATAGTATCATCCTTGAAGCGTGCCTGTATCGCTTTGCTGAGCGTACCATAGTGAACAGTGCTATCGTCGACAGAGTCGGTAGAGGAGGCCGACGTGAACTGTTTCGCTAGCGTCAAGGTCACACTGATCTTCGCGCGCTGCTTCTTCTCCCGTCCCCAAACATCCTTTCCTGCGGGAACGACCACTTCGAGGTTCTGGACCATGATCTTATCAAAATGTTCACTTTGAGCTACTTCAGCGTCCCACTGAAGCTGCCGCATGACTGAACCCATGGTCTCGATTTAGTGATTCTGAGGCGGAGAAAAGCACTCTTTTAGGGCTTGAGATGGAGTATGGCCTTGTTTTGTTGTTAGCTGTGACCTGCAATTAGCCAGGCAAAGCACAGCAGTTTGCTACTCCGCTTCATTGGCGGCAGAGTCGACATCAGCCCGTATGAACAGATACGGCGGGGCAAGGATGCACGACAAAAGGCTGAACAGGCACCCATTGCCCAGAACACGGGCATTAAACGTCATTCGTTTGCCTCGAGTATTGAATCGCACAACCTGGCCATGCGCAATGTTATGACTACGTGTGATATAGATGGACGTACGGTGCAGAAAAAGGGCTGAGAAATGGCTTGGTACTCACCAAACTTGGAAGAAGGTCGCGTAGGGCTCACTGGTGGGGTAAGAGGTACGACCTAGAGGCTCTAGATGCACGGACGTCTTTCCCGCCAGAGCTCCGCAATCGAACATTCTAGCTACACGTGAAACTATAATTCGAACCTGAGCCCTCTGACACTGCAACAAGAAGTTTTGCAGTTTCTAATTAGACTACACCAATCTCGCACATTGCAAACATGGCCGACGCACTAAAAGCAGAGGGCAACAAACTCTTTGCCGAGAAGAAATTCGCCGAGTCCATGTAAGCTCCCCCGCAAACACAGCCTTGCCCGATTCTGGACTAACAAGCTCACAGCGAGAAGTTCTCACAAGCTATCGAACTGGATCCCTCAAATCACGTGCTCTACTCGAACCGATCAGGCGCATATGCTTCGCTGAAAGACTGGCAAAAGGCACTGGAGGATGCAAACAAGGTTACGGAGATCAAGCCGGACTGGGCAAAGGGTTGGGGTCGTAAGGGAACGGCGCTTCACGGCGAGGGTGATTTGGGTACGTTGGTTGTATGTGTGGTTTCGACGGGTACTAACAGCTAGCAGTGGGAGCGTCGGACGCCTTCGATCAGGCACTCAAACTAGACCCGAACAATGCCCAAGCGAAATCAGGCCTCGAAGCCGTCAAGCGCGCGATCGAAGCCGAAGCCAACGACGACGGAGCGGGCCTGGGTGGCATGTTCAGCGATCCCAACATGATCCAGAAGCTTGCCGCCAACCCCAAGACAGCCGCTCTGCTCGGCGATGCAGAGTTCATGGCTAAGCTGCAGCAACTGCAGAAGAACCCGAACGCGGCTGGCCAGTTTATGCAGGACCCGCGTTTCCTCCAAGTCATGAGCGTACTGCTGGGCATTGACATGTCGTTTGGCCAAGGGCCGGGCGCTGGTGGTGCAGGTGCAGCAGGCTCAAAGGAAGCCGAGGAGGACGTTGAGATGCCCGACGCAAGGCCAGCACCAGAGCAACCCAAGAAGGCACCTGAGCCCGAACCAGAGCCAGAGCCAGAGCAAGTAGAAGAGACCGAGGAGGAGAAAGCTGCGAAAAAGGCAAAAGCCGAAGCTGATGAGTTGAAGAAGAAGGGCACCGAGTTCTACAAGAAGCGACAATTCGACGAGGCTATTGAGCACTACACCAAGGCCTGGGAAACACACAAGGATATTGCATACAAGACCAACCTTGGTGCGGCCAAGTTCGAGAAGGGCGACTACGAAGGTTGCATCCAGGCTTGCAACGAGGCTGTCGAGTACGGTCGCGAAATTCTGGCAGACTTCAAGATCATCGCAAAGTAAGTACCTGAACGACCATTTACATAGACACTCGCTAACATCGCCCAGGGCTTTTGCACGTATCGGTACCGCATACGAGAAGATGGGCGACCTGAACAATGCGATTACCTACTACCAAAAGGCACAGACTGAACACCGCACACCCGAAGTCCTTGCGAAGCTCCGTGCTGCCGAGAAAGCCAAGATCAAGAAGGACAGGGAATCATACATCAATCCCGAAGAAGCCGAGAAGGCACGGGAGCTGGGCAACGCCAAGTTCAAGGAGTCTGATTGGCCCGCGGCCGTCGAAGCATACTCTGAGATGATCAAACGCGCGCCTGATGACCCAAGGGGGTACTCGAACCGCGCAGCCTGCTTCATCAAGTTGCTAGAGTTCCCATCGGCAGTCCAGGACTGTGACGAAGCCATCAAGCGTGACCCAAGCTTCATCCGAGCCTATCTACGAAAAGCCCAGGCTTACTTTACCATGCGCGAGTACAACAAGTGTATCAACGTATGCTCTGAAGCCATGGAGCACGACAAGGACGGCAAGAATGCGAGGGAAATCCAGCAACAGGAGGCCAAGGCACTGCAAGCACAGTACTCTGCACGTGAAGGAGAGACTGAGCAGGAAACCATGGAGCGCATCCAGCGCGACCCAGAGGTAAGAACTGACCTACTGTCCTCATTTCCCACGTGTTTTTTTAATACTAACCCACTTCATAGATTGTCGGCATCCTACAAGACCCTGTCATGCAAGCTATCCTGCAGCAAGCCAAGGACGACCCTGCAGCACTACAAGAGCATCTCAAGAACCCCAGCATTCGATCCAAGATCCAGAAGCTAGTGCACGCTGGTGTGATTCGCATGGGACGATAGAAGAGTAGCGTTTGACAAGATGTAAAACGACAATGATGACGACGATGACGACGACGGACCATGGTGTCGATGATTTTTCCATCTCTCTCTGCAGCTAAAGCAACACGGGGGCTTTGTATGTTTATATAGGGGATCTTTCAACTAGTTTTTTGTCAAGTGCATAGCGGTTAGGTAATGATTATCTACGAATTCCCTCTCTCTCTTTTTTTTTAAAAAAAATGATTTGGTTCAAGCATTCAAATTATGATGATGATGATATGTATGCATGCAAATAATGAATAGAATTGAAGTAAATTTTTTTTGGCTTTCACTTTTTCTTTTCTTTTCTTTTTTGCCTTTGCATAAAAGGAGAGATGTGTGTTATAGACAATTCTATGTTTTTCTCACAAACGGGGGGGGGGGGGGGCGGGCGGCGGGG